>JBBDGP010002860.1:0-352500 GCA_037952835.1 Lithobates septentrionalis | reverse complement strand
TCGGCTCCGGCAGCGCGCGTGCCCCCTATAGTTTCTTAAATCGGCAAACCTACAATGACGGCAATTCGCGCAGCCATGCCAACCTGCCGCAGTACAACTGCGACGGCTGGTCGGCAAGTAGTTAATGGCATCCCAGTCTTCGTCCGTAGGGTTCAATATTGAGTTGGCCCGCCCTTTGCAGCTATAACAGCTTCAACTCTTCTGGGAAGGCCGCCCACAAGGTTTAGGAGTGTGTCTATGGGAATGTTTGACCATTCTTCCAGAAGAGCAGTCTCTGCTCTAATTCATCCTGAAGGTGTTCTATCGGGTTGAGGTCAGGACTCTGTGCAGGCACAAGTTCCTCAAGTTCCTCCACCCCAAACTCGCTCATCCATGTCTTTATGGGCTTTGCTTTGTGCACTGGTGCGGTCATGTTGGACCAGGAAGGGGACATCCCCAAACTGTTCCCACAAAGCTGGGAGCATGAAATTGTCCAAAATGTCTTGGTATGACACCTTAAGGGCTCATTTACACTCGCTTCGGCTTCAACACACATTAACGGCTAGTTTCCACTTGCTTCAAAACAAGGCTTCGGACATGCTTTGTTAAAGCTCTCTGAATACCAGTCAAAACTCTTGTCACAAACTAAAATGGTTAGCTTACAGTCCTGTTTAAACTTTGCTTCTGCTTTGCTTTGGCTTTGCTTTGAAAATTATACCCCATGTAGCTTTAGTGGTGCTTCAAAGCATCTTCAAAGCCTCCATAGAAGTCTATGGCAAAGCTCGCTTGAAGCCCTACCGAAGCCCCACCGAAGCCCCACCAAAGGTTCATCGAAGCCCCATGAAGCCTCACCAAAGCGTCACCGAAGCCTCAACAAAGCCCCACCAAAGGCTCATCGAAGCTCCACCAAAGTCTCACTGAAGCACCAAGCAGTCAGAATGCCCATGCTGACCCATGTCCACAGCCAAAAGCTCTTATGATGGGCACATGAGCATCAGAGCTGGACCACAGAGCAATGAAAAAAGGTGGCCTGGTCTGATGAATTCAAGAATGGTTTGCGGAACACAATACAGAGTTTGAGGTGTTGACTTGGCCTCCATATTCCTCAGTCAATCCAATCGAGCATCTGGGGGGCATGCTGGAAAAATAAGTGCGATCCACGGAGGCTCCACCAGGCAAAATAAACTGCTACTGGCAACTTGGTGCTAGATACCATAGCATACCTTCAGAGGTCTAGGTGGTATCCATGCCTCGATGGGTTATGGTTGGTGGTCATAATGTTGAGGCTGATCGGCATATGTGATGCTAAACTGACAATAGTGGAAAGTGGTGCCCATGTTTCCGCTATATAAAACTGCAGACTAGTGATGAGCCCGATGTTCGAGTCGAACATAAGTTGTTCGTCGAATAGTCTAAAAAGTCTATGGGAGAAATCAAAAGTGCTCATTTTAAAGGCTTATATGCATGGTATTGTCAAAAAAAGTGTTTGGGGGACCCGGGTCCTGCCCCAGGGGACATGTATCAATGCAAAAAAAGTTTTAAAAACAGCCGTTTTTTCAGGAGCAGTGATTTTAATAATGCTTAAAGTGAAACAATACAAGTGAAATATTCCTTTAAATTTTGTACCTGGGGGGTGTCTATAGTATGCCTGTAAAGTGGCGCATGTTTCCCATGTTTAGAACAGTCCGAGAGCAAAATGACATTTCTAAAGGAAAAAAAGTAATTTAAAAGTACTCACGGCTATAATGAATTGTCGGTCCCGGCAATACAGATAAAAGAAGTCATTGAAAAAAAACGGCATGGGATCCCCCCAGTCCATTACCAGGCCCTGTGGGTCTGGTATGAATATTAAGGGGAACCCCGAACCAAAATTTAACAAAAAAATTTGCGTGGGGGTCCCTCCAAATTCCATACCAGGCCCTTCAGGTCTGGTATGGATATTAAGGGAAACCTCGCGCCAAAATTTTTTTAAAAAATGGCGTGGGGGTCCCCCTCAAAATCTATACCACACCCTACAGGTCTGGTATGGATTTTAAGGGGAACCCCACACCAAATTTTTTTTTTAAATGGCGTGGAGGCCCCCCAAAAATCCATACCAGATCCTTATCTGGCCGCAGGAAAAGAGGGGGGTGAAAGAGCGCCCTCCCTTCTGAACCGTACCAGGCCACATGCCCTCAATATGGGGAGGGTGCTTTGGGGTAGCCCCCCAAAGCACCTTGTCCCCATGTTGATAGGGACAAGGGCCTCATCACCACACAAACCTTGCAAGGTGGTTGTGGGGGTCTGCGGGCGGGGGGCTTATCGGAATCTGGAAGCCCCCTTTACAAGGGGACCCCCAGATCCCAGCCTCCCCTCTGTGTGAAATGGTAACGGGGTACAAATGTACCCCTACCATTTCACAAAAAAAAGTGTCAAAATGGTAAAAATGACAAGACGGCTTGGGACAAGTCCTTTATTAAAAAAATGCAAAAAACATGCCCCAGTAGAAGACCTATGGGTCGAAACATGTCGGGCTTTTTTACCTTCTCTCAGGTTTCCCCCAATATTTTTTATTCAGTGTATCTTGTTTTATTACAATAAAAAGATACCACCGTTTTTTATCTGCACTATGGAGAAGCTCTTCTTTTCTTTCCACATATGATCGGGAGAGGAGTAATATAGCCCATCCTTGCTATATATTATTTACCTCAGTCGCCAGAACTCTGTTCATATCCACTACAAGGATTCATCTGATGATCCCGTGAGGACCTGGGGAATCGACATTTATGACCCTTGATGATCCGGATATCGATCTACAGGCCTGGAGTGGCGAAATGCTTACATGACTCCATGTCATACGACAGGGGAGTCCACAGGATCCGGTAAGAGTCCAAACTTACTATTGTTTCGATTTGTTGGAGTCCCAGAGGGAAGCCGCATCCATGTGCTGACCAACCCAGTTTTCAGTTTATATCACGAACACTTTCACAACCAGTGATTGTCTTTGTACACGTTTGCTCAGAGATATTTTTGTGTTTCAAGTTCATGCATATGGACTTTACCTTCACCTTCACTTTTTGTTTTGGTATTTATCACATTTGGTTTTCACCATTGAAGTGCCTTGTGGAGAACATATATCACGTTTATGCGCTACATTTATAAATAAAAAAATAAAAATGTCCCACGAAGTCCATTCATCTCCTTCTTTCGCTCCGCCGAAGGACCAAAAAAGAAAAAGAAAAAAAAATGCAGCGACCGACTCGCCTCCATGGGAGGCACCCGCCATATGACGTGTCCTTGCAGGTGACAGTTCTTTTATAACTGAGGGCGGGGCCACACGGTGATGTTCCCGGGTGGCCCTACCCCCCTCTGACGCCCCGGGAAAGCCATAGGGAAGTCCCCGTGCGTCAGAGGGGGCGGGGTCACCCGGGAACATCACCGTGTGGCCCCGCCCTCTATTATAAAAGAACTGTTACCTGCGAGGACGCGTCATACGGCGGGTGCCTCCCATGGAGGCGGGTCGGTCACGGCTTTTTTTTCTCTTTTCGGTGCATCGGCGGAGAAGAAGATGAATGGACTTCATGGGACATTTTTATATTTTTATTTTTTAATAAAGGACTTGTCCCAAGGTGTGTCTTGTCATTTGTACCATTTTGACACTTTATTTGTGAAATGGTAGGGGTACATTTTGTACCCCATTACCATTTCACACAGGGGGGGTGGCCAAGATCTGGGGGTCCCCTTGTAAAGGGGCTTCCAGATTCCGATAAGTCCCCCGCCCGGAGACCCCCACAACCACCGGGCAAGGGTTGTGGGGATGAGGCCCTTGTTCCCATCAACATGGGGACAAGGTGCTTTGGGGAGCTACCCCAAAACACCCTCCCCATGTTGAGGGCATGTGGCCTGGTACGGTTCAGGAGGGGGGCACTCTCTTGTCCCCCCCTCTTTTCCTGCAGCCTGCCAGGTTGCGTGCTTGGATAGGGTCTGGTATGAATTTTGGGGGGGACCCCCACGCCATTTAAAAAAAAAAAAATTTTGGTGCGGGGTTCCTCTTAAAATCCATACTAGACCTAAAGGGTCTGGTATGGATTTTGAGGGGGACCCCCATGCAATTGTTTTTGTTAAATTTTGATTTGGTGTTCCCTTTATTATTCATACCAGACCCAAAGGGCCTGGTAATGGACTGGGGGGGATGCCATGCCGTTTTTTTTCAATGACTTCTTTTATCTGTATTGCCGGGACCGACAATTCATTAATAGCCGCGAGTACTTTTAAATGACTTTTTTTTTCCTTTAGAAATGTCATTTTGCTGTCAGACTGTTCTAAACACGGGAAACATGGGCCCCATTACAGGCATACTATAGACACCCCCCCCAGGTACAAAATGTAAAGGAATATTTCACCTTTATTGTTTCACTTTAAGCATTATTAAAACCATTGCTCCCGAAAAAACGGCCGTTTTTAAAACTTTTTTTTGCATTGCTACATGTCCCCTGGGGCAGGACCCGGGTCCCCCCTGGGGCAGGACCCGGGTCCCCAAACACTTTTTATGACAATAACTTGCATATAAGCCTTTAAAATGAGCACTTTTGATTATTCATGTTCGTGTCCCATAGACTTTAATAGTGTTCGCGTGTTCGAACAAATTTTTTGCCTGTTCACATGTTCTGTTGCGAACCGAACCGGGGGGTGTTCAGCTCATCCCTACTGCAGACCAAGGCAGCAAACAGCCTTTTCATCACAAAGTGCCTGCAAGCCGGCTACAATTACCCTCCTTGCATCCTCATTTATCTTTCTGTCCAGGTATTCCTTGGCGGACAAACTAAGAAAAGTCATTAGTGGTTTATTTTTAAAAGAAACTCATGTTTCTGCCCCGGAAAACCGAATTAGATAATGGATTGCAGTTGTCTTAAAATTACTTTCTAAGTTGCTTTAATTAGTTTTGCATCCCGTACTGTAAAAATTAGAATTCACGAAGCTTAATGCGCCATTTTTTTTCCTTTAAACTCCATCTGGCCACCTTTTTAGAATACTGTAATTGTAAGAAGGGGGGGCTGAAAAAAGTAAATACAAAAAATGTAATTGATGTCCCCGGGGGGAAGATTTCCCCCGGCCGCGCAGCTCCCCGTTGCTGTCTCAGGTGTTCAGCACCTGTTTTATCTTGTTTTCCTTAAACAACTTAATTCTAGTTGGCAATGATTAATTCAAAGGGCGAACGGGAATCTGCGCGGCGCCGGAAAAAAAATCGGAGCATGTGAAATACGGATAATGTTTTAATCTTTCACAGTAGGAAATCCGGAGCGCGCAAATCCCCCAGCATTCCCTGCACCTGCAGCCCACCGCCATGCCATGTTTTGCAAAAATGAAAGGCCTTTAGGATGTTTCTGCAGAGGGATGATGCTCGGGAGAAGGTTGGTCCATTCTTTAACGTGGATTTACACTTACACTCGTCCTATCAGGTGGGATGGTAGTTTATAATTCCGGAGGTAATAGGTGGGTACTGGTGAGGGATCCTTTCCTCCTGGGTTGATTCTGGCCTGGTACACCAGGCTTGTCCCTAGATGTAGGCAGGACTCTCCCTAAGTTTGAATGCCTTCTGGTAGGGATGGAGCTGCTCTTGTCTTACCAGGGGGCTAGGGAGCTTGAGGATCTCCTGGTGATGTGCCCCCTGGGGGTGGACACATTTCCCGCATAGAGTGGAGAGATTTTTTTTCTTATCACGCCTGAACCTGCCAAGTCCATCCCAGTGCGCAAGAAAAGCTCCAAGAAAGCTGTGACCAAGAGCCAGAAGAAGAACGGCAAGAAGCAGAAGAGGAGCAGGAAGGAGAGTTATGCCATCAAGGTGCTCAAGCTGGTCCACCTCAACACCAGCATCTCATCCAAAGCCAGAAGTATCGTGAACTTCTTTGTCAATGGGCAAGTGCATTGCCAGCTAAGATTCCCACCCGAGTCATCATTAGAAGAAGTGTTCTGCCATCACCTCCTGGGAGATCCAGGCCATTGTCCACCTGTTGCTGCCCAGAAAGCTGGCCAAGCATGCCATTTCTGAGAGCACCAAGACTGTTGGGCAAGTAAATCTCACTACACCCTACATCGGGGGCAGGCAACCTCGGCCCTCCAGCTGTGGAGAAACTACAAGTCCCATGAGACATTGCAAGACCCTGACAATCACAGGCATGACTCCTAGAGGCAGAGGGATGATGGGATTTGTAGTTTCACCACACCTGGAGTGTCGAGGTCGCCTACCCCTGCCCTACATCTTACGGGTGCCATAAAAATACATTGGGTTTGGGACCCTTCTGCTTTTCTAGCAATACGTTTCTTAGTGCGGGCCTTTTGGCTAGCCTGGAGCAACCGTTAAACTGGCCAAAGGTCCAAAAGTCCTGCCATGTGTTTATCATTTGGCAATTTTATTTTTCACTATTTTGGGCACAAGCACTTTGTACGTGTGGGTATGTTCTTGTTCACTCCACAGGGACGGAAGGCGCAGGTTTCATTGGGGCATGGCCTGAAGTCAGGGATCTGTGGCCTTCACAAGTCTTTCTTCTCCCCAACTGGGGATCTCTCTTCGAGGGGAGAGACCGGCTTTGGCTGGTCCCTAAGGATTGGAGTCCACCTGGTTTTGGTCAGATTGACTAGAGGACTATGCCCCTGTTGGGGAGCCTTGCATCCTGGGGGGGGGGGGGGTTTCAGGGATCTTGGCCCTTCCTCTTTGGTGGTCAGACAACACTGTTCCCTCATGCACTTTTTTGTGTTCTGCGATCTCTCGATTTACTTTTTATTTTCATTGGGTATCAACGAGCACTGAGCTGTGGAAAAAAAACTAGCAGTGACGACCAGCACTCACAAGTGTCTGGCTTTCTTCAGCCATGCATACACCGTCAATGAGTTTCTGAGGCTGGAGTGCTCCTATGCTGGGTTTCTATTGGGAGGTTGACCGCATTGCTGATCACCGATTGGTTCTGCACTGCTTGGCAGGCTGATCACGGGAGGTCTTTTAATGATACGAATAATAAAGATTGTGAGTCTTTATTTGATATTGCCATGACCGTTAAAGTCCCGTAGTTTTTCCTTTCTCCCCTCTCAGGTATCAACAGAAGAAGTGTCCCCTTTGAAAGGTTTTCCCTCACTTCCTATCCTTGATGCTATATCTTCTACTCTTGGGGGGGGGGGGGTTGCCTGTAAATTCATTCTGTGAAAATGGGGCACAATCGATTACAGGTTATATTTTCTTCAGATCAGATGTTCTTCATTGAAAAAAAAACAACTTGTGATTGGAGAAAAAGCCCACTAGATGGAGCCTAGGAGCATACTGATATCTTATGATACTCTGCGCCATCTAGTGGCCATAATGTGGTATTTTTCCCCTTCACATTTTTCTTTTTTCAACAAATAACATTCGATCTGTCATCTAGTGGCCATATTGTGGTATTTTCCCAAGTCATATTTTTTTTTTCTCCCAATGAATAACATTCCATCTGCAGAGAACAATCAATGTTGCCCCATTTTTTTTTCCTTTTTATAAATAAACCAATTAGACAACTGCCATTTGTCAAACCGTGAAAGATTTCAACTCACTTTGGCTACGTTTATAAAATGCAGCCTCTGAAAAGGGATAAGCATTCAGATTGGATTTCGGAGGCATGAAGGGATGGCAGACACCGCACACCACTCGGCTCAGAAGGTGGAGAGGAATGTGAAGATCCTCAGCCTGGATCTCTTCCTTAACCACTCCCTAACTGACGCATTTCGCCCCGCCCATTAGGTGAGCTTAGTCACAGAGATTGGTTTTCAGAGGCATTTGACAGGCAATGAGTTGGCAATACAATGCGGTTTTAACCCCGTAAATGTCATACCAATGCGCCGCAACTGTGTGCAGCTGTAGTGTTTCAATGGATTGCATTTGGCGGTGGTATTGCCCACTGAATACAACAGAGGTAATCATTTTTTGAATTCATGTCTTGTGAACACTAGACATGTGCAGCTCGTCTCGTTCCAAATCGAAATTCGGACGAATTTTCCTTTTTTCGGGAATTCGGATGTATCCGTATTTTTCGGAATTACAAGAGTAATGAATTTAAACAAATCCAAAGAAAAAATCGTTCGAAATCCAGAGTTTTCAAATAGAATTTGGATAGTTTTCTAATTGTTTTAGAATCGAATTAGAATTTCAGAAGAGAATAATAGCTTTTCTTTTTTTTGTTTTTTTTTTGTTTCATCAGTCTATCAATTAAGGGTGTGGTTAATTGCTCCCAGGTGACTATTTAACTTGTTGTAGGACTCAGTTGAGCGTGCTCAGTTTGAAGCTGTGGAGCTTGGTGTAAGTGGAGCTTTTTTAAGTGGGAGTTATAAACAAGAGTTAGAGTATACAAGTCTTGCTGTCTGTTGGTGTGTGTATTGCTGCTGTCTGCTGGTGTGTGTATTGCTGCTGTCTGTTGGTGTGTGTATTGCTGCTGTCTGTTGGTGTGTGTATTGCTGCTGTCTGTTGGTGTTTGCTGGGTTGCATTTTGGGGACTTTTCCTTTTAGTTTTTATCTTGCCTTTTGCTGTCACTTTTTAAATAGCTTTTCTTTTTTTTTTTTTTTTGTTTCATCAGTCTATCAATTAAGGGTGTTGTTAATTGCTCCCAGGTGACTATTTAACTTGTTGTAGGACTCAGTTGAGCGTGCTCAGTTTGAAGCTGTGGAGCTTGGTGTAAGTGGAGCTTTTTTAAGTGGGAGTTATAAACAAGAGTTAGAGTATACAAGTCTTGCTGTCTGTTGGTGTGTGTATTGCTGCTGTCTGCTGGTGTGTGTATTGCTGCTGTCTGTTGGTGTGTGTATTGCTGCTGTCTGTTGGTGTGTGTATTGCTGCTGTCTGTTGGTGTTTGCTGGGTTGCATTTTGGGGACTTTTCCTTTTAGTTTTTATCTTGCCTTTTGCTGTCACTTTTTAAATAGCTTTTCTTTTTTTTTTTTTTTTTTTTGTTTCATCAGTCTATCAATTAAGGGTGTGGTTAATTGCTCCCAGGTGACTATTTAACTTGTTGTAGGACTCAGTTGAGCGTGCTCAGTTTGAAGCTGTGGAGCTTGGTGTAAGTGGAGCTTTTTTAAGTGGGAGTTATAAACAAGAGTTAGAGTATACAAGTCTTGCTGTCTGTTGGTGTGTGTATTGCTGCTGTCTGCTGGTGTGTGTATTGCTGCTGTCTGTTGGTGTGTGTATTGCTGCTGTCTGTTGGTGTGTGTATTGCTGCTGTCTGTTGGTGTTTGCTGGGTTGCATTTTGGGGACTTTTCCTTTTAGTTTTTATCTTGCCTTTTGCTGTCACTTTTTAAATAGCTTTTCTTTTTTTTTTTTTTTTGTTTCATCAGTCTATCAATTAAGGGTGTGGTTAATTGCTCCCAGGTGACTATTTAACTTGTTGTAGGACTCAGTTGAGCGTGCTCAGTTTGAAGCTGTGGAGCTTGGTGTAAGTGGAGCTTTTTTAAGTGGGAGTTATAAACAAGAGTTAGAGTATACAAGTCTTGCTGTCTGTTGGTGTGTGTATTGCTGCTGTCTGCTGGTGTGTGTATTGCTGCTGTCTGTTGGTGTGTGTATTGCTGCTGTCTGTTGGTGTGTGTATTGCTGCTGTCTGTTGGTGTTTGCTGGGTTGCATTTTGGGGACTTTTCCTTTTAGTTTTTATCTTGCCTTTTGCTGTCACTTTTTAAATAGCTTTTCTTTTTTTTTTTGTTTCATCAGTCTATCAATTAAGGGTGTGGTTAATTGCTCCCAGGTGACTATTTAACTTGTTGTAGGACTCAGTTGAGCGTGCTCAGTTTGAAGCTGTGGAGCTGGTGTAAGTGGAGCTTTTTTAAGTGGGAGTTATAAACAAGAGTTAGAGTATACAAGTCTTGCTGTCTGTTGGTGTGTGTATTGCTGCTGTCTGTTGGTGTTTGCTGGGTTGCATTTTGGGGACTTTTCCTTTTAGTTTTTATCTTGCCTTTTGCTGTCACTTTTTAAATAGCTTTTCTTTTTTTTTTTTGTTTCATCAGTCTATCAATTAAGGGTGTGGTTAATTGCTCCCAGGTGACTATTTAACTTGTTGTAGGACTCAGTTGAGCGTGCTCAGTTTGAAGCTGTGGAGCTGGTGTAAGTGGAGCTTTTTTAAGTGGGAGTTATAAACAAGAGTTAGAGTATACAAGTCTTGCTGTCTGTTGGTGTGTGTATTGCTGCTGTCTGTTGGTGTTTGCTGGGTTGCATTTTGGGGACTTTTCCTTTTAGTTTTTATCTTGCCTTTTGCTGTCACTTTTTAAATAGCTTTTCTTTTTTTTTTTTGTTTCATCAGTCTATCAATTCAGGGTGTGGTTAATTGCTCCCAGGTGGCTATTTAACTTGTTGTAGGACTCAGTTGAGCGTGCTCAGTTTGAAGCTGTGGAGCTGGTGTAAGTGGAGCTTTTTTAAGTGGGAGTTATAAACAAGAGTTAGAGTATACAAGTCTTGCTGTCTGTTGGTGTGTGTATTGCTGCTGTCTGCTGGTGTGTGTATTGCTGCTGTCTGTTGGTGTGTGTATTGCTGCTGTCTGTTGGTGTGTGTATTGCTGCTGTCTGTTAGTGTTTGCTGGGTTGCATTTTGGGGACTTTTCCTTTTAGTTTTTATCTTGCCTTTTGCTGTCACTTTTTAAATAGCTTTTCTTTTTTTTTTTTGTTTCATCAGTCTATCAATTAAGGGTGTGGTTAATTGCTCCCAGGTGACTATTTAACTTGTTGTAGGACTCAGTTGAGCGTGCTCAGTTTGAAGCTGTGGAGCTGGTGTAAGTGGAGCTTTTTTAAGTGGGAGTTATAAACAAGAGTTAGAGTATACAAGTCTTGCTGTCTGTTGGTGTGTGTATTGCTGCTGTCTGTTAGTGTTTGCTGGGTTGCATTTTGGGGACTTTTCCTTTTAGTTTTTATCTTGCCTTTTGCTGTCACTTTTTAAATAGCTTTTCTTTTTTTTTTTTTGTTTCATCAGTCTATCAATTAAGGGTGTGGTTAATTGCTCCCAGGTGACTATTTAACTTGTTGTAGGACTCAGTTGAGCGTGCTCAGTTTGAAGCTGTGGAGCTGGTGTAAGTGGAGCTTTTTTAAGTGGGAGTTATAAACAAGAGTTAGAGTATACAAGTCTTGCTGTCTGTTGGTGTGTGTATTGCTGCTGTCTGTTGGTGTTTGCTGGGTTGCATTTTGGGGACTTTTCCTTTTAGTTTTTATCTTGCCTTTTGCTGTCACTTTTTAAATAGCTTTTCTTTTTTTTTTTTGTTTCATCAGTCTATCAATTAAGGGTGTGGTTAATTGCTCCCAGGTGACTATTTAACTTGTTGTAGGACTCAGTTGAGCGTGCTCAGTTTGAAGCTGTGGAGCTGGTGTAAGTGGAGCTTTTTTAAGTGGGAGTTATAAACAAGAGTTAGAGTATACAAGTCTTGCTGTCTGTTGGTGTGTGTATTGCTGCTGTCTGTTGGTGTTTGCTGGGTTGCATTTTGGGGACTTTTCCTTTTAGTTTTTATCTTGCCTTTTGCTGTCACTTTTTAAATAGCTTTTCTTTTTTTTTTTTGTTTCATCAGTCTATCAATTAAGGGTGTGGTTAATTGCTCCCAGGTGACTATTTAACTTGTTGTAGGACTCAGTTGAGCGTGCTCAGTTTGAAGCTGTGGAGCTGGTGTAAGTGGAGCTTTTTTAAGTGGGAGTTATAAACAAGAGTTAGAGTATACAAGTCTTGCTGTCTGTTGGTGTGTGTATTGCTGCTGTCTGCTGGTGTGTGTATTGCTGCTGTCTGTTGGTGTGTGTATTGCTGCTGTCTGTTGGTGTGTGTATTGCTGCTGTCTGTTAGTGTTTGCTGGGTTGCATTTTGGGGACTTTTCCTTTTAGTTTTTATCTTGCCTTTTGCTGTCACTTTTTAAATAGCTTTTCTTTTTTTTTTTTTGTTTCATCAGTCTATCAATTAAGGGTGTGGTTAATTGCTCCCAGGTGACTATTTAACTTGTTGTAGGACTCAGTTGAGCGTGCTCAGTTTGAAGCTGTGGAGCTGGTGTAAGTGGAGCTTTTTTAAGTGGGAGTTATAAACAAGAGTTTAAAACATGAGGTTATAACAGGGGTCATAGTACCTGTGTAGTGTGAGTATCTGAGTGTTGTCTGAGTAGTGTGTGTAGATCGTTAGTACTTGTGTATTGTGTACCTGTGTATTGTCTTGAGTATTAGTGCCAGGAAGCTAGTTGTTAGGTAATTTGGACAGGGTAAAATCCCCAAATCCTCACTAAATTTAATAGGTACGATGCCCGGCGGGTGTGGAGAGGTGACTCTTTGTACATCTTGCCGCATGTATGCGTTCCTTGATCATCCGATCGAGGGCGAATACTGCTGTGCAAAATGTAAGCACATTGTTTCCCTGGAAGCCCAGGTTCTGAATCTGGGGAAGCAACTGTCAGCACTGAGAAGTCCCTCCATACTAAAGGTGAGCCAGGAACGTACACGGCAGGTGCCGGCAGGGGCCAGCACAGAGGTGGGTGGAGACAAAGAGGTGCAGGCACTAGCAAAGAGTAGATGGGTGACAGTCAGGAGGGGTAGAGGGGGAAGTGCCAGGGAGGCCGATCCAGGACTGGAGCATCCCAATAAGTACGCTCCATTGAGTGACATTGGTGTTACCAGTCAGGGACCAGCACTGCTGGAGTTGAGGGACTCTCCTAGCTGCCAGGGGAAGAACTCCTCCAGTGAGAGTGGGGGGGCAGCAAAGGGAAAGGAAAGACAGATTCTGGTGGTAGGGGACTCAATTCTTAGAAGGACAGAGAGGGCAATCTGTAACCAAGACCTGAAGCGCCGAACAGTATGTTGTCTACCGGGCGCTCGGGTTCGGCACATCACGGATCTTGTGGACAGATTACTGGGAGGGGCTGGGGAAGACCCGGCTGTCATGGTGCACGTTGGCACCAATGACAAAGTCAGAGGCAGATGGAGTGTCCTAAAGAACGATTTTAGGGACTTAGGAGCTAAATTGAGGAAAAGGACCTCCAAGGTAGTGTTCTCAGGAATACTACCGGTACATCGAGCCACACCAGAGAGGCAGAGGGAGATTAGGGAAGTAAACAAGTGGCTGAAGAGCTGGTGTAGTAAGGAGGGGTTTGGGTTCCTGGAGGACTGGGCCGACTTCTCAGTCGGTAACTGGTACTATAGAAGGGACGGACTGCACCTAAATGAGGAGGGTGCAGATCTGCTGGGAATGAAGATGGCCAAAAAGTTAGAGGGGTTTTTAAACTAGGCGATGGGGGGGAGGGTCCAGAGACAGTGATAGCCAGCGCGGAAGATATTCCAGAGGGTAGTATTGGGGGCATTAGTGGTAGGTTAACCAAAGCACAAAAACACAAGGTGAGTATAGTAGCAAGTCCAAGTTGCAATCTTGAAACACCCAATACGAGGACAATATGCGACCGGTCTAAACTATGTGGCATGTTCACCAATGCCAGGAGCCTGGCGGACAAGATGGGTGAACTAGAGATACTGTTGTACAAGGAGGATTTGGATTTTGTGGGAATTTCAGAGACCTGGTTCAACAGCTCTCATGATTGGCTGGCAAACATTCAAGGGTATACCCTATACCGCAAGGATAGAGAGGGTAAAAAAGGGGGAGGGGTATGCCTATATATCAAGAATAATGTACAAGTGAATGTGAGAGATGACATCACTGAGGGGGCTAGGGAGGAGGTGGAATCTTTATGGGTAGAGCTCCAAAGGGATGAAGCTAAGGGGAAAATAATACTGGGAGTATGCTATAGGCCCCCTAACCTGAGGGAGGAAGTGGAGACGGATCTCCTATCACAAATTGGATTAGCAGCAAGGATGGGAAGTGTTATCATAATGGGGGATTTTAATTATCCAGACATAGACTGGGCGGAGGGAACCGCGCATTCATTTAAGGCTCGCCAGTTCCTTAATGTCTTGCAGGACAATTTTATGGGTCAGATGGTAGACGCACCAACTAGAAATAAAACATTACTAGATCTACTGATTACCAACAATACAGACCTGATAACAGATGTGGAAATACGGGGCAATTTAGGTAACAGCGATCACAGGTCAATTAGTTTCAGTATAAATCACACAAATAGGAGACATGAAGGGAACACAAAGACACTGAATTTCAAAAGAGCCAACTTCCCTAAACTACAAACCTTGCTAAAAGGCATAAATTGGGATAAAATATTAGGAACAAAGAATACAGAGGAGAGATGGGTTTGCTTTAAGAGCATATTAAATAAGGGCATTAGCCAATGTATCCAATTGGGTAATAAATTTAAAAGAGCGAACAAACATCCTGGATGGCTTAACTCCAATGTAAAAATGCATATAAAAGCAAAGGAGAAGGCCTTCAAAAAATACAGGGTTGAGGGATGACCCACAGCATTCAGAATTTATAAAGAATGCAATAAGAAATGTAAGGGTGCAATTAGGATGGCTAAGATAGAACATGAAAGACACATAGCGGAGGAGAGCAAAAAAAATCCCAAGAAATTCTTTAAGTATGTAAACAGTAAAAAAGGGAGGACAGACCATATTGGCCCCATAAAGAATGAGGAAGGACATCTGGTTACAAAGGATGGGGAGATGGCAGAGGTATTGAATTTATTCTTCTCCTCAGTATTCACGAGTGAATCGGGGGGCTTCAGTAACCAAAACTGCAGTGTTTATCCTCATGACACAACACAGGAAGCACCTACATGGTTAACAGAGGACGGAATTAAAATTAGACTTGAGAAACTTAACATTAATAAATCACCGGGACCAGATGGCTTGCATCCGAGGGTACTTAGGGAACTCAGTCAGGTGATTGCCAGACCGTTGTTCCTAATTTTTACAGACAGTCTATTGACTGGAATTATGCCAGCTGATTGGAGAAAAGCCAATGTAGCACCAATATTTAAAAAGGGCCCAAAAAACATCCCTGGGAATTACAGACCAGTTAGCCTAACATCAATAGTATGTAAACTCTTGGAGGGGATGATAAGGGACTATATACAAGATTTTAGTAATAAGAATGATATCATTAGCAGTAATCAGCATGGATTCATGAAGAATCATTCTTGCCAAACCAATCTATTAACCTTCTATGAGGAGGTGAGTTGCCATCTAGATAAAGGAAGGCCCGTAGACGTGGTGTATCTGGATTTTGCAAAAGCATTTGACACAGTTCCCCATAAACGTTTACTGTACAAAATAAGGTGAGTTGGCATGGACCATAGGGTGAGTACATGGATTGAAAACTGGCTACAAGGGCGTGTTCAGAGGGTGGTGATAAATGGGGAGTACTCAGAATGGTCAGGGGTGGGTAGTGGGGTCCCCCAGGGTTCTGTGCTGGGACCAATCCTATTTAATTTGTTCATAAATGACCTGGAGGATGGGATAAACAGTTCCATCTCTGTATTTGCAGACGATACTAAGCTAAGCAGGGCAATAACTTCTCCGCAGGATGTGGAAATCTTGCAAAAAGACCTGAACAAATGAATGGGGTGGGCGACTACATGGCAAATGAGGTTCAATGTAGAAAAATGTAAAATAATGCATTTGGGTGTCAAAAATATGAATGCAATCTATACACTGGGGGGAGAACCTCTGGGGGAATCTAGGATGGAAAAGGACTTGGGGGTCCTAGTGGATGATAGGCTCAGCAACGGCATGCAATGCCAAGCTGCTGCTAATAAAGCAAACAGAATATTGGCATGCATTAAAAGGGGGATCAACTGCAGAGATAAAACGATAATTCTCCCGCTCTACAAGACTCTGGTCCGCCCGCACCTGGAGTATGCTGTCCAGTTCTGGGCACCAGTCCTCAGGAGGGACGTACTGGAAATGGAGCGAGTACAAAGAAGGGCAACAAAGCTAATAAAGGGTCTGGAGGATCTTAGTTATGAGGAAAGGTTGCGAGCACTGAACTTATTCTCTCTGGAGAAGAGACGCTTGAGAGGGGATATGATTTCAATTTACAAATACTGTACTGGTGACCCCACAATAGGGATAAAACTTTTTCGCAGAAGAGAGTTTAATAAGACTCGTGGCCACTCATTGCAATTAGAGGAAAAGAGGTTTAACCTTAAACTACGTAGAGGGTTCTTTACTGTAAGAGCGGCAAGGATGTGGAATTCCCTTCCACAGGCGGTGGTCTCAGCGGGGAGCATTGATAGCTTCAAGAAACTATTAGATAATCACCTGAATGACCGCAATATACAGGGATATGTAATGTAATACTGACACATAATCACACACATAGGTTGGACTTGATGGACTTGTGTCTTTTTTCAACCTCACCTACTATGTAACAAACCAATAAAATAGAATAGAAAATAAATAGAAAGAATATAATAGAATCAAAAATAAAATAGAATATAATAGATCAAAACAGAATACAAAATAAAAGAATGGAAAAAAAATAGAATAGAATAGAATAGAATAGAAAAGAATATAATTGAAAATTAAATAATAGAAGAGAATAGAATAGAAAAAACAGCAGAATAGAAAATGAAATAGAAAAAAATAGGATAGGAAAAAAAACAATAGAATAGAATAAAATAGAAAGAATATAACTTTCTTCCTCAATTCAAATTTCGAATAGAATAAATTCAAATTTGAATAGAATAGAAAAGAGTAGATTAGAATAGAAAATAAAAAAAATAGAATAGAAAATGAAATAAAAGAGAAGAATAGAGTAGAAAACAATAGAATATAATAGAATAGAAAGATAATAACCATCTTCCGAAATTCTAATTTCGAATAAATTTGAACAGAACAGAAAAGAATAGATTACAACAGAAATGAAAAGAATAGAATTGAAAATGAAATAATAGAAAAGAATAGAATTGAGAAAACAATAGAATAGAAAAAAATAGAAAGATAATAACCTTCTTCCGAAATTCGAATAGAATAAATTTGAATAGAACAGAAAAGAATAGATTAGAATAGAATAGAAAAGAATACAATAGAAAATGAAAAAAAAAAAATAGACTAGAGTAAAATAGAAATAATATAACCATCTTTCAGAATTGTAATTTCAAATAGAATAAATTCGAATTTGAATAGAATAGAAAAAATAGGACAGAAAATAAAATAATAGAAAAAATAGAATAGAAAAAACAATAGAATAGAAAGAACTAACTTCCGCAATTCGAATTTAGAAAATAATAAATTTGAATTTGAATAGAATAGAAAAGAGTAGATATATAGAAAATAAAAAAAAATTGAATAGAATATAAAAAAATAATAGAGAAGAATAGAATGGAAAACAACAATAGAATAGAATAGAACCTTCTTCCGAAATTTGAATTTCTAATAAAATAAATTTGAATTTGAATAGAATAGAAAAGAGTAAATTAGAAAATAAAATAAAAAATGGAATAGAAAATAGAATAGAAAATGAAATAATAGAGAAGAATAGAATAGAAAACAATAGAATATAATAAAATAGAAAGAATATAACCTTCTTCCGAAATTCGAATAGAATAAATTTGAATAGAACAGAAAAGAATAGATTAGAATAGAATAGAAAAGAATACAATAGAAAATGAAAAAAAAAATAGACTAGAGTAAAATAGAAATAATATAACCATCTTTCAGAATTGTAATTTCAAATAGAATAAATTCGAATTTGAATACAATAGAAAAAATAGGACAGAAAATAAAATAATAGAAAGAATAGAATAGAAAAAACAATAGAATAGAAAGAACTTACTTCCGCAATTCGAATTTCGAAAAGAGTAAATTTGAATTTGAATAGAATAGAAAAGAGTAGATATATAGAAATAAAAAAATTGAATAGAATATGAAATAATAGAGAAAAATAGAATGGAAAACAACAATAGAATAGAATAGAACCTTCTTCCGAAATTCGAATTTCTAATAAAATAAATTTGAATAGAATAGAAAAGAGTAAATTAGAAAATAAAATAAAAAATGGAATAGAAAATAGAATAGAAAATGAAATAATAGAGAAGAATAGAATAGAAAACAATAGAATATAATAAAATAGAAATAATATAACCTTCTTCCGAAATCCGAATAGAAATAGAAACAGAATAGAAAAGAATAGATTAGAATAGAAAATAAATCAGAATAGAATAGAATTGAAAATGGAAAAACAGAAAAGAATAGAATAGAAAAAACAATAGAATAGAATAAAATAGAAGGATAATCACCCTCTTCCGAAATTTGAATTTCTAATAGAATAAATTTGAATAGAACAGAAAAGAATAGATTAGAATAGAATAGAACATGAAATAATAGAAAAAACAAAATAGAAAAACACAGTATAGTAGAATAAAATAGAAAGAATATAGCCTTCTTCTGAAATCTGAATAGAATAAATTAGAATTTGAGTAGAATAGAAAATAATAGATTGGAATAGAATAGAAAATAAAAGAATAGAATAGGAAAAAAACAACAACAATAGAATACAATAAAAAAGAAATAATATAACCGTCTTTCAGAATTAGAATTTTGAATAGAATGAATTAGAATTTAAATAGAATAGAAAAGAATAGAACAGAAAATGAAATAGGAAAAGAATAGAATAGGTGGGCGGTGCTAAAACAAATGCGTCCAATTCCGTCTCTTCTGTCCTCTGCGGAGTTGAAGTCTGACGCACCTCCCAAACACGCTTTCAACGAAGTCTTCAATTTATAAAGTATCCGCCATGCCGGCGATTTGTGATGTGCGGCGCTATGAATCATTTTTAAAATCATGATGATATTACTGAAAGCAGATGTGGAGACATATGTTTACCAAGGCGGTATAAAGCGCCCGCCTGTCAGCTTTAATAAATGGTGATGCCCAACTTTACACGCACTTTTTTTTTTCCCAGTTTCTGAAAACTTTTGAAGGAAAGGGGGGGGCATTGGAGGGGGGGTCTTTAGTTCAGCGATTGTATAATTTATGGACGGATCTGGCTGGACGAGAGCCGTTCCTGTAATGAGTTCGGTATTGGCGGCACGTGTGATGGCGATTTCGTCATTTCTACCGCAGAACGACGCAATATGGTAGCCGAGGGGGGGGGGGCTGAGCTGTGGGCCCCCCGATTCACAACGACAGCCCAGATGGAGTTAATACTGTCGGGGACAATTTACATCTTTGGCATTTATTTGCATTGTAGTAACAGACACGTTGACGTGTGCGTGACCACAATTCACGTTACATGCGCCGACATGTTGAGGTGTCACTTACTTTAACCATTTAAGGACCGGGCCCTATTTTTCAAACTTGTTGTTTACAAGTTAAAATCATTTTTTTTTTATTGAAAATGACTTAGAACCCCCAAACATTTTTTTTTCCAGACACCCTAGAGCAGGGGTCGGGAACCTATGGCTCGTGAGCCAGATGTGGCTCCTTTGATGGCCGGATCTGGCTCTCACCTCTCAATCTGCGGGTCGCGTGGTGTGCCGATCCGCGGATTGAGCACATAGGAAAGGCCGCGGCTTCGGCCTAGCTCCGGAGCGGTGGTCATCTTGGTACACCCGGTGGCGGCCTAGGTGAGCAACGTGCTGACGCCATCATCACCCGCCTCAACTGCTCGTGGATCTGCCTGCTTGTGTGGTAAACAAGCAGACAATCGTAAGGGAGATATGGATATTACTACAGTGGGGGAGAGATGTGGATATTACAGTGGGGGGGGGGGAGATGTGGATATTACAGGGGGGGGAGATGTGGATATTACAGTGGGGGGGATGTTGATATTACGGGGGGGATGTGGATATTACAGTGGGGGGAGATGTGGATATTACAGTGGGGGGGGGAGATGTGGATATTACAGGGGGGGAGATGTGGATATTACAGGGGGGGGGGGAGATGTGGATATTACAGTGGGGGGGGGGGAGATGTGGATATTACAGTGGGGGAGATGTGGATATTACAGGGGGGGGGGAGATGTGGATATTACAGTGGGGGGGAGATGTGGATATTACAGTGGGGGGGGGAGATGTGGATATTACAGGGGGGGATATGGATATTACGGGGGGGATGTGGATATTACAGTGGGGGGGAGATGTGGATATTACAGTGGGGGGGGGGGATGTGGATATTACAGTGGGGGGAGATGTGGATATTACAGTGGGGGGATGTGGATATTACAGGGGGGGGATGTGGATATTACAGGGGGGGATGTGGATATTACAGTGGGGGGGGGATGTGGATATTACAGTGGGGGAGATGTGGATATTACAGTGGGGGGGGAGATGTGGATATTACAGGGGGGGGGGTGGATATTACAGTGGGGGAGATGTGGATATTACAGGGGGGGAGATGTGGATATTACAGTGGGGGGGGGTGTGGATATTACAGTGGGGGGAGATGTGGATATTACAGTGGGGGGGGAGATGTGGATATTACAGTGGGGGGGAGATGTGGATATTACAGTGGGGGGGGAGATGTGGATATTACAGTGGGGGGGGGGGATGTGGATATTACAGTGGGGGGGAGATGTGGATATTACAGTGGGGGGGATGTGGATATTACAGTGGGGGGATGTGGATATTACAGTGGGGGGGGGGGAATGTTGATATTACAGTGGGGGGGAGATGTGGATATTACAGTGGGGGGAGATGTGGATTTTACAGTGGGGGGAGATGTGGATATTACGGGGGGGGGGTGGATATTACAGTGGGGGGGGAGATGTGGATATTACAGTGGGGGGAGATGTGGATATCACAGTGGGGGGATGTGGATATTACAGTGGGGGGGGGGAATGTTGATATTACAGTGGGGGGGAGATGTTGATATTACAGTGGGGGGGAGATGTGGATATTACAGTGGGGGGATGTGGATATTACAGTGGGGGGAGATGTGGATATTACAGTGGGGGGGAGATGTGGATATTACAGTGGGGGGGAGATGTGGATATTACAGTGGGGGGGATGTGGATATTACAGTGGGGGGGATGTGGATATTACAGTGGGGGGGGGAGATGTGGATATTACAGTGGGGGGAGATGTGGATATTACAGGGGGGGGGAGATGTGGATATTACAGTGGGGGGAGATGTGGATATTACAGGGGGGGAGATGTGGATATTACAGTGGGGGGGAGATGTGGATATTACAGTGGGGGGGGAGATGTGGATATTACAGTGGGGGGGGAGATGTGGATATTACAGTGGGGGGGAGATGTGGATATTACAGTGGGGGAGATGTGGATATTACAGTGGGGGAGATGTGGATATTACAGTGGGGGAGATGTGGATATTACAGTGGGGGGGGGGGGAGATGTGGATATTACAGTGGGGGAGATGTGGATATTACAGTGGGGGGGGAGATGTGGATATTACAGTGGGGGAGATGTGGATATTACAGGGGGGGGGGAGATGTGGATATTACAGTGGGGTGAGATGTGGATATTACAGTGGGGGGAGATGTGGATATTACAGTGGGGGAGATGTGGATATTACAGTGGGGGAGATGTGGATATTACAGTGGGGGAGATGTGGATATTACAGTGGGGAGATGTGGATATTACAGTGGGGGAGATGTGGATATTACAGTGGGGGAGATGTGGATATTACAGTGGGGGAGATGTGGATATTACAGTGGGGGGGGGGGGGAGATGTGGATATTACAGTGGGGGAGATGTGGATATTACAGTGGGGGAGATGTGGATATTACAGTGGGGGAGATGTGGACATTACAGTGGGGGAGATGTGGATATTACAGTGGGGGGGGGGGGGAGATGTGGATATTACAGTGGGGCGGGAGATGTGGATATTACAGTGGGGGGAGATGTGGATATTACAGGGGGGAGATGTGGATATTACAGTGGGGGAGATGTGGATATTACAGTGGGGGGGGAGATGTCCTCACCACGTATCAACCAGACTACAAAGCCATCAGCAAACCATGCAGCACCAGAAGTCGCATTAATGGTATGAAGTACTTTATTCATCATTGGTTAGCAACAGCTAACCAGAATTCAGAGACTTATTGTACTTTAAAAGTGTTGGTCTTACATAAAATGCACACATTTACTTGTATTTAGTTTTAAACATATTGTATGGCTCTCACGGAATCACATTTTAAAATATGTGGCGTTCATGGCTCTCTCAGCCAAAAGGTTCCTGACCCCTGCCCTAGAGAATAAAATGGCGGTCGCTGCAATGCTTTCTGTTACACTCTTTTTTTAATTAAAAAATAAGACAACATTAAAGTTAGCTACATTTTTTTTCTATATCGTGAAAGATAATGTTACGCCGAATAACTTGATATCCAACATGTCACGCTTAAAAATTGCGCCCGCTCGTAGAATGGCGACAAAGTTTTACCCTTAAAAATCCCAATTTAAAATTTTCTACAGGTTGCATGTTTTGCAGGTCAAGGGCTAGAATTATTGCTTTTGCTCTAACGATCGCGGCGATACCTCACATGTGTGATGCAAGCACAGTTTACATATGCGTGTGCGACTTACGTATGCGTTCGCTTCTGCACATGAGCATAAAGGCTCTCGCCTCTCAATCCGCGGATCGCGTGGTGTGCCAATCCGCGGATTGAGCCCTAGCTCCGGAGCGGCGGCCATCTTGGTACACCCAGCGGCGGCCATCTTGGTACACCCGGCGGCGGCCTATGCGCTGAAGTCATCATCACCCGCCTCAACTGCTCGTGGATCTGGATCAGAGTCATGTGGGGTGACTTTGAATGTGGCGTGGTTGTTGGTGCCAGACGGGCTGGTCTGAGTACTTCTGGGATTTTCACACACAACCATCCCATTACAGAGAATGGAGGGAAAAAAGAGAAAACATCCAGTAAGGGGCAGCTGTGTGGAGGAAAATGCCTTGTTGAGATCAGAGGAGAATGGGCAGACTGGTTCCAGATGATAGAAAGGCAACAGTAACTCAAATAATCACTCGTTACACCCAAGGTATGCAGAATACCATCTCTGAACACAACACATCCAACCTTGGAGCAGCAGAAGACCACACCGGGTGCCACGCCTGTTGGCTAAGAAATGGAAACTGAGGCTACAATTGGCACAGGATCATCAAAATTGGACAATAGAAGATTGGAAAAACGTCGCCTGGTCTGATGAGTCTGGATTTCAGCTGCGACATTCAGATGGTGGGTTCAGAATTTGGCGCATGGATCCATCCTGCCTTGTATCACCGGTTCAGTCTGGTGGTGGGGGTGTAATGGTGTGGGGGATGGGGTATCACCGGTTCAGGCTGGTGGTGGGGGTGTAATGGTGGGGGGGATATTTTCTTGGCACACTTTGGGCCCCTCAGCACCAATTGAGCATGGTTTAAACACCACGACCCCCCTGAGTATTGTTGCTGACCATGTCCATCCCTTTATGACTACAGTGTCCCCATCTTCTGATGGCTCCTTCCAGCAGGATAATGCACCATGTCACAAAGCTCCAATCATCTCACCACTGGACAATGAGGTCCCTGTACTCCAATGGCCTCCACACTCACCAGATCTCATCCAATAGAGAACCACACTCACCAGATCTCATCCAATAGAGCACCAACCCGGGTACTAGCAAGGTGTACCTAAGTAGCCTTTGAGTGTAGAATAATAATAATACGATATACATTGTAAGATAAGATCTTCCATTATACGAAGGTGATCAGAGAAAATATATATGGGCAGAATAGGGGGACATGCGCTACAAAGCCCCTTCTGGAACTGCGTGTTTCCTGGCTACCACGCCAAGCCTCTGGCTTCCGTACTTTTCACAGTGGCTGTATGCAGATCAGAGATTCGAAGGAGAGAGTCAGGAAACCCGTTCTCTGTATCTAATCTGATATTTTGGTGTAATGACACGTACAGAATGTAGCTCACATCTCAGCCAAAAACTGCTGACGCGTCTGTATCATGTAAAGATCGCCGTTTACCCAGCAGAGGCCGACCGCATGCCTAGCCTCACTGAGAGCAAGTCAATACTGCCGTGTGCGCTGCATAATAATGTCCTCCGTCAACAGCATTGCATCTTAACCTTGAGCAGTACATGGACTGCGCCGATCTGTGCTCAGGGGGGATGAGAGTAAGAGCCGAAGGACCACTCCACCTCAACACAGGGGCCACATAATGCAGAGGCTCCAGAAAAATAAATAAATATATAAATATTATATATATATATATATATATATATATATATATATATATATATATATATATATATATATATATTTTTTTTTTTTATTATTTATTTATTTTTTTCCCTTTTAATTTTTTTTTTTTTTTATGGCCATGTTACATTTTCTACAATTTCCTTTTTTTTTTTGCTTTCAGTAGTTTTTAATATTTCTCTATAAATGGTCATATATACAGAAGTCATTGCAGTCTTTCCTCTAGAGCACAAGCATCTTACACAAGGCCCGCTTACCGAAATCTGGCCCATCAGGCCATGTCATGCTCTCCAGCAGCTGTTGAACCCCACCTTGTTTTTGTCCCCCACCTTGTCTCAGCAGTAGGTAGCAGAGAGGAGGATGGAGCTCCTCTGCCAGATCCTGCACTTCTCTGTACAGCCGCTGAGAGGCTTGTCTCTGCACCCCCCCCCCATTTCAGCAGTGGGCAGCAGAGAGCAGGACAGAACTCCTCTGCCAGATCTTGCGCCTCTCCATACAGCCGCTGAGAGGCTTGTCTCCGCCACCCCATCTCAGCAGTGGGTAGCAGAGAGGAGGATAGAGCTCCTCTGCCAGATCCTGTGCCTCTCCATACAGCCGCTGAGAGGCTTGTCTCTGCCCCCCCCCCCCCCCCCCGTCTCAGCAGTGGGCAGCAGAGAGGAGGACGGTACATCTCTGCCAGATCCTGCGCTTCTCCTTACAGCCACTGAGAGGCTTGTCTCTACCCCCCATCTCAGCAGTGGGTAGCAGAGAGGAGGATGGAGCTTTTCTGCCAGATCCTGCGCTTCTCCATACAGCTGCCGAGAGGCTCGCCTCTGCTCCCCTCCATTTCAGCAGTGGGCAGCAGGGAGGAGGACAGAACTCCTCTGCCAGATCCCAAACTTCTCCATAAAGCCGCTGAGAGGCTTGTCTCTGCCCCCCCCATCTAAGCAGTGGGCAGCAGAGAGGAGGACAGAACTCCTCTGCCAGATCCTGCGCTTCTCCTTACAGCCACTGAGAGGCTTGTCTCTGCCCCCCATCTCAGCAGTGGGTAGCAGAGAGGAGGATGGAGCTCTTCTGCCAGATCCTGCGCTTCTCTGTATAGCTGCCGAGAGGCTCGCCTCTGCTCCCCTCCATTTCAGCAGTGGGCAGCAGAGAGGAGGACAGAACTCCTCTGCCAGATCCTGCACTTCTCCATACAGCCACTGAGAGGCTTGTTTCTGCCCCCCCCCCATCTCAGCAGTGGGTAACAGAGAGGAGGATAGAGCTTCTCTACCAGATCCTGCGCTTCTCCGTACAGCCGCAGAGAGGCTCGTCTCTGCCCTCACCCCCCCATTTCAGCAGTGGGCAGCAGAAAGGAGGACAGAATTCCTCTGCCAGATCCTGCACTTCTCCTTACAGCCACTGAGCGGCTTGTCTCTGCCCCCCATCTCAGCAGTGGGTAGCAGAGAGGAGGATGGAGCTCTTCTGCCAGATCCTGCGCTTCTCCATACAGCCGCTGAGAGGCTCATCTCTGCCCCCCTATCCCAGCAGTAGGCGGCAGAAAGGAGGATATAGAGCTCCTCCGCCAGATTCTGCAATTCTCCGCTGATGCTGCCTGCGTGAAATTGAGCTTGACACCCCCTGCTCTACAGCACTCGGCACATATAATAAAACTCCAATTGAAGAACCATCAGATAGGACTGGATTCCAAAAGATGGAGACAAATTCTGAGGATAACATACAATTCTACGAAGAGTCATCAAAATGAACTTTGATTCCAGAGCTGGCTATTATGCTAGAGTTGGTATCGCAAACTCAGGACCCGTCCAACACAATTCTCATAATAATCCTCAACATCAACCTTCTAGAATTGGAAGCAGCATCAGCACTCAAATCAGGGTTCCATCGTACCCAAGGGTTCCTCCAGAGATTGCTAGGGGTTCCTTGAGCAACAAGCAATGTCTGCCTCTCAGATAAGTTCCCACTCACACCAAACATCTTAATAGCTATCTGTAAGGGGGGAATTCCTCCCACTGATCACCAATGTAAGGAACATTCTTCCCACTGACTACCAATGTAAGGAACATTCTTCCCACTGATCACCAATGTAAGGAACATTCTTCTCACTGATCACCAATGTAAGGAACATTCTTCTCACTGATCACCAATGTAAGGAACATTCTTCTCACTGATCACCAATGTAAGGAACATTCTTCCCACTGATCACCAATGTAAGGAGCATTCTTCCCACTGATCACCAATGTAAGGAACATTCTTCCCACTGATCACCAATGTAAGGAACATTCTTCCCACTGATCACCAATGTAAGGAACATTCTTCCCACTGACTACCAATGTAAGGAGCATTCTTCTCACTGATCACCAATGTAAGGAACATTCTTCCCACTGATCACCAATGTAAGGAACATTCTTCCCACTGACTACCAATGTAAGGAACATTCTTCTCACTGATCACCAATGTAAGGAACATTCTTCCCACTGATCACCAATGTAAGGAACATTCTTCCCACTGACTACCAATGTAAGGAGCATTCTTCTCACTGATCACCAATGTAAGGAACATTCTTCCCACTGATCACCAATGTAAGGAACATTCTTCCCACTGATCACCAATGTAAGGTACATTCTTCTCACTGATCACCAATGTAAGGAACATTCTTCCCACTGACTACCAATGTAAGGAACATTCTTCTCACTGATCACCAATGTAAGGAACATTCTTCCCACTGACTACCAATGTAAGGAGCATTCTTCTCACTGATCACCAATGTAAGGAACATTCTTCCCACTGATCACCAATGTAAGGAACATTCTTCCCACTGACCACCAATGTAAGGAACATTCTTCTCACTGATCACCAATGTAAGGAGCATTCTTCTCACTGACCACCAATGTAAGGACCATTCTTCCCACTGATCACCAATGTAAGGAACATTCTTCTCACTGATCACCAATGTAAGGAACATTCTTCTCACTGATCACCAATGTAAGGAACATTCTTCCCACTGATCACCAATGTAAGGAACATTCTTCTCACTGACCACCAATGTAAGGAACATTCTTCTCACTGACCACCAATGTAAGGAACATTCTTCCCACTGATCACCAATGTAAGGAACATTCTTCTCACTGACCACCAATGTAAGGAACATTCTTCTCACTGACCACCAATGTAAGGAACATTCTTCCCACTGATCACCAATGTAAGGAACATTCTTCTCACTGATCACCAATGTAAGGAACATTCTTCTCACTGATCACCAATGTAAGGAACATTCTTCTCACTGATCACCAATGTAAGGAACATTCTTCTCACTGATCACCAATGTAAGGAACATTCTTCTCACTGATCACCAATGTAAGGAACATTCTTCTCACTGATCACCAATGTAAGGAACATTCTTCTCAATGATCACCAATGTAAGGAACATTCTTCCCACTGACCACCAATGTAAGGAACATTCTTCTCACTGATCATCAATGTAAGGAACATTCTTCTCACTGATCACCAATGTAAGGAACATTCTTCTCACTGATCACCAATGTAAGGGACATTCTTCCCACTGACCACCAATGTAAGGATCATTCTCCTCACTGATCACCAATGTAAGGACCATTCTTCCCACTGATCACCAATGTAAGGACCATTCTTCCCACTGACCATCACACTAATCATGGGTTGTAGATATATTCATTTTTATCAGGGGTTCCCCTGAGACCAGAAAGTTATTTCAAGGGTTCACCTGTGTTGAAAAGGTTGAGAAACGCTGGTCTAAATGGGCAGAAAAGGAAAAAGGAAATGCCAAGAGAGAAAAGGGGGGGGGGGGGGAAAGGTGAAGGTATGGTTACCAAACACCCCCTTTTGAGTTATCCCCAGAAAAAAAAAGAGTTCCTAGCACTGTCCCCCGGCCAAGGTACGGTTACCATACGCGCCCTTGTTTCTTGGAACCACTACCCATTTTGAGGTATCTGTCCTGGAAAGCATGCGTACCCGGCACTGTTCCCCAGCTGCCAAACGATGTAATCTACACATTTTATTGCACGTTCACCAACCCATCCTTTGAACTGTACAGGTAGCAACCCAAAATTAAGCCAATAGAGCCATTTATAATATAACTTTACATTTTGCACAATTTAGTTTTGTTTTTTTGTCTTGCCCTTATTACAAGGGGGCTGGATAAATGGAAAATAATAGAGGCACACCGAATGGAAATTTTGATGCCGAAACCGAAAATGCAGGATGCACTTGGCCGAAAACCGAAATAATACTATCTTTTACCTCTACTACAGGTCAGCTACAGGACGCTTCTTGCCTCTGCCAAATGAAAGGCCAGTAGAAAAACGAACAAACGGGATGCTGGATTCGAATTTGCTAAGGGTCACTGAAATGGTCGTTGGGCACCACTGGCTCCGGTTCAGTAGCACTCCACAAACAGGGGACTACCCTCAGGAACAGGTAAAGGATCCAGAATAAAAAATCCAAATACATACAATCCAATGAGAGAGCCAAACACATGTCCAGGAGTCCAAGGTAATCTAATGATCGTGCTATGAATGAATTTTAGCACTAAATTACCTTTGACTCTTGGAAGTTTATTTGGCACTCTCAATGCCTGGTATGTACGTGGCTGGCCAGTTTAGGATACATTAGGTCCAGATGGGCAGCCAGCAGAACAACCACCTGGCTTTGGCTTTTCCCTGCAGGCAAGGGACCTGGGAGGCAAAAGCTGGACTTCTTGTGGCTATACCCTCCCCCAAGAAGCAGGCTTAAAGGCAAGGACTAGACCCTACTGCACTTACATCCTCAACAGGCAAAGCCTGGGAGAGAAGGACTCTTCTGGAAGGTCTCTCCAAATACTTATCCCTCTTTCCCAGGCCACATCACTGGCACAAACCCCTCAGTGATTGGCCAAGGCAGAATAAATGTCCATAACCCAATAAACTGCATCTTCTCACGCTACCTACTAGAGGACACTCAACATCAGCAGAGAGAAGCAAACAATGTCTTTGGGCTTAGGAGAAACTGTAAAACTCAAATAACCTAAGCAAAAGTTCAGGCTGGTCACAGTCAAGATTAGCCTTTCTCAACCTTTTGACCCCAGAGGAACCCTTGAAATTGGTTTTAGGTCTCAGGGAATATCTGCTAATATGAACTCAATGGAGGTAAGTGGGCAGAATGTCCTACTTACAGACAACTTAAAAAGATCATTGGTGTCATTTGACTGGCATTGGACATGCAGCTGTGTAGGCACCATCACAGATGGGAGGTCAATCAGCCAAAGCTGAGGGAACCCCTAGCAACCTCTGGAGGAACCCTGGTTGAGACTGGTTGATCTAGATGAAAACATTACATTTGGATAGGGAAACTTCAGTTTATTGCAAGGTTCCTACACTGGCTGACACTGTATGAGAAACGGACCAATTCCAACCTCTTTGGTGGATATAACAAGGTGCTTGTTATCACACACAGGGATTTCCCATCTCATTGAAAAAATATCCTGCAAGCATTCCTAGCTTCCCTCTTCTGTGTGGAAAAAGGAGAAGGGTCCCATTAATTTGCAAGTCTGTTGGTGGATTGCCATGTCAGTTTCTGACACTGCAGCAACTCATTCCAGGGTGGCAAACACAGATATTTTAATTTTGTCTTGAATAGCCTTGCATGTAGATTACATTAATCATATTTGCAATGTGTATGAGAATAAGGTAAATTCCAATGGTTACCTTTCTCTTTTGACATTTTCTTTATACTGCTTCCCATGTCCTGCTCAATGAGGTCCCCTTCCCTGGAGCTGGGCAGCATTGCTGAGGGTGAGAGATAAAATAACTAACTAAGGAGCAACAATATATCATCACAGATTTCAAATACTACTTTATCGGAACACATACCTAAAATCTACTTTCAACATTTAAGAATTAGTAGACATTATACACTAAACTTGGGAATGTTGGAGTGAAACGTCGTGGGTCCAATTTATCGTTTTGTTTTGTTTTTTTGTTACAGCTTTGAGTGTGACTACACCTTTTACATTTATTTGAAATATAAAAAGCTCAAGTCTTGTTTAAATTAAAAAAATGCAGCTTTTACTGTAATACTCACCTGTTCTTCAGGGCGGTCTCCTGGAGACATTCCCATCTTTCCACTCAGGTCCCCTTTCATGTTGACTGATGCCACTTTCTGCAATCCTGGGGTGTCAAAGGCTTTCCCCTTGTACTCAAATGTGAATGCTGTAGAGAACAGCACCACACCACCCTCTATAGCATTCAAGACCAGCCCACCTCCAGAACTACATGAAGAGGACCTGTGATGATATTGACAGACAAACGCAAAATAATGGTCAATCTCCCTCGGTTTGGGGCTCCATGCAAGATCTCACATCGTGGAGATCATGAGAACGGTAAGGAAACAGCCCGGCACTACACAGGAGAATCTTGTCAATGATCTCAGCTGGGACCATAGTCACCAAGAAAACAATTGGTAACACACTACGCCGTGAGGGACTGAAATGCTGCCGCACCCGCAAGGTTCCCCTGCTCAACAAAGCACATTTACAGGCCTGTCTGAAGTTTGCTAATGAACATCTGAATGATTCAGAGGAGAACTGGGTGAAAGTGCTGTGGTCAGGTGACACCAAAATCAAGCTCTTTGGCATCAACTCAACTCACTGTGTTTGGAAGAGGAGGAATGCTGCCTGTGACCCCAAAAACGCCATCCCCACCTTCAAACATGGAGGTGAAAACATTATGCTTTGGGGGTGTTCTTCTGCTAAGGGGACAGGACAACTTCACTGCATCAAAGGGACAATGGACGGGGCCATGTACCGTAAAATCTTAGGGTGAGAACCTCCTTCCCCCAGCCAGGGCACTGAAAATGGGTCTTAGATGGGCATTGCAGCATGACAATGACCTAAAACACACGGCCAATCAACAAAGGAGTGGCTCAAGGAGAAGCAAATTAAGGTCCTGGAGTGGCCTAGCCAATCTCCACTCCTTAATCCCATAGAAAATATGTGGGGGGAGCTGAAGGTTTGAGTTACCAAGCGTCAAACTTTAAACTTTAATGACTTGGAGAGGATCTGCAAAGAGGAGTGGGAACAAAATCTCTCCTGAGATGTGTGCAAACCTGGTGGCCAACTGCAAGAAACGTCTGACCTCTGTGATTGCCACCAAGGGTCTTGCCATCAAGTACTAAGTAATTTCACTCAATAAATTGTAAATCAATTTATAACTTTTTACAAATGCATTTTTCTGGATTTTTTGTTATTGTTCTATCTCTCACTTTTAAAATAAACTTACCATTAAAATTATAGACTGATTATTACTTTGTCAGTGGGCAAATGTACAAAAGCCAGCAGGGGATCAAATACTTTTTTCTCTCACTGTATCTGGCCTTACAGACAGGCATCCTGTCTGGCCAAATGTAAAAAAGAAATATTCAGCATATGAAGAAGACGAAGGGACACTGTTGTGACAGTGTGAGGCCCTGTCACGGTCGAGTTGGTCACGACAAGGGTTTGCACCTTTGCAGAGTGCAGGACTACGGAGCATTAATTTTGAGTGGAGAAAACTACTTTTGCAGATCTCTCTGGACTTTGGTATTTCCAGGTGGGGCTCCATATTTCTGAGATTTCAAAGTGATTTGGGAGGGGAGAAATCTCCAACCCATTGTTCAGGTTTTGTGAACAAGCAGCAGGGTATGTGCCCAGGGGCACAAAGCCCTTATAATGATGGTCTGGTGAGCGTTGCAGGTGGAGGCAAAGTAACAGTAGGAGTTGGTGTTGGAGCAGTTGCTGCAGCCAGGAGGGAGGTGTGCTTCTGTTTAGGAATCAAGGCAATATCCTCGAGAAGGCACTCGGGAGAGATTCCAGGTCAGTGGACTGAGAGTTGGGCCAGCTGAGAGAGTCTAGGAGACTATAGCTGTGACCACCAGAGACCAGAGGAAACTGTGAGTATCGGAGGATTGAGAAAGCTTGGGGTGTCAGGTGAACCCCTTCCTAGAGGTCAAGAGTCGGCCTGCGCAGCATGCTACTGAAAAACAAAGCTGAGAGAGCCTGAATAGCCAGTGGTCTGGGGGACCATAACAGAGTCAGATGGCTCTGTATTTTCCATTGTGTATATTTTGCTGAAGAAGACCCTCTGCTTGGGAAACTTTATGTTGGACTTTGGTTTTCTGACATTTTGATAAGAGTGAGCTACCAGGCCCTTAAACACAGTTCCATTAAACATGGACTTCCCTAAACAACGCATCTACCACTGAGCTAACATTTCCCCAGGTCAAACAGTGTGATGCTGAAAACAACCATGCGAGGGTAAAGCCTTTTGTTAAGGGGTTTTGTGGACAATTAAAAGAGGGCAGAGGCCCTAAAATGGGTGTGGCAGAATGGGCTGAGTGTCAAAATAATCCAGTTGAAGTTAAAACTCACAATTGGTGGAGAATGCGGGCAAACATGAAGCTACTTCTGTTTGAAGTCTCGTGATCCCCACGGAAGAGTTCTCTTGTGCCGTTTATGCAAACTAAACTTTTTATGCTCTGTGCCATTTGTCTGTAGTTAACTTTGTAATTATAACTTTGCCCATGCATGCAAACATACTTCAGGGGTGAGCAACCTATACAACATGTCCACATCATGTTCCTTAGGGCAAACATGGCTTGTGATTATTGTGATACAGAGTGATAAAGAGAGCCCCAGGCAACTGGAAGAGTTTAAAGTGTTTGACGACCCTAACAATGCACTATTTGCTCTGAACGGAGCAGCATTGAGCACTGAGGGCAGCACTAAGTATGAGGGCCACATTGTATGATTTACAAAATTGTGGCAAGCCAAAAAATACTCCATTGATCCTGGCTGTGGGCCACAAAGTCTGGCAGTGGGCCAGATGTGACCTGTGGACCGTTATTCAGAGACCCAAGCTCTACAACAACAGCCCTATGTGTTTGGGAATATCCTGCAGTACAAGCAGGTAAGTAAATTAGGTTTCCGGATGCCAGACAAAAGGTAGTGTTGCGGACAGGTGTACCACAACTACTGCAACCATGAGCAGTAGGCTCTGCTGTCTACAAGTACAGATGTTTCAAGGCTTTATTTCAACTCTGACAGGACTGAACCTTTGAAAAATGGTCATTATTTTATTTATTTTTTTACACTATATACACTATATGACTACATAACTGTATCCCTTTTGAAAAAGTCTTCAAAACATGTATGAAAAAGATGAAAAGCCACATTTTACAAAAATTCCCTATAGTCCTGCCTCAGTTGCAACAACTTGTAGGAAAAGGGATACTTACTGACGCGGTCTGCAATGTTGTCTAGTTGTGAAGGTGAGCTGGATACGCTACTGCTTTGATGGGACGATGCATGACTTCCGGGCCGCTGAGGGTCTTCTATGGAGGGAGCGGGGGAGGGGCTATCTTGGATCCGTTCCTAGAGGGTGGGAAATACACCAGAAGCTCAGCAACACATAATGTGGATAAATAAAGCATACATCATAATAATGTGGGAACTAAAGCAACATAATTCAAACTCAGAATACTTTAATAATCCCCAAGGAAATTAGAACTCTCCTATACTACCTCTGTGAAGGGTTCTACAATTGTGCTCTTCCAACCTTATGGTTATAGTTTGCTGAAGACCCTTTTCTGTTCCAGCATAACTGTGCCCTGTATACATAGCCAGCTCCATAAAGACATGGTTTGACCAGTTTGGTGTGGAGGAACTCGAGTGTGCTGTACAGAGCCCTGACCTCAACCCTACTCAACACCTTTGGGATGAACTGAAATGCTAATGGCAAGCCAGGTCTTCTCATCCAACATGAGTACCTGACCTCACACATGGGGACACATTTTCACAAACAGATTTCAAAATCTTGTGGAAACTCTTATCTGAAGAGAGGAGGATGTTATGATCATAGAAAAGTCAACTATAATGTATATGATGAGTTGAGTGGAGCCAGCTCCATAAAGACATGGATGACCCATCTGGTGTGGAGAAAATCGAAATATCTTGCACAGAGCCCTGACCTCAACCCTAATGAATGTCTCTGGGATAAATTGGACAACCGATGGTGAGCCAGGTCTACTCCTCCAACATGAGCACCTAACCTCACAAACATGACAAACTCCCACAGGTTCCTTCAAAGTCTTGTGGAAAGACTTCTCAGAAGTGTGGAAGCAATTCCATATTGATGGCCATTGTTTTGGAAAGGGATGTCAAACAATGTCATTAATGTGATGGTCAGGTGTTCACATACTCTTGTCATATGGTCAAAGCATCCAATCAGATCCGCAAGCAGGAACAGTCAACATTATTCATTGGTTATTACAGTTTACGGCTTCTTCTCCACTACTATAATAACATTAGAGTTAGACGACTTCCTGGAAGAGTATAAACCACAGTAATGTGGAGTTGCACACATCACACCTATATTAGCTTTTCAAAACCATGACCATGCGGAGTTGCCTCATTACAGGCCACGGTTTTGAAAATCTCATATACAGTAGGTGTAATGTGGGAAGACTCCACATTACTGGCCATGGTTGTGGAAAGCGTATATAGGCGTGATGGGGGACAACTGTACATTACCGGCCATGGTTGTGGAAAGCTTATATAGGTGTGATGGAGGACAACTCCACATTACTGGCCATGGTTGTGGAAAGCTTATATAAGCATGATGGGGGACAACTGTACATTACCGGCCATGGTTGTGGAAAGCGTATATAGGCGTGATGGGGGACAACTGTACATTACCGGCCATGGTTGTGGAAAGCTTATATAGGTGTGATGGAGGACAACTCCACATTACTGGCCATGGTTGTGGAAAGCTTATATAAGCATGATGGGGGACAACTGTACATTACCGGCCATGGTTGTGGAAAGCTTATATAGGCATGATGGGGGACAACTGTACATTACCGGCCATGGTTGAGGAAAGCTCATATTGGTGTGATGGGTGATAGTCTCACATTAGTGGCCATGGTTGAGGAAAGCTCATATTGATGTGATGGGGGATAGTCTCACATTAGTGGCCATGGTTGTGGAAAGCTCATATTGGTGTGATGGGTGATAGTCTCACATTAGTGGCCATGGTTGAGGAAAGCTCATATTGGTGTGATGGGTGATAGTCTCACATTAGTGGCCATGGTTGAGGAAAGCTCATATTGGTGTGATGGGTGATAGTCTCACATTAGTGGCCATGGTTGAGGAAAGCTCATATTGGTGTGATGGGTGATAGTCTCACATTAGTGGCCATGGTTGAGGAAAGCTCATATTGGTGTGATGGGTGATAGTCTCACATTAGTGGCCATGGTTGTGGAAAGCTCATATTGGTGTGATGCGTGATAGTCTCACATTAGTGGCCATGGTTGAGGAAAGCTCATATTGGTGTGATGGGGGATAATCCCACATTACTGGCCATGGTTGTGGAAAGCTCATATTGATGTGATGGGTGATAGTCTCACATTAGTGGCCATGGTTGTGGAAAGCTCATATTGATGTGATGGGTGATAGTCTCACATTAGTGCCCATGGTTGAGGAAAGCGCATATTGGTGTGATGGGTGATAGTCTCACATTAGTGGCCATGGTTGAGGAAAGCTCATATTGGTGTGATGCGTGATAGTCTCACATTAGTGGCCATGGTTGAGGAAAGCTCATATTGATGTGATGGGGGATAATCCCACATTACTGGCCATGGTTGTGGAAAGCGCATATTGGTGTGATGGGTGATAGTCTCACATTAGTGGCCATGGTTGAGGAAAGCTCATATTGGTGTGATGGGTGATAGTCTCACATTAGTGGCCATGGTTGAGGAAAGCTCATATTGGTGTGATGGGTGATAGTCTCACATTAGTGGCCATGGTTGAGGAAAGCTCATATTGGTGTGATGGGTGATAGTCTCACATTAGTGGCCATGGTTGAGGAAAGCTCATATTGGTGTGATGGGTGATAGTCTCACATTAGTGGCCATGGTTGTGGAAAGCTCATATTGGTGTGATGGGTGATAGTCTCACATTAGTGGCCATGGTTGAGGAAAGCTCATATTGGTGTGATGGGTGATAGTCTCACATTAGTGGCCATGGTTGTGGAAAGCTCATATTGATGTGATGGGTGATAGTCTCACATTAGTGGCCATGGTTGTGGAAAGCTCATATTGATGTGATGGGGGATAATCCCACATTACTGCCCATGATTGTGGAAAGCTCATATAGCTGTGATGGTCAGGATTCCCAAAATTATGGACCATATAGTGAATCAAAACCTTAAAAAACAAAGACTTGACTAGAACTAAATTTGCAGAAATGATTTGTTTCCTTTTGATTACTCTGATTTACTACACCTTCCACGTTACGGTCACTCTGTGCGGCTTACGAAAAAAAAACGTATTATTGTCTAGCCTTGTTCCACAAATAACATTCACCGTCGATTCCATCTCTGTGTTGCTTTGCATCATCCAGGAGCTGAATAAAATTCTTTCATATGAGACGGAAATGGGAATCAGGTGCCAGTCTCATCCTTTGTCATGTTCCTCTTTCTTCGGAGGTATTAATACCGTCCTCGGAGCCGGCCTCACACTGAACACTGGATATTTGCCACCGCAAAAAATGCAATTTTCTCCATCACATTATCTGTAATGGTCGACTAAATGGACAGCTGGGGAGAGTTTGCCAACTGCTCCTTCACAAACACAGCTAAACAAACTAAATGACAGTATATTAACCCCCGGAAATCACACCAACGCCAATATATGCAATCTTTAAATGGGAGTTATTCGAGCAAATAAAATATTATTGATTCGTGATGGCTGGAGAAACAGGCCTCGTTCTGCACTTATCCGTCTGGTCTTAATTTAAACAATTTCTCCATAATGTGGCATTGCAGTCGTATTTTCTGCAGGACGAACTGAATATGAAGTAGTGACTGTTAATCTACTGAACTCCAGAGAGAACATAAAAATCTGTAAATTTAATATACATTCTCCGATATTTAGAGGCCTTCCAGGCAAGAATAGCGGTGGGGGTACAGACTCAAGTCTTTAATTCACAGTATGATCCAATTAGTTTTAGCACCATATACATAAATTATATCAAGTCTAAAAGAATTGTATTATGATGGTGTCCAGTGGTTGGTCATGTTGGGGGTGTTGTGGATTATATATAAACTGATCAGCCACAACTTTGTAAGAGAATTGTATTAAGATCATGTCCAATGGCCAGACATGTTTTTAGGTGTAGTGATTTACGTACAGAGTGTAATAGAATTATATAATGGACATGCCCAAGGGTCGTTCATGTTGGACGTGTAGTGTTCTATGTATATACTGATCAGCCACAACTTTGTAAGAGAATTGTATAATGGTCATGTCCAGTGGTGGGTCATGTTGGAGGTCTAGTGGTCTATGTATAGAGTGTAATAGAATTGTATTATGCAGGGACAGGACGACTGGTTGCAATCGAGGGAAAGATGAATGGGGCCAAGTACAGGGATATCCTGGACGAAAACCTTCTCCAGAGTGCTCAGGACCTCAGACTGGGCCGAAGGTTTACCTTCCAACAAGACAATGACCCTAAGCACACAGCTAAAATAACGAAGGAGTGGCTTCACAACAACTCCGTGACTGTTCTTGAATGGCCCAGCCAGAGCCCTGACTTAAACCCAATTGAGCATCTCTGGAGAGACCTAAAAATGGCCGTCCACCAACGTTTACCATCCAACCTGACAGAACTGGAGAGGATCTGCAAGGAGGAATGGCAGAGGATCCCCAAATCCAGGTGTGAAAAACTTTTTGCATCTTTCCCAAAAAGACTCATGGCTGTATTAGATCAAAAGGGGCTTCTACTAAATACTGAGCAAAGGGTCTGAATACTTAGGACCATGTGATATTTCAGTTTTTCTTTTTTAATAAATCTGCAAAAATGTCAACAATTCTGTGTTTTTCTGTCAATATGGGGTGCTGTGTGTACAATATGGGGTGCTGTGTGTACATTAATGAGGAAAAAAATGAACCTAAATGATTTTAGCAAATGGCTGCAATATAACAAAGAGTGAAAAATTTAAGGGGGTCTGAATACTTTCCGTCCCCACTGTAGTTAGTTGTTAGTTAGGCTGTTTGTTAGGTTGTTTAGTTAGCCATTTTGTCACTGGGCATTTGGTCCTCTTATATTACAATGTTTGCTGCGTGCTGGTGTTTGGACTTTGGTGTACTGTAAATAAAATTCTTCTTTTATTATATATGGTTTGGTCCCAGCTTCCTGAGTGTAGCTATGCAGATTTGGCCATCCTGCTGCTGATTCCTGACACCCTTAACAGTCTTCCACAAGCCCTCAGCCCATCTACTGCTGAGGCCCATACTGCAATCCAGTGGTGGCCCGTAATGCAGACGCAGGGGCGGCGCTCCCTCATTCATGTGTCTGAATCCCCTAATCCACATCCGTGGCACTGGACGCATGGGGGTTTTTTTTGTTTGTTTTTTTAGAAGCACGTGATTAGAGCCAGAGGCTCTAATAGGCTTCAACAAAGGGTGGGCTCACACCCACTTGTGTGACAAAGCAAATGAATATTCGCTATTGTCTTCCTGATTCTCCTCCTGGCCAACCAGGAAGCAGCTGCTGTGACCATATTGGCCAGATAGTCTTAGGACTCCCAATCATGTCACACTGGCCAATCGTGTCTCAGGAAACTTCCTGTTCAGCCCGGAGGAGAACGTAGAGGCGAATGGGCTGGCTCTTCATTTCCACTGCCTCCTAAGGTTAATCCCTGCCACCGCTCTGGGGGTCCCGCCTTCCCTTGTCCACCTCCCTGGGAGGGCGGTGTTTGCGGCGATCGCCTCCCAGCCGTCCGTCTCCCGCAGCGGTGGTGTTTGCAGGGATCGTCTCCTGCAGAGGGGGGTTGTGGGTATGCTTGCGGCGATCCTCCATCTGGGGGGGGGCTGCCATTTGTTTGAAACCCCCCCCCCGAAACATTTAGCACAAGTCACCACTGCTGCAATCCTTCACTCAATAAAGCTGCCTCCAGGGGCAGCAGCCCCAAGAGAACCCTCCCTGGAGAGGAACAAACACTTTTCTCAGGCCCTCCAAACCTTTATCACCTCCCCAGCCACCTTCTGGACGCCTCCTTCCAGGGATTGGCTGTGGCAAATATGCTAAATATTCACACTGGTCAATTGAATCTGCCTGCCCTATATTCTGGAAACTTCTTCCATCGGCAGGTGGGAGGAATCACACTGGGTGACCGATGGTCAAAAGATATTTTTTCCGTACCTGTAACATTTTAAAAAGGAATAAAATTCGAGAAAACATGAAGAGATGTACTTAATAATTGTTTTTCTATTTTTATTACCCCAGACATACACTTTAATATTGAGCTTCTTGATTGGGTGCCGTTATTAGCAGCACGATTTCCTTTACTTTCAAAGCAAATCATAAATTCTTTAAATCAGTACTACAGGCCGCCGGTCGCCTCGCGAGCTCCCTAACAAAAAAAAAAAAAAAAGTCGGCTGACAAATCATTTTCCTCTTTGTAAGTAAACAGGACAATATTTCAGCAGCATAATCGCCAAGCATTTCCTCAGCTCCTTAACAGCAATCCGCCTCATTAGGTAGCTACTGTTGTGTCTCAGCCTAGTTAAAATTTCACTCCGAGTTAATCTGTTTTCATCACAAATGAGCGCGCTGGCGCTCGATCGCCCCGGACAGGGTTAACGGCGTTCGTAGCCGATTCCGGAAGGGCATATATATTTAGGAAAAATGAGAAAAACTAAAAAAAGATCCAAACGTTTTTCGTTACGCCGGCGCCCCTGGTTTTATCTGCCATTTCTGAAATTTTTACTGTCCGGTCGCACTCCATATATTTTATACGTTTTGCTATTGCGGCGTCTCCCCGGGAGCCCGCCGGAGCCAATGGGATTTTTAGGGCCGGCGGTGGAGCGATGTAACCGTGTTATGATTTCATAAGAAAAATATTTTCTCTGGGAATTACGGCAGATATCGGACGTTTTGAACGCCCAGCGCCCCCAGATAATGGGTCGCCTTAAAGGGATACTACCAAAAAAATTTTTAAATAGTGTGTGTGTGTGCGGTCATACTTTCCATTATTAGAAGTGGGAATAAGTATGATAGGGAGGAAATTTCCAGCAAACTGACTTCCCATTCAGAACAACAACAAAAATGCCATATAATATATTCCAAATGTAAATATACTGTGTGTATGTAGACCCCCTTAAATTTTTCACTCTTTGTTATATTGCAGCCATTTGCTAAAATCATTTATGTTCATTTTTTTCCTCATTAAAGGCAGGCGTCCCAATACTTTTGGTAATATAGTTTGTGTGTGTATATATCTATATATACCTATATATATATAAACAATCCATGTTAAATCCGGGTTGTGAGGCAACAAAACACAAAAAATGCCAAGGGGGGTGAATACTTTTGCAAGGCACTGTATGTGTATATACAGTGGGGACGGAAAGTATTCAGACCCCCTTAAATTTTTCACTCTTTGTTATATTGCAGCCATTTGCTAAAATCATTTAAGTTCATTTTTTTCCTCATTAATGTACACACAGCACCCCATATTATACACACAGCGCCCCATATTGTACACACAGCACCCCATATTGTACACACAGCACCCCATATTGTACACACAGCGCCCCATATTGTACACACAGCACCCCATATTGTACACACAGCACCCCATATTGTACACACAGCACCCCATATTGTACACACAGCACCCCATATTGACAGAAAAACACAGAATTGTTGACATTTTTGCAGATTTATTAAAAAAGAAAAATTGAAATATCACATGGTCCTAAGTATTCAGACCCTTTGCTGTGACACTCATATATATAACTCAGGTGCTGTCCATTTCTTCTGATCATCCTTGAGATGGTTCTACAACTTCATTTGAGTCCAGCTGTGTTTGATTATACTGATTGGAGTTGATTAGGAAAGCCACACACCTGTCTATATAAGACCTTGCAGCTCACAGTGCATGTCAGAGCAAATGAGAATCATGAGGTTAAAGGAACTGCCTGAAGAGCTCAGAGACAGAATTGTGGCAAGGCACAGATCTGGCCAAGGTTACAAAAAATTTCTGCTGCACTTAAGGTTCCTAAGAGCACAGTGGCCTCCATAATCCTTAAATGGAAGACGTTTGGGACGACCAGAACCCTTCCTAGAGCTGGCCGTCCGGCCAAACTGAGCTATCGGAGGAGAAGAGCCTTGGTGAGAGAGATAAAGAAGAACCCAAAGATCACTGTGGCTGAGCTCCAGAGATGCAGTCGGGAGATGGGAGAAAGTTGTAGAAAGTCAACCATCACTGCAGCCCTCCACCAGTTGGGGCTTTATGGCAGAGTGGCCCGACGGAAGCCTCTCCTCAGTGCAAGACACATGAAAGCCCGCATGGAGTTTACTAAAAAACACCTGAAGGACTCCAAGATGGTGAGAAATAAGATTGTCTGGTCTGATGAGACCAAGATAGAACTTTTTGGCCTTAATTCTAAGCGGTATGTGTGGAGAAAACCAGGCACTGCTCATCACCTGTCCAATACAGTCCCAACAGTGAAGCATGGTGGTGGCAGCATCATGCTGTGGGGGTGTTTTTCAGCTGCAGGGGCAGGACGACTGGTTGCAATCGAGGGAAAGATGAATGCGGCCAAGTACAGGGATATCCTGGATGAAAACCTTCTCCAGAGTGCTCAGGACCTCAGACTGGGCCGAAGGTTTACCTTCCAACAAGACAATGACCCTAAGCACACAGCTAAAATAACGAAGAAGTGGCTTCACAACAACTCTGTGACTGTTCTTGAATGGCCCAGCCAGAGCCCTGACTTAAACCCAATTGAGCATCTCTGGAGAGACCTAAAAATGGCCGTCCACCAACGTTTACCATCCAACCTGACAGAACTGGAGAGGATCTGCAAGGAGGAATGGCAGAGGATCCCCAAATCCAGGTGTGAAAAACTTGTTGTATCTTTCCCAAAAAGACTCATGGCTGTATTAGATCAAAAGGGGCTTCTACTAAATACTGAGCAAAGGGTCTGAATACTTAGGACCATGTGATATTTCAGTTTTTCTTTTTTAATAAATCTGCAAAAATGTCAACAATTCTGTATTATTCTGTCAATATGGGGTGCTGTGTGTACAATATGGGGTGCTGTGTGTACAATATGGGGTGTTGTGTGTACAATATGGGGTGCTGTGTGTATAATATGGGGTGCTGTGTGTACAATATGGGGTGCTGTGTGTACAATATGGGGTGCTGTGTGTATAATATGGGGTGCTGTGTGTATAATATGGGGTGCTGTGTGTACAATATGGGGTGCTGTGTGTACAATATGGGGTGCTGTGTGTACAATATGGGGTGCTGTGTGTACATTAATGAGGAAAAAATGAACTTAAATGATTTTAGCAAATGGCTGCAATATAACAAAGAGTAAAAAAATTTAAGGGGGTCTGAATACTTTCCGTCCCCACTGTGTGTATATATATATATATATATATATATATATATATATATATATATATATATATATATATATATGTATATATAGATATATACACACACAAACTATATTACCAAAAGTATTGGGACGCCTGCCTTTACACACACACACATGAACTTTACTGAGCTCCCAGTCTTAGTCCGTAGGGTTCAATATTGAGTTGGCCCACCCTTTGCAGCTATAACAGCTTCAACTCTTCTGGGAAGGCCATCCACAAGGTTTAGGAGTGTGTCTTTGGGAATGTTTGACCATTCTTCCAGAAGCACATTTGTGAGGTCAGGCACTGATGTTGGATGAGAAGGCCTGGCTCACAGTCTGCGCTCTAATTCATCCCAAAGGCGTTCTATCAGGTTGACGTCAGGACTCTGTGCAGGCCAGTCAAGTTCCTCCACCTCAAAGTTGCTCAAACTTGTGCCTTCTCATCCAACATCAGTGCCTGACCTCACAAATGCGCTTCTGGAAGAATGGTCAAACATTCCCATAGACACACTCCTAAACCTTGTGGACGGCCTTCCCAGAAGAGTTGAAGCTGTTATAGTTGCAAAGGGTGGAGCCAACTCAATATTGAACCCTACGGACTAAGACTGGGATGTCATTAAAGTTCATGTGCATGTAAAGGCAGGCGTCCCAATACTTTGACAATATAGTATATGTATATATATATATATATATATATATATATATATATATATGTACAACTGGTTCTGTTGTACTGGGCCCAGGTCCTATCAGTTAAACAGGGGCGCCCAGGAGGTGGGAGCAGAGGGGGGACTTTTTTTCATTTTTGAGGTATAGGCACCCGGGGGAAGGTGGGATGTGTGTAGGCGGGGTCCAAGGGTGTCCCGTCAGGAGGGCTGTATGGGGCCTCATGATTTCTAATAGCGGCCCTGTATACATATACACACAGTATGTGAATACATACTGCCACCTATAAGAACTCACCTCACATATTACAATCTGATTGTACGATCTCCTTTAGATCTTCCAACAAGTATGTGGTGCAAGAACCTACCTGATCGGATACAAATGAATTGGATAGTTTACGTAGGTTCTCGTAGAAAGATTGTACAGAGATCGTATGATCAGATTGTAACGTGTATAGTGAGCCTAAGGCCCCTTTCACACTTGTGCGACTTGTCCTGCGGCTTGGGACTGCAAAGTCGCATGACAAGTCGTACCCCCCATGATTTCCAATGAGTACCGATCATATCTGTGCGACTTCAAGGCATTCCCTGAAATCGCTGTAAAATCGCGGGAAAATCGCACAACTTTCAAGTCGCGGCAGTGTGCAAGGGGCCTAAAACGACTCGCAAAAGAAAAAACTACCTGTGTGAAAAGGCTGAGATAGAAGCTGCCGTGCCCCAGCAGACGGCATAGTACTTCAAAAGGCAATAAAGCCATAAGCAGGCTCAGCTTTACTGCCCTAGGACTAGAACCGGAATTCGGAAGTGACTGCCTCCGCCACACTGGTAACTTCCTTTAGGTTTTCCATTGATCCTCCCAGCCCAACATGGAGCCGCTGGCGATGGGACAGGTACATATTACTGCGCTTCTTTCCCCAGCTGGCTGTTTTTTTTAATTAAATATCAAAATAATACAAATGTTAATAAAGTATTTTTTCGAATAATGAAAGTATACACGATGTACATTATTAACCCCCCCAAAAATGATTTGTGAGTCTGGCTGCAACAGAAGCTTCTGTGTTAATAAAGCCTGCAGGGACTGGTTACAGGCTTCATTCATAAATACATTGTAGCAATATTGTTACAGAGTATCTCTTAGTGCTGTTTGATTTGTATATAATGTCAGTTCTAGCAAACCTGCAACCAGAAAGTTAAAATATATCCCCTTAATTGGCCCTTATTAACTCTTTCTTCCATTTTTTTTGCATCTTCTAATGCATTCATTTATTTGTTTTATGTATTATTAAATAGAATTAATTATCATTTATTACAGGTGCTTATATAGCATCATCAATTTCCACAGCGCTTTACATATTTATTATACATTCACATCATTATTTTTTTTCACATCAATTTATTAAATAATTACATGTATTTATTAAATATTATTTGTTATCATTTAGCGTAATTGCTTATTTAATTCAATGTATTTATTTATTTATTATTGTTTATATTTAGTTTTCTCCTGTTTTTTTTTTTTTTTTTTGTTATAAAGTCAACATTAAAAAAAACCTAATTTGAATTTGCAAATAAACGTGCCATGCTTTGTGCCAGAAATATAATTTTAATTGTTGCTATAAAAATGACAGATTACAGAATAAAATCTGAACTTTTGAGGGAGTGGACAGCTACTTTTATTCTAAGAGGAAAGAAAACATTTTTGGTACCAGTAATGCTGCCAATGAAAAATCAGTTTCCACTACAGCTTGAAATGCATGGGTTCAACCATAGAGAAACGCCCACTTTAAATAAACCACGCCCATTTATGTATTATTAGATATAATTAATTATCATTTATTACAGGTGCTTATATAGCACCATCAATTTCCACAGTGCTTTACATATTTATTATACATTCACATCATTATTTTTTTCACATCAATTTATTAAATAATTAAATGTATTTGTTAAATATAATTTGTTATCATTTATCATCATTTCTTTTTTAATTCAATGTGTTTATTTATTATTGTTTATATTTAGTTTTCTCCTGCAATTTTTTTTATTGTTATAAAGTCAACAAAAAATAAAAATAAAAAAGGAAAACATATTGATCAGGACATACATTATTACGATTTATTTTATTTATTTTTTACCAAAAATATGTAGAAGAATACATATGGGCCTAAACTGATGAAGACATTTTTTTTTTGCATATTTATTATATCAAAATCAAAAAGAAAAAAAAATATATTTATTTATTTATTTTATTTATTTTTCATTTGTTGGCCTTTTTTTGTTTATAGCGCAAAAAATAAAAAACGCAGAGGTGATCAAATACCACCAAAAAATGCTCTATTTGTGGGGGAAAAAAAGGACAAATTTTTTTGAGTACAATGTTGCACGACCACGCAATTGTCAGTTAAAGTGACACAGTGCCGTATCGCAAAAAATTGCCTGGTCATGAAGGTGGGGGGGTAAAACCTTCCTGAGCGGAAGTGGTTAATGGAGGAGGAGGGAAGAACCAAGGAAGGCAAAATATAAGCAGATTAAACTTGTGTTAAGAAAACAGAAATTGTCTGGCTGCCTTTGGCTTCAATATTGGGCAAGTCACCGATCCAGAAAAAAATCAAGCAGCCAGTGAAGTCACAATTCCAGAACCAAGTTAATTTTTTAGTTTCATAAAAAAGTATCATAAGCCAGAGCAGCAGCATAACAGCCAGGCGATTAGCATTCCCAAATTCCCAAACATTTCACCTAATAGGTCCCTTTAATAGGTTCCTTTCCCGTTACACATTTAATATAAGGAGGGGGATGGGGAGAGGGGCGTGGAGGCTGCAGGTAAGGAGAACTGTTCAGCGATCGTTCGGGAAGTCGGGTCGGCTAGATATCTCGAAACGGTAATTATTCTTGGAAATGTTAATCTTTTAATTAGCTCCTGGAGGAGTAAATGGCATTTGACAGCAGAGACTCTTTCCCAATGTTTATAGAGAGTCTAGATATTTCCTTCATTTATCTGTCGAGATATGACACTTCTAATTGATAGTCTCTCCTCGTTCTGTCAGTCTCACCGGCGGAGAGAAAATGCGCTATTTCAGCTGCGGCAAGAGCGCGCCGCTTTCCGTCTGTTCCCACTCCGGCGACAGATCTTACATATCGCCAACTGTTTCAAATTAAAGCGATACATTTTAACGTTCTAGGCCCTTAACGAGGAAGAGTAGAATTGGGAACCCAAAAAATTTTGGTAAAATTGGGAACATTTTGGCAAAACTATGGCATTGCATTGGAGTCAATCGGGGAAAGGAAAATTAAAGTGCAAGTGACACCTAAAATGCACCACCCCTACTCACCCACCTACCTTCAAGCCAATATATACTAGAGTATATATAGTTCTAGTCCCTCACAAGTTCTGCTGATTAAATGGGCATACCACATCATCCCTTCCCAATCCAAGTTCATTTCCACCAATAAAATAAACAAAACAAACAAAGCTGCAGGGACTGTTTCTTGACTTTGGAGTGAGTGAAAAACCTGTGTGCCTGGCTGTGCAGGGTGGGGGATGACCAAATTCACCAGCAGCCTTTACGGGGGTAGCGCTACACTTGAATCAGTGGTCATGTGACAAGTCTTCTGAAAGACATGGTGGAAGGGTCTCTCTTTGGGAATTTACATCACTCCCTGGTGAGATGGACACTTTCCCACTTTCCATTGGATCCATCAGCGGTGGTTCTTATACGGTTTTGAAGTCTCCGATGGTGGTGTAATAATGCCGCACTCCCTGTCACTGCCCCCCCTCCTGGCGAAAGATCTTACATATCACCAACTGTTTCCAATTAACGTGATACAGTCTAATGTTCTATATCCTCAATAGGGATGGATGGAATTGGGAGTTTTCCTGTCACCAAAATTTGGGTAAAATTGGGAACATTATGGCAAAATTTGGTCATGGCACGGGAGTCAATTGGGGAAAGTAAAATCAACTACAGCCAGTGAACCCCCCCCCCCCCCCACACACACACACACACACAACTAAATTATACTACCCCACTCACCCTTATCATTTTGTCCCTGGAGATGACAAAATATTAAATGGCCCAAATACTTGAGTGGTCATGTGACATGCGGCACCACAAGTCTTCTGAACTACATAGTGGAAGGGTCTCTCTTGGGGATTTACGTCACTTCCTGGTGAGATGGACACTGTCCATTGGATCAACCACTGGTGGTTCTTATACGGTTCTGAAGTCTCCAAAGGTGGTGTGATAATGCGGTGCTGCCTGTCTCTGCCCCCCACTCCCCTGGTGACAGATCTTACTTTAAGTGAAAAAGTCTAATGTTCTATACCCTTAATAGGGATGGGCAGAATTGGGAGTTTTCCCTAAACCAAAATGTGGGTAAAATTGGGAACATTATGGCAAAATGTTGCCATGGCATTGGAGTCAAGGGTAAGTACATTAGGGTAGGTACAATTAACTCCAGACAGTGACCAACCCCCCCCCCCCCCCCACCACCACCACCACCACCACACACCTAAACTGCACCACAAAAACTACCTACCTTCAGCTATTTATACCTGGAGATGAAAAAAAATTAAATGTACCAAATACTTACTTGAATCAGTGGTCTTGAACTCCTTTTGAACCCCTTTGGGATTAATAAAGTATTCTGAATGTGACATGCAGCACCACAAGTCTCTCTTCAGGGATTTACACAAATACCTGGAGAGATGAACTCTCTCCATTGTGTACAATAGAAGTGGGTCTTACAGGGTCCTGAAGTCTCCAATGACAGTGTGATAAAGCCACACCCCCCGGTACTGCCCCCCTTCCCCGTCCTAGTGAAAGATCCTACATATCACCAACTGTTTCCAATTAACATGATACAGTTTAATGTTCTATATTCCTAATAGGGAAGGACTGAATTGGGAGTATTGCCTTCACCAAAATGTGGGTAAAATTGGGAACAGTGTGGCAAAATGTTGTCATAGCACGGGAATCAATTGAGAAATATAAAATCAACCACAGCCAGTGACCCCACACTTAAATTATACCACCTCACCTTTATCTATTTGTCCCTGGAGATGACAAAATATTAAACGTCCCATATACTTGAGTGGTCATGTGACATATGGCACCACAAAGTCTTCTGAACTACATGGTGGAAGTGTCAGGGCTGGGCTCAGCTCTTCCTTCTCTGAGCTGGCTGCTCAGCTGTCGACTAATTGCCAGCTCCTATCTCTCCACAGTGACTCACCTGTTGATGATATCCTGCTCCTATTTTGCCTTCGCCCTGGTCACATCTCTAAAGATGCTCTCCTGTGTTCCTGTTAAAGACTTGCTTGGCTGACATTCCTTCTGGCTCCAGATCCTGCTCGCTGTTCTACTACGCTCATCTCTGGCTCCCTGACGTTTTGTCTTGTCTGACTATCCGTTACGGTTCCTGAACTCTGGCTATGTTTTGACTACATTTACTCCGTTTACCTTTTTTAAATTATTTTTAAACAAGTGAGATTTAACTGTACTTCTGTCTCAGTCTGATTCATGGTTTATGACAGGAAGGCCCTTTCTTTGGGGAACTACATCACTTCCTGGTTAAATGGACACTTTCCATTGGATCCATCAGCGGTGGTTCTTATACGGTTTTGAAATCTCCAATGGTGGTGTGATAATGCGCCCCCTGTCTCCCTCCCCGGTCATAGATCTTACATACCTATGTTTCCATTCAAAGTGAAACAGTCTAATGTTCTATATCCTTAATAAGGATTAAGGGAAGTGGAAGTTTTCCTTTCATCCAAATTTTGGTAAAATTGGGAACATTACAGCAAAATTTTGCCATGGTATTGGAGTCAATTGGGGAAAGTAAAATTAACTTCAGCCAATGACCCCACCACCTAAAATGTACCACCCAAACCCACCCACCTATCTTTAGCTGGAAAAAATAATAAATGCCCCAAATCAAGGGTCTTGAGCCCCTTTTGAACCCCTTTGGGATTAATAAAACATTATGAATGGGACATGCACACCACAAGTCTTCTAAACTACATGGTGGAAGGGTCTCTCATCAGGGATTTATGTAATTTCCTGGTGAAATGGTGAACTTTCCAATGGGTCTACCAGCAGTGGTCCTTACAGGGTACCTTACAATAGCGGTGTGATAATGATAGAGGAGGCAACAAAGCCAGTCTGTGGCAGGCCAATGCTGCACTAGTCTTCACTGGAAGAGGTGTCACAGAAGGTCACTGTGAGTGTTAGGAGCAGGGAACTCAGCACAGGGATGGTGGGAACCACTGATGATAGGCACAGGTGGTGTACAGACCTGGAAACTCAGCACAGGGATAGTGGGAGCCACTGATGATAGGCACAGGTGGTGTACAGACCTGGAAACTCAGCACAGGGATAGTGGGAATTCCACATAATGAGCACAGCAGGTGTACAGACCCGGGAACTCAGTTCAGGAATTATGGAAACCTTGAATAATGGGCACAGCAGGTGTACAGACTTGGGAACCCCCCCCCCCCCCCCTAATGGGCACAGCAGGTGTACAGACTCAGAAACTCCCCCCTCTTTATGGGCAAAGCAGGCGTACAGACTTGGGATCCCCCTCTCATAATGGGCAGAGACCCAGGAACTCAGCACAGGGATGGTGGGAACCCCTCATAATGGGCACAGCAGGCGTACAGACCCAGGAACTCTGCACAGGGATGGTGGGAACTCCTCATAATGGGCACAGCAGGCGTACAGACCCAGGAACTCTGCAAAGGGATGGTGGGGACCCCTCATAATGGGCACAGCAGGCGTACAGACCCAGGAACTCTGCAAAGGGATGGTGGGGACCCCTCATAATGGGCACAGCAGGCGTACATACTCAGGAACTTCGCACAGGGATGATGGGAACCCCTCATAATGGGCACAGCAGGTGTACAGACCCGGGAACTCAGCACAGGGATGGTGGGAACCCCTCATAATGGGCACAGCAGGTGTACAGACCTGGGAACTCAGCACAGGGAGGTTGGAACCCCTCATAATGGGCACAGCAGGTGTACAGACCCAGGAACTTAGCACAGGGATGATGGAAACGCCTGATAATGGGCACAGCAGCTGTACAGATCTGGAAACTCAGCACAGGGATGGTGGGAACCCCTCATAGTGGGCACAGCAGGTGTACAGACTCAGGAACTCAGCACAGGGATGGTGGGAACCCCTCATAATGGGCACAGCAGGCGTACAGACCCGGGAACTCAGCACTTGTATGGTGGGAACCCCTCATAATGGGCACAGCAGGTTTAGAGACCCAGAAACTCAGCACAGGGATGGTGGGAACCCCTCATAATGGGCACAGCGGGTGGGTGTACAGACCCGGGAACTCAGTACAGGGATGGTGGGAACTCCTCATAATGGGCACAGCGGGTGGGTGTACAGACCCGGGAACTCAGCACAGGGATGATGGGAACCCCTCATAATGGGCACAGCCCATGTATCTGATTATATACACACATTCACACGCTATTCATTTTATGCACTGAGCTGAATGAGAGGTAAACTCAGCGGCTCGGTCTTCCTCTTCCATCAGTCACTGTCACGCTGAGTAATAGGGCTCTCTCAGGTCTAATGATGAAATAACTATACCCCATTCAGGTTATGGCAGACTTACATATTGGCTACAGACGCTAATAGATCGGAGCCAGAACTGGAGGATAATGTGCGTTTCGCTCTATAATATCTCCCAGTCCGCTCTGAATGCTCAGCAATTGTCTCTGATCTTCCATCTCCTACACGCTCACCGGCCGGAGTCCATCGTTCAGCCATCTAGATTACGGTTTTCGCAAAGTCCAGATACTTCGGCGGCACCCAGAACACCCCAGCCATGGGCCAATGTGAGGTCTGGAGGTCCGTCAACTGCTGTTGCTAATTATTAGGTCACTAAACAGTCACCAGAGCTGTACTGGAAACACCAAATCTTATTTTTAGCCAGTTCAGCTCTTGCCCCACCCAGCCAACTCTGGATCCCCCCCCCCCCCCTAAGGAACAGAGAACATTTTTACATTTCTGCTATGGGCCTGTTTATTTCACAAAAACTTTGTCAGTATATAAACTATTGTAATACATATATAAAATTATTTTTTTTTTTATTTTTTTGGACAAACAAGGCTCTTTTTTAATGAATATATATATATATATATATAAATATTATATATACAGTGCCTTGCGAAAGTATTCGGCCCCCTTGAACTTTTCAACCTTTTGCCACATTTCAGACTTTAAACATAAAGATATAACATTTTTATTTTTTGTGAAGAATCACCAACAAGTGGGACACAATTGTGAAGTGGAACGAAATCTTTTGGATTGTTGAAACTTTTTTAACTAATAAAAAAATGAAAAGTGGGGCGTGCAAAATTATTTGGCCCCCTTGCGTTAATACTTTGTAGAGCCACCTTTTGCTGCGATTACAGCTGCAAGTCGCTTGGGGTATGTCTCTATCAGTTTTACACATCGAGAGACTGAAATTCTTGCCCATTCTTCCTTGCAAAACAGCTCGAGCTCAGTGAGGTTGGATGGAGAGCGTTTGTGAACAGCAGTTTTCACCTCTTTCCACAGATTCTCGATTGGATTCAGGTCTGGACTTTGACTTGGCCATTCTAACACCTGGATACGTTTATTTGTGAACCATTCCTTTGTAGATTTTGCTGTAAGTTTGGGATCATTGTCTTGTTGGAAGATAAATCTCCGTCCCAGTTTCAGGTCTTTTGCAGACTCCAACAGGTTTTCATCCAGAATGGTCCTGTATTTGGCTGCATCCATCTTCCCCTCAATTTTAACCATCTTCCCTGTCCCTGCTGAAGAAAAGCAGGCCCAAACCATGATGCTGCCACCACCATGTTTCACAGTGGGGATGGTGTGTTGAGTGTGATGAGCTGTGTTGCTTTTACGCCAAACATATCGTTTTGCATTGTGGCCAAAAAGTTTGATTTTGGTTTATCGGACCAGAGCACCTTCTTCCACATGTTTGGTGTGTCTCCCAGGTGGCTTGTGGCAAACTTTAGACGAGACTTTTTATGGATATCTTTGAGAAATGGCTTTCTTCTTGCCACTCTTCCATAAAGGGCAGATTTGTGCAGTGTACGACTGATTGTTGTCCTATGGACAGACTCTCCCACCTCAGCTGTAGTTCTCTGCAGTTCATCCAGAGTGATCATGGGCCTCTTGGCTGCATCTCTGATCAGTCTTCTCCTTGTCTGAGCTGAAAGTTTAGAGGGACAGCCAGGTCTTGGTAGATTTGCAGTGCTCTGATACTCCTTCCATTTCAAAATGATCGCTTGCACAGTGCTCCTTGGGATGTTTAAAGCTTGGGAAATCTTTTTGTATCCAAATCTGACTTTAAAATTCTCCACAACAGTATTACGGACCTGCCTGGTGTGTTCCTTGGTCTTCATGATGCTCTCTGCACTTTCAACAGAACCCTGAGACTATCACAGAGCAGGTAAATTTATACAGAGACTTGATTACACACAGGTGGATTCTATTTATCACCATCAGTCATTTAGGACAACATTGGATCATTCAGAGATCCTCGCTGAACTTCTGGAGTGAGTTTTCTGCACTGAAAGTAAAGGGGGCCGAATAATTTTGCACGCACCACTTTTCAGTTTTTTATTTGCTAAAAAAGTTTAAAATATCAAATAGATTTCGTTCCACTTCACAATTGTGTCCCACTTGTTGGTGATTCTTCACAAAAAATAAAAATTTTATATCTTTATGTTTGAAGCCTGAAATGTGGCAAAAGGTTGAAAAGTTCAAGGGGGCCGAATACTTTTGCAAGGCACTGTATATATATATATATATATATATATATATATATATATATATATATTATATTTATATATATTTTTTTTTATGCAATCCATACAGTAGACCACAATAGTGACAAAAAAAGAAATACAAATATTTTGATAAGTGTCTTAAAAAAAACAAAATAGTGTTACTGTAGATAAAAAAAAAAAACTATACTGTTTACTCCATTATTTTGTCCTATTTAACTGACATTGAATTATGATTCTGCTACAAAGTAGCAGCAGAGTTTTGCACATGAAATAAATATGTTTTCTTCAATTTTATGACACATGTAAAATGATAAACAAAACAAATGCAGTTTAAATATCAATGGTTAAAAAAAAAATCATCAGGAAAATATAGCTTAGGGGAGAAGGTGCAGAAGAAGAGAATTGGGAACGATTACGGTAAAACTAAGGACTGATACGGGATTAAATAGGGGTGCATTTTATTATTTTTTTGTTTTTAACTTTATCATATGCACATGGAAGCTCAACCCCTTTCAATCTGCAGATAAATGAAACAGTAGATATAAAATAATATTGCTACATTTTGTGTCTCCCCATGTCCAGTCTGAAAAATGTTACTTTGTGTCTCTCTTTCTTGTGTTTAATCAACGTTTATAAACAATGTTAATTTGTATCTCTTTATCTCCTGTCTGATCAATGTTTGTAAACAATGTTACTTTGTATCTCTATCTACTGTCTGATCAATGTTTGTAAACAATGTTACTTTGTATCTCTATCTCCTGTCTGATCAATGTTTATAAACAATGTTACTTTGTATCTCTCTATCTCCTGTCTGATCAATGTTTATAAACAATGTTACTTTGTATCTCTCTATCTCCTGTCTGATCAATGTTTATAAACAATGTTACTTTGTATCTCTCTCTATAAACAGTGTTCAGACAAGAGATAAACAATGCTACTTTGTATTTCTCTACTTCACATCTGAACATTTATAAACAATGTTAATTTGTATCTCTTTACCTCCTGTCTGATCAATGTTTGTAAACAATGTTACTTCTTATCTCTCTATATCCTGTCTAATTAATGTAAACAATGCTACTTTGTATTTCTCTACTTCGCATCTGATCATTTATAAACACTGTTACTTTGCATCTTTTTTATCTGCTGTTTAAAGAATGTTTATAAACAATGTATCTTTTTTTATCTCTCTATCTCCTGTCTCATCAATGCTTATAAACAATGTTACTTTGTTTCTCTCTCTATAAACACTGTTCAGACAAGAGATAAACAATGCGACTTTGTATTTCTCTACTTCGCATCTGATCATTTATAAACAATGTTACTTTGTATCTCTTTATCTCCTGTCTGATCAATGTTTGTAAACAATGTTACTGTATATCTCTCTATATCCTGTCTAATTAATGTTTATAAACAATGTTACTTTGTATCTCTCCCTATCTCCTCTCCGATCAATGCTTATAAACAATGTTACTTTGTATCTCTCTCTATAAACAGTGTTCAGACAAGAGATAAACAATGCTACTGTGTATTTCTCTACTTCACATCTGAACATTTATAAACAATGTTACTTTGTATCTCTATCTCCTGTCTGATCAATGTTTATAAACAATGTTACTTTGTATCTCTATCTCCTGTCTGATCAATGTTTATAAACAATGTTACTTTGTATCTCTCTCTATAAACAGTGTTCAGACAAGAGATAAACAATGCTACTTTGTATTTCTCTACTTCACATCTGAACATTTATAAACAATGTTAATTTGTATCTCTTTACCTCCTGTCTGATCAATGTTTGTAAACAATGTTATTTCGTATCTCTCTATATCCTGTCTAATTAATGTAAACAATGCTACTTTGTATTTCTCTACTTCACATCTGATTATTTATAAACACTGTTACTTTGCATCTTTTTTATCTGCTGTTTAAAGAATGTTTATAAACAATGTATCTTTTTTTTATCTCTCTATCTCCTGTCTCATCAATGCTTATAAACAATGTTACTTTGTTTCTCTCTCTATAAACACTGTTCAGACAAGAGATAAACAATGCGACTTTGTATTTCTCTACTTCACATCTGATCATTTATAAACAATGTTACTTTGTATCTCTTTATCTCCTGTCTGATCAATGTTTGTAAACAATGTTACTGTAGATCTCTCTATATCCTGTCTAATTAATGTTTATAAACAATGTTACTTTGTATCTCTCCCTATCTCCTCTCCGATCAATGCTTATAAACAATGTTACTTTGTATCCATCTCCTGTCTGAAAAATGTTTATAAACAATGTTTCTTTGTATCTCCCTATCTCCTCTCTGATCAGTGTTTATAAACAATGTTACTTTGTATCTCTCTATCTCCTCTCTGATCAGTGTTTATAAACAATGTTACTTTGTATCTCTCCATCTCCAGCCTAAACAATGTTTGTCAGCAGCTCCTACATGCACTAAATCATTTTCTTTGGCCAAGTTTAAAAAAGCAGCTTGAATCCTCGAATCTTGTTATTTCCCGTCCAATGCAAAATGCCTCAAAACGCCAACCAGCGTTTGCAAAACATAGCGTGGTTAAGTATAAAATTGCTCATCAAGGCGGGAGCAAATGGACATTCGGGGGCTGGAGCTGCAATCTCCCCTTTGATCCAATCTACGTTGTCTCTGGAAACAGGTGCACATTATCCCTTGATAACCGTCTCTATATGGCGGCTGCCTCAGCTCCCGTTTTCCCTGTTGGCTGATAATTGTTCCCCCCCCCCTCCCTTTTCCCTTCTCTTATCGGAAAGTACTGACAGTTACAAAGTAGGTACAAGATCAAGAAAATGGACTTGCAGTGGTTTTTAGGGTCAAGTTGGCGGATAGTCGAAATGTTTTGTCGGCTGCATGCTTTATAACAGAACAATGAGTCACTGTCACTGTCAGACGTACGTAGCGCTCTTTATTTATATTTGTCTGTTTTGTATTTTGCAGCCAGAAAGTCTCCTCTCCTTCAGGATTACGAGAGGGTTGGGGTGACCTAATGCACTATTGGGGACATTTAAAAAAAACTCATATAGACTGCAAACCAAGTCGGTTCTGTGCTTTGAATCTGGTGTGCTTATCAAGTGCTTTTCATTTATAATGTCCCACTTTTACTATTATATAAGGTAAATCCATAGCCAGAGGCGTTGCTAGGGGGTGGCTTTTGGGGCTATAGCCCCTAGTCTCTGCAGGGGTCACCGAGGGGAGGGGAGGTTCTCTGGGAAACCTGATATAAGTGGGGGCTCTCTGGGGACCCTGATGCAAGGAGGAGGCTCTCTGGGGACCCTGATTTTAAGGGGGAGGCTCTCTGGGGACTCTGATTTAAGGGGAGGCTCTCTGTGAACCCTAATGTAAGGGGGGCTCTCTGGGAACCCTGATGTAAGTGGGGGGCTCTCTGGGGACCCTGATGTAAGAGGGAGGCTCTCTGGGGACTCTGATATAAGGAGGAGGCTCTCTGTGTCCCTGATGTAAGGGGGGGCTCTCTGGGGACCCCGATGTAAGTGGGGCTCTCTGGGGACCCTGATGCAAGGAGGAGGCTCTCTGGGGACCCTGATTTTAAGGGGGAGGCTCTCTGGGGACTCTGATTTAAGGGGAGGCTCTCTGTGGACCCTAATGTAAGGGGGGCTCTCTGGGAACCCTGATGTAAGTGGGGGGCTCTCTGGGGACCCTGATGTAAGAGGGAGGCTCTCTGGGGACTCTGATATAAGGACGAGGCTCTCTGGGGACCCTGATGTAAGGGGGGGCTCTCTGGGGACCCCGATGTAAGTGGGGCTCTCTGGGGACCCTGATGTAAGTGGGGGGGCTCTCTGGGGATATACATACACACACACACACACTTATATTACTGTATATACATGTATATGCCTGCCCAAGCATATGACTTTCTTTACTATGCTGCTATGGGCTCTAGCCCCAGATCTTTTGTAGACCTAGCAACGCCCCTGTCCAAAGCCACCCTTTTACATAAGCCGAGCCCTCAATGCCGACATTTTTAACATGGCTTCCTTATCTATGGAATGCTCTCCAAAGAGCACTGGACAACTATTTTCCAGCATTCCATAGATACAGCTTTGTCTACCATCCCCAAGGCAGTCAGCCTAATCTGCACATTGTTCACTGGCTATGTTAGGAGCCCATATGGACATAATGAAACAAGATAGGCAATATTAATTATAGTTTAGTAGAGGCTTTCTCAAAAAGGGTTCCATGGAACCTTGGGGTTCCTTCGGTGGTTGCTAGGTGTTCCTTGGGCATCGAGCAACTTCTGCCTCTCAGATGGATAACCACTGACAATGACTGTTTTAGGTTTATGTAGGGTCAATTCTTCCCATTGACTACAATTATAAAAAAAAAACGTTCTTCTCAATGACCATCACACGAATGTACTCTGAGCTGTAGATATAGTCATTATTAGGAGGCCCATAAAGTTAATTCAAGGGTTCCTCAATGTAGATCAGTTGAGAAAGGCTGGTGTAGTATGTACAGTTTACAGATTCTTGACAACCATACTTCTACCCATATGGTCATCGTACGTTAACCACTTCCAAAAGACTGGAGTTCAGGTGTTTTCATTGAAGTGTATTGTTAATGGTTTACTAAACCCAGGACTCTGCATTCACAATATCTGGTCTCCCACCGTACACAGGACATGGAAATGCAATTTATTTAGCAAATATAAACTGCTAAATACCTTTCATCAGCAGCATATAGCAGCCTTGTGACTTCTATCAGTTCCCGGTAAAGCTTGAAGGAGGAGTTTTCATACTGCACTGAGCTGTCCCATCAGGATCCAGGACCCCTGATCCTCTGTCTGGACAATTCTGATTGGCCCTGAACGAGGCCCTCAGCATCTGATCCCAGTCCACGCAGAGGGAGCTGACATGTTCCCTCAGCGTTTTTCTTCCTGGGCTCGTGGCTCCGGTGCTGTGAGTGGCTGGAGCCGCGATTACGTCACTCCCACGCGTGCGCGTGGGAGTCTTCTTCCCGGCAATGTCCAGCAGCGTCTGCTGGACCTTCAGCCGGGCCTTCACAGCGCATGCGCCGCTGACGTCAGCGGCTGCATGCAAAGGGAATATCTCCTAAACTGTACAGGTTTAGGAGATATTAATTTTACCTACAGGTAAGCCTTATTATAGGCTTACCTGTACGTAAAAATAACAAAAAAGGGTATACAACCGCTTTAACTGGAACCTTGATAATGTTAGATTAGAAGGCCTGGCTCACCAGTAGTTAATCTCACACATTTTCTTTTGGCTGATTGAATGCAAATTCCCACAGACACACTCCAAGATTTTGTGAGAAGCTTTCCCAGAAGAGTGGAGCCAACTCCCTTGACCAGCTTGGTGTGGAGAAGCTCAAGTGTCCTGCACAGAACCCCGACCTCAACCCTATTGAACTCCTTTGGAATTAACTGGAACCCTGATAATGTTAGATTAGAAGTCCTGGCTGACCGGTACCTAATCTCACAAATTTTCTTTTGGCTGATTGAACGCCAATTCCCACAGACACTCCAAATTTAGGAAAAAGCCATCCCAGGAGAGTGGAGCCAACTCCCTTGACCAGTTTGGTGTGGAGGAACTCCAGTATCCTGCACAGAGCCCAAACCTCAACCCAACTGAACACCTTTGGGATGGACTGGAATGCTGAATGTTAGCCAGGTCTTCTCATCCAACATCAGCGCCTGACCTCACAAATGGTTACTAATTCCCACAAACACCCTCCTGTGCACTGAAAAGCAAAAGGCAAAACTTTGGGGAGATTCACCCTCTCTATCCTGTGTACCATTATCGCTGAAAGTGGGAGTAACAGAAAATGGCAAAATTTTGGGTTGTCCTCAGAACAGAAGATATCTTCCAATGGTGAAAACCAGGAATTTTCTTTTACTTACTGTTTTGGCTATGGGACATGAAGTGGAGGAAAATCTCCCCAATGGGTCACATATGGAAAAAAATAATTCTTACAGGGGTTGCAACCATCCCTTACTCTATCCAAAAAAAAACAAAAAGGTTTTGCTTTTAGTTCTAATTGAAGTTTCCAGTGTAGTGAAATGGTATTGCACTGGAGTGGTACAAAACAAAGCCCCATCTGGGACCTTCTCCACGAACGTGTTTCACCCAATGATGGAAGAAAGTCTCTACAATTAAGCTCATCTTTGGGTGAGATGTGTTATAAGAGGAGGTCCCAGGTGGAGCTTTGCTTTGTACAAGAACTTTGCTATGGAGTTAGAACAAGCTCCTGTCCAGTGTGAACATCCAACAGTTGAGGATATGAGCTGATGAAGGGCTTGTGAGCTGCATGCAATTTTTCACAGCCCAAGAAGACATGGTTTGATCTGGTTGGAGTTGGAGAACATGAATGTTCTGCACCCAATCCTGGCCTCAACCCTACTTGACACCTTTGAGATTAATCAGAATGGGGATTGTGAGCTAGGTCTTCTCATTCAACATCAGTACCCGAACTTACAAATGGACACAAATTCCCACAGACACCCTCCAAAGTCTTGTGGAAATCTTTGTTGAGGTATTCCCAGAACCAGGTCTTCCAGAACTTCTATTTTCAGAGTCCCTGCCAGAACTCCCAATGGTACTTACAGAACCCTTGCCAGGACTTCCAATGGAACTTGCAGAATCCCTTGGCAGGACTTCCAATGGAACCAGCAGAATCCTAGCCAGGACTTCCAATGAAACTTGCAAAATATCTGCCAGGACTTCCAATGGAACTTGCAGAATCCCTTGGCAGGACTTCCAATGGAACAAGCAGAATCCTAGCCAGGACTTCCAATGAAACTTGCAAAATATCTGCCAGGACTTCCAATGGAACTCGCAAAATATCTGCCAGGGCTTCCAATGGAACTCGCAAAATATCTGCCAGGGCTTAAAATGGAACTCGCAGAATCCCTGCCAGGACTTCCAATGGAACTTGCAGAATCCCTGCCAGAGTTCCCAGTAATGATGCTTCATGTGTCCTCTACTGGAAGGGTATTTAAGCACCGGCCTTGAAATAACTGGTGCTGTGTCTTATTGCCAGGTACCCTTGTGCATTAGCTGTAATACTTGCCCATGAGGTTGCTTGACCGTTGCTGATCTGGATTTACCTAAATACTTTCTTGCTTGCTGTCTGCCTTAACATCTGCTCGAACCTGGCTGCACTCTTGTTTGTTCCATGCCTAGACCTCTGCTTGGACCTGGCTGCACTCTTGCTTGCTAAATGAATGACCTCTGCTTGGACCTGGCTTTACTCTTGCTTGCTCCCTGCCTACACCTCTTCTTGGACCTGGCTTTACTCTTGCTTGCTCCCTGCCTAGGCTCTTGCTTAGACCTGGGTGCACTCTTGCGTGTTCCCTGCCTAGACCTCTGCTTGGACCTGGCTGCACTCTTGCTTGCTAAATGAGTGACCTCTGCTTGGACCTGGCTTTACTCTTGCTTGCTCCCTGCCTAGACCTCTTCTTGGAGCTGGGTGCACTCTTGCGTGCTCTCTGCCTAGACCTCTGCTTGGATCTGACAATTTCGCACCTGCTGCCTGCCTCGAACCTTGCCTGGTACTGACTACTCTCTTTCATCTGCCGCCCTGTGAACAGCCTCCATGTCATAGCCTCTCATTTCCAGTCAACAGCATTGAGGGGCGATCTTGAGGGCCGCAACCCGCTGACAGTTTGCAGTGATGTAAACCAGGATCACTAGCATCTCCAGCCCTTCTCCACCTTCAGGACTTCTGGTAAACAAATGTTGCTTAGACTCTACGCCTCGGGTGAGCCCGCGTCACCTGCCAGGGTTCACCATAACAGCCCAATGGGGATCAACTCCATTATTAATCGCCACAGTTGTGGAACAGGATGTCCAACAAAGCTCATATAGGTGGGATGTTCAGGTGTCCAGACCAGTAGATATCAGTAAACTGCAGCTGTCAGAACGACGAATGACAAATTCGCTATTATGGGTTGCTGCCTGCTCTTCTTTAGTCTTGCAACATAATAAGGGGTTAAACATACCATTTTTCATTTTTCATACAGTATTGCAAAGAATATGTATATATATATATATTTTTTCCGTAAGTTGAACAATGAATGCAGAATTTCAGTGTTTGAATTCCTGTACAGGTTTCTAATGCTATAGCTGATCTCCTGTTGGCCTTCTAATATTTTCTGAAATTTTATCGGAAATCTGCTTATTGTCCCGCTGGTTACGCAGCGGTCACCACACACGCACGTCACGTGCAGAGATGTGCAGTGGCAAGATGCAGGCCTCAGCTGCAGGGGTTAATGCATGCAACATTGTATCATTGATAGCAACAAATGTAACATTAGAGCCAGAAGACAATGGCTGCAGAGGGCGAGCCGTGCCTAGGATGTGTGCCGCCTGACAGCTCAGCCATTGTTCTTACCTTGATGACGGAAGCGCCCACTCTAGACAGAGGACTGTGCATTTGTGCAGCTGCGGCCATATTCGCTATAGTATTAAGGTGATTCATCTGATTCATCGCCATGGCAACGGATGCAGGAGGTAGACTGACAGGCAGCAGGGGGTGGGGCATCATCATGAAGGGTAATTCCAATCCTAAAAACGTCACACACAAAAAAAAAAAAAAAATCAGGTATTAATAAAGGAAGCAGACTGACTCCACATCCGTTTCCTGTCCTATGTTCTCAACACAGCCTAATAAAAGACCTTATTATGCCTTTACCATACAAGTTCATGTTTTGGTTGATTTCAATCGATGATTGCAGCGTGTGGTGCGCAATTTTGGATCAGATGCGATCAGAACATTTTTTATATAGCGATCGGATGGGATGGAAAATATCTTGTGTTGTCCAGCTGGTGTGAAATGTGCGCAGTGTGCTCCTTCCGTCATTTGTAGATTTTAATGTGCAGGTAAAAGTCATGGTCTGTTGGTAGTGAGTGACGTCACTAATCATTTTTTTTTTGTTCCCTTGTTTAATAACAAAAATGGAGGACCAAGACAGGTATGTGTAATATCTCAGCAAAGAATGTAAGATGACAATTAAAATGAGAGAATAAGATGGACTGGAGAGAGTGGGGGAGGGGAGAGAGAGAGGGAGGGGGAGAGAGAGCGAGAGAGAGAGGGGGAGAGAGGGGGAGGGAGAGAGGGGGGAGAGAGGGGGAGAGGGGGGAGAGAGAGGGGGGAGAGGGAGAGAGAGAGGGGGGAGGGGGGAGGGGAGAGAGAGAGAGGAGGGAGGCGGAAGAGAGAGAGAGAGGGGGAGAGAGGGGTGAGAGAGAGGGGGGAGAGAGAGGGAGGGAGAGAGAAGGGGGAGAGAGAGAGAGGGGAGAGAGAGGGGGAAAAGGAGGAGAGAGAGGGGGAAGAGGGGAGAGAGAGAGAGAGGAGGGAGGGAGAGAGAGGGGGAGAGAGAGGGAGGGAGAGAGAAGGGGGAGAGAGAGAGGAGAGGGAGAGAGAGAGAGAGAGAGAGGGGGGGGGGAAAGGGGGAGAGAGAGGGGGGAAGAGGGGGAGAGGGGGAGAGAGAGGGGAGAGAGAGGGGGGCAAGAGGGGGAGAGGGAGGAGAGAGAGGGGGGGAGAGAGAGGGGGGAGAGAGAGGGGGGGAGATAGAGGGGGAGGGGGAGAGGGAGAGAGAGGGGGAGAAAGAAGAGAGAGAGAAAGGGGGGGAGAGAGAGAGAAAGGGGGGAGAGAGAGGGGGGGAGAGAGGGGGGAGAAAGGGGGAGGAGGGGGAAGAGGGGGAGAGAGGGGGGGAGAGAGGGGGGGAGAGAGAGGGGGGGAGAGAGGGGGGAGGGGAGAGAGAGAGGAGGGAGGGGGAAGAGAAAGAGAGAGGGGGAGAAGAAGAGAGAGAGAAAGGGGGAGGGAGAGAGGGGGGAGAGGGAGGGAGAGAGAGAGGGAGAGAGAGAAGGGGAGGGAGAGAGAGGGGGAGAGAGAGAGGGGGGAGAAAGGGGGAAGAGGAGGAGAGAGAGGGGGGAGAGCGAGAGGGGGAGAGAGAGCGGGAGAGGGGGAGAGAGAGAGAGGGGGGAGAGTGAGAGGTGAGGGTGAGAAAGAAGAGAGAGAGAAAGGGGGAGAGAGGGGAGAGAGAGAGGGGGAGAGAGAGGGAGCGAGGGGGGAGAAAGGGGGAAGAGGGGAGAGATGGGGCGAGAGAGTGGGAGAGAGAGAGGGGGAGAGAGAGGGGGAGAGAGAGGGGAGGGGGAGAAAGAAGAGAGAGAGAAAGTGGGAGGGAGAGAGGGGGAGAGAGAGGGAGAGAGAGAGGGAGAGATAGAGGGGGAGAGAGAGGGAGAGAGAGAGGGAGAGAGAGAGGGGGAGAGAGAGGGAGAGAGAGAGAGGGGGAGAGAGAGGGAGAGAGAGAGGGGGAGAGAGAGAAGGGGGAGAGAGAAGGGGGAGAGAGAGGGGGAGGGAGAGAGAGGGGGAGAGAGAGGAGGGGGGAGAAATGGGGGGAGAAAGGGGGAGAGAGAGGGGGAGAGAGAGAGAGAGGGGGAGTGAGGGGGGAGGGGGAAGAGAGAGGGGGAGGAGGGAGAAGAGAGGGGAGAGAGAGGGAGGGGAGGTGAGAGAGAAATAGAGGGGGGAGAGGAAAAGGGAGGGGGGGAGTAAAATAGGGAAAAGAGATAGAGAAAGTAAAGAGAGGGGGGAAGAGGGGGAGAGAGAGGGAAAGATAAAGAGAGAAGGAAAGGGATAGGGAAAGAAAGAGAGAGGGAAAGAAACAAAGGGAGAAACTACAAAGTAAAAAAAAGAGAGGAGAAGAGAGATAAAGAGGGAGAGAGAGAGAGAGGGAGGAGGGGGAGATAAAATGATAGAGAGGGGGCAATAGAGGGAAAGAAAGAGAAAGTGTGGGGGGAGGGGAGAGAGGGGATGGGATAAAGAGAGAAGGAATGAGAAAGAGGAAAAGAAAAGACAAAACAAAAAAGATAAAACATTTGAAGGGGGGGGTGTAGAGAGAGAAGGAATGAGAAATAAAAATAAAGACAGTGGGGGAAAGAGAGACAGAAAGATAGAGAGCGGCAAATAGAAAGAAAAATAAGAGAGAGGGGGGGGGGGGGGGGCTAGAGAAAGAGGTAAGAGTGAAAGAGGGATGAAATCAGAAAGAGGAAAGAGAGGAAAAGAGAAAAAAATAGAAAGAAAAAAGAGAGATAGTGGAAAAGAGGAGAGAGAAAGGAGGAAGGGGCAGCAGAAGGAGAAAGTGGGACAGTAAAGCGTGAAAAAGGGGCAACAGATACAGGAAAAAGGGACAACAGGGAGAGAAAGATTGGAAGAGGGGCAGAAAAGAAAAGACTAGAGAAGAGAGAGAGGGAGAAGGACATCAGAGAAATGATGAGGGACAGTAAAATGAGGAAAGGGGACAGCAGAAAGGGAGAAGAGAAGTAGAGAGAGGAAAGGGTCAGTAGAGAAAGGTAGAGTGATAGCAGAGAGAGACAAAACAAAGAGTGGGAGAGGGTAAGGTAAAGCTGATCATACATAGATTGAAGGAACAGGAACCGGCCAAATTTCAAACCATGTATGGCTGTTCCCGTTAACATCAAGTCACTCTATTGATCAACTGTCTAGTGTATTCTCATAGCGGGGGAGTCCCACTACCATCAGAATACAATGACACAACGGGAGGGATTCCTGCATCCATAATGAATGTGTGGATGGGGAAATTGGGTCAGTTTTGTTCGCTCTGCCAGCTTGATGAACCATGTATGTCCAACGGAAAAAAATTGAACCATGCATGCCTAGCTTCAGAACAACAGAAAAAAATGGACAAGTAGAGGGAGGGAGACGGAGAGGGACAGGGAGAGGAAAAAGAGTTAGAGGGACAGGAAAAGCAGAAAGAGGAAGGGGGGGGGAGAGGGAGAAGGACAAGAGAAAGAGGAAGAAAGACAGGAAGAGTGACAACAGAAAGAGGATGGAGGACAGGAGAAAGAGGAAGGAGGACAGGAGGAAAGAGGAAGGAGGACAGGAAAAAGAGGAACGAGGACAGGAAAAAGAGGAAGGAGGACAGGAAAAAGAGGGAGGAGGACAGGAAAAAAGGACAGGAGAAGCAGAAAGAGGGGAAGAGAAAGAGTGACAAGAGAAAGAGGAAGAAGGACAGGAGAAGGAGGAAGAGGAGTTGAAGGAGAAAGAGGGATAGGAGAAAGAGGAAGACGACAGGAGAAAGAGGAAGAGAGCCAGGAGAAAGAAGCAGAGAGACCAGAATGAAGAATAGGGACAAGTAGAGAGGGGGAGAGGGACAGTAAAAATAAGGAGAGTGACAAGAGAAGCAGGAAGAGGAAAAGGGGAAAGAGAAAGAGTGACAAGAGGAAGAGGGTGGAAGGAAAAAGAGGAAGAGGGTGGAAGGAGAAATTGGGTCTAGAGAAAGAGAAATTGGGTCAGGAGAAAAGAAATTGGGTCAAAAGAAAGGGGCAGAGAGACCAGAATGAAGAATAGGGACAAGTAGAGAGGGGGAGAGGGACAGGAAAAAGAAGAAGAGGGACAAGAGAAGGAAGGAGGAAGAGTGACAAGAGATGGAAGGAGGAAGAGTGACAAGAGATGGAAGGAGGAAGAGGGACAAGAGATGGAAGGAGGAAGAGTGACAAGAGAAGGAAGGAGGGATGAGTGACAAGAGATGGAAGGAGGAAGAGGGACAAGAGAAGGAAGGAGGAAGAGTGACAAGAGATGGAAGGAGGAAGAGTGACAAGAGAAGGAAGGAGGAAGAGGGACAAGAGAAGGAAGGAGGAAGAGTGACAAGAAAAGGAAGGAGGAAGAGGGACAAGAGAAGGAAGGAGGAAGAGTGACAAGAAAAGGAAGGAGGAAGAGGGACAAGAGAAGGAAGGAGGAAGAGTGACAAGAGAAGGAAGGAGGAAGAGTGACAAGAGAAGGAAGGAGGAAGAGTGACAAGAAAAGGAAGGAGGAAGAGGGACAAGAGAAGGAAGGGGGAAGAGTGACAAGAGAAGGAAGGAGGAAGAGTGACAAGAGAAGGAAGGAGGAAGAGTGACAAGAGAAGGAAGGAGGAAGAGTGACAAGAGAAGGAAGGAGGAAGAGGGACAAGAGAAGGAAGGAGGAAGCGGGACAAGAGCAGGAGGAAGAGGGACAGAAGAAGCAAGAGGAAAGGGGGCAAGTAGAGAGAGGAAGAGGGACAGGAGAAAGAGGAAGAGGGACAGAAGAGAGAAAGAGCGGCAAAAAAGAAGAGCAGCAGGAGAAAAAGGAACAGCAAAAGGAAAAAAGGAAGAGGGGCAGGAAAAATAGAAAGAGGGACAGGAGAAAGAGGGACAAGTAGAGAGAGAGAGAGAGGCACAGGAAAAAGAGGAAGATTGACAAGGGAAGCAGAAAGAGGAAGAGGGACAAGTAGAGTGGGGGAGAAGGATAGGAGAAAGAGGAAGAGGGACAAGTAGAGAGAGGGACAAGAGAAACAGAAAGAGGGGCAAGTAGAGAGAGAAAGAGGGATAGGAGAAAGAGGATGAGGGACAATAAAGAAAGAAAGGAAAATAGATGAAGAGGGCAACAGAAGGAGGGACAGTAGAGAAAAAAATAGGTGGAGAGAGAGACGGCGGAGATAAAACATTACATTAGATGACCCAAATGCTTACACTGAGAAAGAAGAACAGTAAAGCAGTCACTCCGCAGCACAGGTTTTCAAACCACAAATTCATATTTTCACCTAGCTGACCTCTCTCTCTGGCATACCAAAAAAAACAAAAGATTGTTTGACGTAACCTGCGAGAAGGACCTGATTATCATAAATTTGCTCGTAAATCAGATTTGCAGGAAGGCAACATTGTAACAATTCATCACTTACCAAATGTAACAATAATACATAATTACATTTCTGCTGAAACTGTAACTGACTGAATATCTGAGCCCATAAAATTAAGGTGGGACGCGGGGGGTGCCCGGCCGCTCATTACATCAAACTTTTCGGCTCAGAAAAAAGGTTGACCTACCATTGAGCCGAGCACATAAAATTTGGACAGAAATATTATTTTACATGGAAAAGTGATCAGTCACAGCCCTGACTTCTCATCTATTCTAATTACCCAGGGATAAATTCCGCATATATCTGGAATATATATGACCTCGTTGCATACTTCACATCATTTAATTCTGGGCTAAAATTAATTTTGGACGACATTTCTGATTTTATGTCCACGCCATAAATTAATGAATTAATCATAGACTTCTTGTTTTATGATCTACTTCCCACTATAATTTTACAATGAATTATACAACAATCTAGCCTGATATTAAATATGATTCTGGGACAATTACATGCTATTTTTTTTTTTTTCCTGCCGTCCTTCGATTCTTTCAGAATGGGCATACGGCAGAATAATTCAAAATGTAGGTAAGAAACAATACCTAATAATTAACATGCCAATCTTATTGTGCCCTCGTTTGTCCGATTTCGTCTTGGAGCTGGAGTTTGAAAGTCAATGTCATAAGATCTTGAAATATATTAAAATGTGCTTATTAAAAGAAAACCGTAATGGTTTAGCATCAGTTTCAGGCGTTTATGTTTTTAATTTATACGTTTTGAAATTAATATTTGATTAATTTTTCATTTTTTTAAACTTTATTTTACAAATGAACATTTCCTTACATATGCCCCATGACACCTTTATCACAGAGCATTGCAAGAGGGTAGAGAAGAAGTGGTTTGCTTTCAAAATATCTCCCCCTAACAGAATTTCTAAATGGTCTCCCTATGAACAGAGCAGGCATGGAAAAGAAGATTGGGAAGGGCCAATCCTCAGATTCATTAGGGTGTGTAATTTGATCTTGAGCTACTGAGCCCTGTAAATTAAATGATAGCTACTTTACTATTAAAAAAGAAAGAAAGGTTTATTCAAACTGCCAGCTCAAAATATTCAGAAGTGATATGTCTTTTATATATAAATAATTTCCAAATTATTGGAAAGTATTCAGACCCCCTTACATTTTTCACTCTTTGTTATATTGCAGCCATTTGCTAAAATCATTTAAGTTCATTTTTTTCCCCCATTAATGTACACACAGCACCCCATATTGTACACACAGCACCCCATATTGTACACACAGCACCCCATATTGACAGAAAAACACAGAATTGTTGACATTTTTGCAGATTTATTAAAAAAGAAAAACTGAAATATCACATGGTCCTAAGTATTCAGACCCTTTGCTCAGTATTTAGTAGAAGCCCCCTTTTGATCTAATACAGCCATGAGTCTTTTTAGGAAAGATGCAACAAGTTTTTCACACCTGGATTTGGGGATCCTCTGCCATTCCTCCTTGCAGATCCTCTCCAGTTCTGTCAGGTTGGATGGTAAACGTTGGTGGACAGCCATTTTTAGGTCTCTCCAGAGATGCTCAATTGGGTTTAAGTCGGGGCTCTGGCTGGGCCATTCAGGAACAGTCACGGAGTTGTTGTGAAGCCACTCCTTCGTTATTTTAGCTGTGTGCTTAGGGTCATTGTCTTGTTGGGAGGTAAACCTTCGGCCCAGTCTGAGGTCCTGAGCACTCTGGAGAAGGTTTTTGTCCAGGATATCCCTGTACTTGGCCGCATTCATCTTTCCCTCGATTGCAAACAGTCGTCCTGTCCCTGCAGCTGAAAAACACCCCCACAGCATGATGCTGCCACCACCATGCTTCACTGTTGGGACTGTATTGGACAGGTGATGAGCAGTGCCTGGTTTTCTCCACACATACCGTTTAGAATTAAGGCCAAAAAGTTCTATCTTGGTCTCATCAGACCAGAAAATCTTATTTCTCACCATTTTGGAATCCTTCACGTGTTTTTTTAGCAAACTCCATGCGGGCTTTCATGTGTCTTGCACTGAGGAGAGACTCCCGTTGGGCCACTCTGCCATAAAGCCCCGACTGGTGGAGGGCTGCAGTGATGGTTGACTCTCTACAATTTTCTCCCATCTTCTGACTGCATTTCTGGAGCTCAGCCACAGTGATCTTTGGGTTCTTCTTTACCTCTCCCACCAAGGCTCTTCTCCCCCAATAGCTCAGTTTGGCCGGACGGCCAGCTCTAGGAAGGGTTCTGGTCGTACCAAACGTCTTCCATTTAAGGATTATGGAGGCCACTGTGCTCTTAGGAACCTTAAGTGCAGCAGAATTTTTTTTGTAACCTTGGCCAGATCTGTGCCTTGCCACAATTCTGTCTCTGAGCTCTTCAGGCAGTTCCTTTGACCTCATGATTCTCATTTGCTCTGACATGCACTGTGAGCTGTAAGGTCTTATATAGACAGGTGTGTGGCTTTCCTAATCATGTCCAATCAGTATAATCAAACACAGCTGGACTCAAATGAAGGTGTAGAACCATCTCAAGGATGATCAGAAGAAATGGACAGCACCTGAGTTAAATATATGAGTGTCACAGCAAAGGGTCTGAATACTTAGGACCATGTGATATTTCAGTTTTTCTTTTTTAATAAATCTGCAAAAATGTCAACAATTCTGTGTTTTTCTGTCAATATAGGGGGTCTGAATACTTCCCGTCCCCACTGTGTGTGTATATATATATATATATATATATATATATATATATATATATATATATATATACACACACATACATATACACAAATACATATATTCCCAAATTCCCAATGCTGTTACATGGGAGATTGGGCAGAATATGAGGGCCTATTGTACTTTTCTCTTTCAACCTCTACTTAATCTAAAATATGCTATTTTTTATGATCTACAAACTTTTTAAAAAATATTTCACTTCTTTCAGCTATATATACACATCAAAAAATTTATTTTTAGAGCACTGGATCGGAGACTTAAAGGACTGGGCTTGAGACCAAATCTGGGAGGGCAGCTATCTATACAATGGGGTATCTTTGAGGGACCCCCAGAGCAGTCTAAAACATGTAGAAATAATGAAAGCACACTGGAACTAGTAGGAGTCCAGTAGGTTTTTTTGTTGTACATGACAACAAAATAAATCCAACACATGTTAGGGGCTCAGTATTATTACTTCCTCAGGGCTGAATAAAAACAAAAAAAGTGTTGTAATACTGAATATCGAATAAATAGGATACATTATAATATACTATAAATAACCTACAAATATACTTTACTTTAATATACTATATGATTGCACATTTTTGCCATATTTAGGAAGTCAGCCATGTTGACCCCATTCAGAGATATATTTTACGTCTTATTTGTTTTAGGAAACTACATTTTTGTCAGCCACTTAATTAGCTCATTATTCTTTTCTATGAGCCCTCAAAGAGGGAAGGATATATTGTACTTTAAAGCAGAGTTCCACCCAAAAAATGAACTTCCGCTTTAAGTGTTTGTGACCCCCTAACATGCTACATTTGGCATGTCATTTTTTTTTGGGGGGGGGGGGAGCGGGTACCCAGTTTTTACAAGCATCCAGCTACCACTTTTTCCTCTGGCTCTGCGGCTCCGTGGCTCCAGAAGGAAGTTCACCCTTCCCCTCTCCCTCCCTGCAATCTTCTGGGACAAGTCAAAGGTCCCAGAAGACTTCCCGGCCATTCACAGCACGCAGCGCGGCTCACGCGTGCGCAATGCGCGCCCACAGTTAGAATGCCAGCCCTGTGGAGAGGAGGGGGAGAGGGGCGTGGCTTCGTATGCTCACATGGGACATGTGAGTGTCTGATTATTAAAAGTCAGCAGTTACACTTTTTGTAGCTGCTGACTTTTAAATGGGTGGAACTCCGCTTTAAGTTAATATAAGCATGTGGCTTAAAAAGTTTTCCTATCTGCCCATTCCCAATTTGTGCTCCATATGCTTTGGTCAGGTATCTTTTGGTCTGTCTTGGTTTTCATTTTATTTTGTTAAGTGGGGGGAATTTTCAGCTTTCCTATGTAACTGGTTTCCCAGTTCAAATCCCTGTCTCTTGGATAGCCAACTTCTAGCTTCTAGGGTTGGCCCATCGGGGCCCCTGGCGGTCAAATACAGTGGCCGGTAGATGCCCTTTGGCGACATGGGAGTACATTATTTCCAAAATGCAATTTAGATGATTCTGTAAGTGTGGTGATATTGTGTATTATAAAACATTGTATCATTGTCTTGATATATTTTTGTATAGGTTTTATATTGCTTTGTAGAACTATAACCCTTGGTACCCCACCCAATGAAGATTGGAAAGTTCAATTGAAACGCGTTGAAGAGCCATAGGCAGAACAAAATTTACAGTACTTTTCTGCCTTCCTTTTGGGGGGGTTTAGAGGTCATGTGATGTTTTTAATAGTTAAACTAGAGATAAATTTACATGCAATTTTTTTTACGTTTTTTACAATAAAAATGTGACTATATGATAGATACTGGGTTGCTGCATCAAAGTTCCATGGGAGAAAATTCGTGTTCAGCTAACTTCTAGCCTTTCATCTCTGAACACCAGTTAAGAAAGAGACCCCAGCAACAGGAAATTCCTATATTCATGAATGACAAAGTACAATTATAAGGTAAGCTTTCTAATCTCTACTGGTTGGAGTTCTGTGTTTAAATTGCCATAGCGGAAATATGGAACAAGCTCCAGTATGGCCAATTATAAGTAAGATATGGATAAAAATAATTATTGGGTGGGAGAACTTGTTATAACTTCTGCAGTTCCTACGAATCCTATAGTACTGACCCATTGGGATCCCCTTAATGACATGTTTCGGGTGACTACTTTGTGCATGTAGGATAGCGTTAGTAGCTGTAGGTTTGCATTATAATGTTGTAGCAAGGTAATTATTAGGTCCTTTATAAATTGTTATATTAAAAAAAGAGAAGGTGAACTGCAGGTTGAAAGTATTCACATTCTACGTATTAATAAATTAGTTCAAAAGCTCTACAGGGACAGACCACAAAATAAATATGTCGTCAATGTACCTCTGCCACATATCACCGTGGCGGAGGTATCGTGACAAAGCATCAGAAGAAAAAAGCCAATGCTCCCACCCCTCAGGTACAGGTTGGTGTATGATGGGGCACACTTGGTCCCCATTGCCACCCCCTGCACATGGAGGTAGAGGGAGCTAAAAATGTCCTGGTGTATGTACATTTCTGATATGATATAATTTTAATCTGTAAAATAAAGATAAACTTTTTATCTACACTATTTATCTATGTCATTTGGTGTATTTTGAACACTTAAAAATCCCCATTACCATAGTCTCCCTGTTAGGGAGATATGGGGACTTTTTCTCTTTGACCTATGTAGGGAAAAATACTAAAGGGCCATTAGTAAATTGGGACGGGGTCCAAAGGACCTACTTGCAAGTATACAGGATGGGGAAATAAACTGAACTACCCATCGTATTGTAAGAAGTTGGGATTATCCAGGCACACACACACACATCTTCCTGATCTAGGCTGAAGTTTTTGGGTAAACCAATTCACTTGTCCCTAATTATCAGCCTATAGTTATCATAATGTGACTGTATAGAATTTATTAGGGCTAAGCTCCTGTACTTGCCTCTTTCATCACTGACCAATGACAGAACACCCAACCCAATCCCCGGATTTCACCTTAATACATACTGTTAGCTAGCAGGTGATTTTGCTGTAGAGGACTCAACGGATGGGCTCCTCCAATGCTGGACTGTCCGGATAGTGTGACGTGTCCCAGTCCGTGTTGGGTACCACTGCTGGCAATTGGAGATTGCAGCTTCTCCTTATCCCACGAGGACTCGCTGCCACCTGATAAAAGAGGGAAATGGCAACTTTACCAAACAGATGACAGTGTACCGAACCAACATTCTTCATTCTGTAGGCCACTTTAAAGGAGTCAAATAGCTGCATACAGCACATTTTGGTAAATGTTTGTCCATTTACAGCTGTTTGTCCTGTATACAAAACATGTTCAATGGTTTTGTTCATCAAGGAAATCTGTTGGTTCATCAGCCATTTGATCCCTTTTAAATGTATTTAAGGATGTTACAGGTTTCTAAAAAAAGAGTTGGACTAAGACACGGTGTATTGTATTTAATATTTTATAAATAGTCCCTTCGGGACAAAACTGTACAGTATCTCCCTAAACCTTTCCCCTCCTGTCCCTCCTTTCCTCATGTTTTTTTGTTTTATAGGTATGGTGTTTCATCCTGTTGTGGATGTCTTGATTAACTCGTACTAATGTTTTTGCAAACTGATGTACGCTTCAAGATCTGGTCTGCTCAATATCCATGAATTTATGCTCTTAAGGTCTTCTGACATACAACTGGTTGCCTCACCCTTCTTTAGGGCATTGCCTGTGTTTTTGCTGGCAGCACCTGCTTTTGCGGGCCTTATGAAGATGTCTGTCTATCTTGGCCCAGGGAGGAGCTCTGCACAAGGTCTGGGGGGAGGGGGGGAGCTCTGCACAAGGGCCGGGGAGAGCTTTGCACAAGGCCCGGGGTGCACTCTTCACAAGGCCCAGGGAGAGCTATGCAGAGGGCCAAGGGCTTTTGGCAGATCAGGGGCAAGCAGCAGAGGACCAGGGGCACTCAGCAAAAGACCAGGGGCACTCAGTAAAAGACCAGGGACACTCAGCAGAGGACCAAAGGTAGTCAGTAGATGAACCGGTATAATCAGCATAAGATTTGGATACTCAGTAAAGATATTGGGGTACTCAGTAGAATAACTGGGGTACTCAGTAGAAGAATTGAGGTATTCAGTAGAAGCATTTGGGGAACTCTGTAGACAACAAAGGCACACAAAAAGGTCAGGGGCATGCAAAAGAACACTAAGCAGAAGCCTGGAACACTCAGTGCACACTGCCTACATTGACCGATGGCCGCAAGAAAATGCAAAACGTGGAAAAATCGTGGCATTTTCTGACAATCAACATGTTCCCATCCTGAACAAGATCCTTCCGCGAGGGAGGTTTAGGGAGGGTAAAGCTCCCCTAACCGCAGAAGCTCCTAGACTCTGCTAAAAGCCTATGTGTACATGGGCACATAGGCTTTTATAGAGTTGAGTTTAGGAGCTTTGGTACAAAAAAAAAGCCAAAAGCTCCTAAACTCAAGTTTAGGAGCTGTAGTATACATGAAGCCTTAGAAGGTTCAGAGCACCCAGTAGAAGAATTGGAGCATTGAGTAGAAAACACAGTACAAGATTTGGTGCAGTCCTTAGAAGATTTGTGTAACTTAGAATTAAAAATGGGGCATTTAGTAGACGAAGACTCATGGCACAAGACAGGAGACTTGGGGAAACTCAGTAGAACACCTGTGGCAGTCAGTAAAAGAACTGGAGCATTCAGTAGAAGGGTCAGGGCACTTAGCAGAAGATCTGAGGCACCTGGTAAGAGACATGGGGCACTTCCCAGATCATCACTGGCCCTCAGAAAACCAGGGACAACCAACAGTAGCTTTGGGGTATTCATTAGAAGATCAGGGGCAACCAAAAGAAGACCCGGGGTACTCAGTAGGAGATCAGGGACAACCGACAGAAGACCTGGGGTACTCAATAGAAGATCAGGGACAACCAACAGAAGACCTGGGGTACTCAGTAGAAGATCAGGGACAACCAACAGAAGACCTGGGGTACTCAGTAGAAGATCAGGGACAACTCAAAAGACCTGGGGTGTTCAGTAGATCAGGGACAACCAACAGAAGACCTGGGGTACTCAGTAGAAGATCAGGGACAACCAACAGAAGATCTGGGGTATTCAGTAGAAGATTAGGGACAACCAACAGAAGACCTTGGGTACTCAGTAGAAGATCAAGGACAACCAACAGAAGACCTGGGGTACTCAGTAGAAGATCAGGGACAACCAACAGAGGACCTGGGGTACTTAGTAGATCAGGGACAACCAACAGAAGACCTGGGGTACTCAGTAGAAAATCAGGGACAACCAACAGAAGACCTGGGGTACTCAGTAGAAGATCAGGGACAACTCAAAAGACCTGGGGTGTTCAGTAGATCAGGGACAACCAACAGAAGACCTGGGGTACTCAGTAGAAGATTAGGGACAACCAACAGAAGACCTGGGGTACTCAGTAGAAGATGAAGGACAACCAACAGGAGACCTGGGGTACTCAGTAGAAGATCAGGGACAACCAACAGAGGACCTGGGGTACTCAGTAGAAGATCAGGGACAACCAATAGAGGACCTGGGGTACTCGGTAGAAAGAAGACTCTGGGCATTCAGCATTAGAATTAGTTCATTCAGTGGAAGGCTCAGGGTGCTTAGCAGAAGGTGCTCTGAGGCACTTAGTGTGCGTGTGTATGTGTGTGTATGTATGTGTGTGTGTGAGGGGGGAGGGGTTGTAAATACACTTGAACAATTTTAACCCTAAAGATGTGAATGGATTAAACTCAGTAGAACACCTGTGGCAGTCAGTAAAAGAACTGGAGCATTCAGTAGAAGGGTCAGGGCACTTAGCAGAAGATATGAGGCACCTGGTAAGAGACATGGGGCACTTCCCAGATCATCACTGGCTCTCAGAAGACCAGGGACAACCAACAGTAGATTTGGGGTACTCATTAGAAGATCAGGGGCAACCAACAGAAGACCCGGGGTACTCAGTAGAAGATTAGGGACAACCAACAGAAGACCTGGGGTACTCAGTAGAAGATCAAGGACAACCAACAGAAGACCTGGGGTACTCAGTAGAAGATCAGGGACAACCAACAGAAGACCTGGGGTATCAGTAGAAGATCAGGGACAACTCAAAAGACCTGGGGTGTTCAGTAGATCAGGGACAACCAACAGAAGACCTGGGGTACTCAGTAGAAGATCAGGGACAACCAACAGAAGACTTGGGGTACTCAGTAGAAGATTAGGGACAACCAACAGAAGACCTGGGGTACTCAGTAGAAGATCAAGGACAACCAACAGAAGACCTGGGGTACTCAGTAGAAGATCAGGGACAACCAGAGGACCTGGGGTACTTAGTAGAAGATCAGGGACAACCAACAGAATACCTGGGGTACTCAGTAGAAGATCAGGGACAACCAACAGAAGACCTGAGGTATCAGTAGAAGATCAGGGACAACTCAAAAGACCTGGGGTGTTCAGTAGATCAGGGACAACCAACAGAAGACCTGGGGTACTCAGTAGAAGATCAGGGACAACCAACAGAAGACTTGGGGTACTCAGTAGAAGATTAGGGACAACCAACAGAAGACCTGGGGTACTCAGTAGAAGATCAAGGACAACCAACAGAAGACCTGGGGTACTCAGTAGAAGATCAGGGACAACCAGAGGACCTGGGGTACTTAGTAGAAGATCAGGGACAACCAACAGAACGCCTGGGGTACTCAGTAGAAGATTAGGGACAACCAACAGAAGACCTGGGGTGTTCAGTAGATCAGGGACAACCAACAGCAGACCTGGGGTACTCAGTAGAAGATCAGGGACAACCAACAGAAGACCTGGGGTACTCAGTAGAAGATCAGGGACAACCAACAGAAGACCTGGGGTACTCAGTAGAAGATCTGGGACATCCAACAGAGGACCTGGGGTACTCGGTAGAAAGAAGACTCTGGCCATTCAGCATTAGAATTAGTTAATTCAGTGGAAGGCTCAGGGTGCTTAGCAGAAGGTGCTCTGAGGCACTTAGTGTGCGTGTGTGTGTGTGTGTGTGGGGGGGGGTAAATACACTTGAACAATTTTAACCCTAAAGATGTGAATTGATTAAAGTGAAAAATGCTTAGCCTTTAGTGTTACTCTAAACATTAAGTATTTAAAAAAAAAGAAAAAGAAAAGAAAAGCAGAACATCCTTCTGTCATTCTGCTCTCTCCTTCTGTCAGCATGCCCTTTATCATCACAAATGATTGGCTCCATGGTTTGCTTTGCATAGTTTGTTTCTCTGCCATACAGGAACTCCAAGGTTGATATCAGGTTAAATTCAGGTAATTACAGCCCTGGTATCCCTTTAACAGGGTCTTTATTTCTAGATTGCAGGAAGGGCCAGCCAATCACATAACCATTCTGATTGGCTGTCACAAAGTTCACATGATCAGGAGCTGGTCCCTGATCATGTGATCAGGAGCTGGTCCCTGATCATGTGATCAGGAGCTGGTCCCTGATCATGTGATCAGGAGCTGGTCCCTGATCATGTGATCATTAGTAAAGACCGAGAGCGGTCTTTGACAGCTTGGTCACCATGCTGGGAGCTCAGCTCAGAGAGCTCTGTCGCCCCTCCCCCCCTTCCGTTGGGGTATATGTGTGGCACGTGGACGTTAAAGCCTACCCTCTTTGACGCTACACTTATGCGCTACGTGGGCAGCAAGGGATTAATCTGAGTCATTTATATCTACCTGGAGCTCAGCTTTTACTTGATGGTGGATGGATTTGTTCGCCGATAGCGTTCATTTAATGTCATTGCTGCCATCATCTCACTTCCAGACAAGAAGTCTTCACAGGCAGGAGGAGAAAGTTATCATTTATAGAGAAGACGGTCGTAGCGAGGGGCGTCGGGAGCAGCGCGCCTACAGAAACGCGTTCCATATTTCAAAGGCAGCGAGCGAGACGGTTACAATCAAACAATACAAGGAAAGGCAAGTGTTGTAATTTAATGTGCGCGCCACACAAACAACATGTTCAGCTGTCACAATGAATCTCCCGTCTTTTATCTCCGTGAATTTAGACGTAAGTGTATCACGCCATTCACGTCCGCACTTCAGATCCCCCGGGAAGGACGGCTTATTTTTCTTCTTTACTTTATTTAATATCTGGAACAGGAGCCGGGCGAGTCTCAGCGCTGAATAAAACCAACATTTATCATCCTGTGAAACGGCTACATGAAAGTAAATTTTCACTTTCTCGCGGAGTGCTACCGTAAAAAAATAAATAAACAAAACGTTTCATCTGGAAAAAGTCAGAAAATATACAGAGGCGGCCGCCGCGATTAATAATGGGGGAGCCGCAATATTTCAGCCTGTGCCTGGCTACGGGGTCTGCCAGGCGGGGTGGCAGGGGGTCAAAGTTTGCAGAAGGCTGTTAGGGGAAGAAGAAACATTTTCCAGCAACTATAATGGATGAGAAGGAAAAAAAAGGGGGGGATAAAGTTGAGGATGCGGGGGGGGAGAGGAAGGGGGGGATGAGGGGTAGAGCATAAGATAGAGGGAAGAGAGAAAAGGAAAAAGAAAAAAAGAAGAGGAGAGAAAAGGAGAGAAGAGAAAAGAAAGGAAAAAGGAAAGAAGGGGGGATAGAGGAGAGAGGAGAAAGAGGGATAAAGAGAAGAGGAGGGGACAGAGAGAGGTTGGGGGTGAGATAAAAGAAAGGAAGGAAATTAATGAGAAGGGGGACAGGAGAGAGAGAAGGGAAGGGGGGGGGAGAAAAAGAAAAAGGGAGAAAGAAAGAGAGAGAGAAAGAAATGAAAAAGGGGGAGAGGGAGGGAAAAGGGGGAGAAAGAGAGAGAGAGAGAGAAAGGGGGGAGAGGGGGAGGAGAGAGGGTGGAAGAGGGGGAGGGGAAAGAGAAAACGGGGGGGGCATGGGAAGGGAAGAGAGAGAGGAACAAAGAGTGGGGGAAAGGGAAGAAGAGGAAAGGAGTAGGGGAAGGGAGGAAGAAGGAACAAGAAGTAGAGAGGGAGGGGGAAGCAGAGGAGGGGAGAGAGAAAGTGCGACGTCAGATTCCTTCATGTATCTTAATGCAGTTTCAAGTTTGAACCAAGCCTCAGCTCTCTTTGCTCTCATTAATTACCTTCTTCCATGTGACTGAAATATGAGACTGTAAGATAATTTGTGGACAAGTATCCATCTTGCTTTTTCCTTTTTTTATTAAGTAGGAAAGGGTTTGAACCCCTGTGAAGTTTTTATTGCTCTCTGGGGAGATTCATCAAGGACAGGAGAGGCAAAGAGAGAAGAGAGGAGGTAAAAAAAAAAGGGAGGTGAACAGAAAAGAGGGAAGGAAGGAGAAGTGAGAAGAGAGGAGAGAGAAAAAGAGAAGAGAAAAGAGGGAGGAGAGGCAAAGAGAGAAGAGATAAAAAGATAAAGAGAAAACAAAAGAGAGAGAAAAAGAGAAAAGAGGGGAGGAGAGAAGAGAGAATAGAGAAAAGAGAGAAAGAGAGGGAAGAGAAGAGAGAAGAAAGGAGAAAAAAAGAGAGACGAGAGAAGAGAAAAGAGGAGAGGGCAGAGAAAAGAGAAGAGAGAAGAGAAAAAAAGAGGGAAGAGAGAAGAGAAGAGAAAAGGAGAAAAAAAAGAGAAGAGAAAAGAGAGAAGATAGGAGAGAGAAAAAGAGAGAAGAGAGAAAAGAAAAGAGGAAAAGAGAGAAGAGAGGTGAAGAGAGGAGGAGAGAGGTAGAAAGGAAAAAAACAAAGGAAAGAAGAAAATGAGAAAAGAGAGGGGAGGAGAGAAGAAAAGAGAATAGAAAAGAGAAATGAAATGAGAAAAGAGAGGGGAGCAGAGAAGAAGAGAAATGAAATGAGAAAAGAGAGGGGAGCAGAGAAGAAGAGAAAAGAGACGAGAGAAGAGAAAAGAGAAGGAGAGGGGAGAGAAAAGACAAGAGAGAAGAGAAAAAAGAGGGAAGAGAGAAGAGAAAAGAAAAGGAGAAAAAAAAGAAAAGAGGGAAGAGAGGAGAGAAAAAAAGAGGGAAGAGAGGAGAGAAAAAAAGAGGGAAGAGAGGAGAGAAAAAAAGAGGGAAGAGAGGAGAGAAAAAAAGAGGGAAGAGAGAAAAGAAATGAGGGAAGAGAGAAAAGAAATGAGGGAAGAGAGAAAAGAAATGAGGGAAGAGATTAAAGAAATGAGGGAAGTGAGAAAATAAATGAGGGAAGAGAGAAAAGAAATGAGGGAAGAGAGAAAAGAAATGAGGGAAGAGAGAAAAGAAATGAAGGAAGATAGAAAAGAAATGAGGAAAGAGAGAAAAGAAATGAGGGAAGAGAGAAAAGAAATGAAGGAAGATAGAAAAGAAATGAATGAAGACGGAAAAGAAATGAGGGAAGAGAGAAAAGAAAAGAGGGAAGAGAGGTGAAGAGAGGAGGAGAGAGAAGAGAGGAAAAAACAAAGGAGAGAAGAAAAATGAGAAAAGAGAGGGGAGGAGAGAAGAAAAGAAAAGAGAAATTTAATGAGAAAAGAGAGGGGAGGAGAGAAAAGAAAAGAAAAGAGAAGAGAAAAGGTAAGAGAGAAGAGAAAAGAGAAATGAAATGAGAGAAGAGTAAAGAGAAGGGAGAGAAGAGAAAAGAGGGTAGAAAAATTACAGAAAAGAAACAAGGGAAGAGAAACAAGGGCTTATGAAAGGAAGAAGAGAGAGAAAAAAGGAGAAGAAAAAAGACAGGAGAAGGAAAAAGAGAAAAGAAGAGAAGAGAGAGGAGAAGAGAGAGAAGAAGAGAAGAGAGGAGAAAAAAAAAAGAAATGAGGAAAAAAGAGGAGAGAGAGAGATATTCTGAACCTATTTAAACTTTTAGGTCCCCCATGCTCTGCATTTCACGCAATCTTCTTTTAGCTAAAGTGGAACTCCAGACATACAAAATGTGAATAATTTGCGGCCACCTTTATTCCATTGAAGGCAGGTTTGCTTTAAGTGGAAACAAAATATAAAAGCTCCAAGCAGACAGTCCTGGCAGATCTCCGCACTCTAACAGATGTATCACTAAGGAGGATGGAGGTCACATCGCAGCTTCAGGTGCCAAAAGAGTAAAGTGACAGGAAAGTGTGATCTGGAAAACATTGGCAATACCTAATCAATAGATGGCATTAGTTATGTCCTGATGATAGACGGCCTATAGGATTGGTATTTATTTAGTGACATACATACTAAAATGTATTTTGATAATTGCTGCCCAACCCGACTGAAACCTGGAACACGACTGATATTTCCATCAGATTAACTTCAAACTCCATACAAAAAGACAAAACACTCAATGTCAGAGCTATATAAATGTATAATAATAATAATAGTGTGTGACTATGGGGGGACATTAGAGTGTAAGCTCCTCTGGTACAGAGACTGATGTGACCGGCTCAGTGTTCTCTGTACAGCACTGCGGTATATGTCAGAGCTATATAAATGTATAATAATAATAATAATAGTGTGACTGTGGGAGACATTAGAGTGTAAGCTCCTCTGGTACAGAGACTGATGTGGCTGGCTCAGTGTTCTCTGTACAGCACTGCGGTATATGTCAGAGCTATATAATAGTATAATAATAGTGTGTGACTGTGGGGGGACATTAGAGTGTAAGCTCCTCTGGTACAGAGACTGATGTGACCGGCTCAGTGTTCTCTGTACAGCACTGCGGTATATGTCAGAGCTATATAATAGTATAATAATAGTGTGTGACTGTGGGGGGACATTAGAGTGTAAGCTCCTCTGGTACAGAGACTGATGTGGCTGGCTCAGTGTTCTCTGTACAGCACTGCGGTATATGTCAGAGCTATATAATAGTATAATAACAGTGTGTGACTGTGGGGGGACATTAGAGTGTAAGCTCCTCTGGTACAGAGACTGATGTGACTGGCTCTGTGTTCTCTGTACAGCACTGCGGTATATGTCAGAGATATATAATAGTATAATAATAATAGTGTGTGACTGTGGGGGGCATTAGAGTGTTAGCTCCTCTGTTACAGAGACTGATATGACTGGCTCAGTGTTCTCTGTACAGCACTGCGGTATATGTCAGAGCTATATAAATGTATGATAATAATAGTGTGTGACTGTGTGGGGGGGGGGGGCATTAGAGTGTAAGCTCCTCTGGTACAGAGACTGATGTGACTGGCTCAGTGTTTTCTGTACAGCACTGCGGTATATGTCAGAGCTATATAAATGTATAATAATAATAGTGTGTGACTGTGGGAGGGACAATAGAGTGTGAGCTCCTCTGGTACAGAGACTGATGTGACCGGCTCAGTACAGCACTGCGGTATATGTCAGCGCTATATAAATGTATAATAATAATAGTGTGTGACTGTGGGAGGGACAATAGAGTGTAAGCTCCTCTGGTACAGAGACTGATGTGACCGGCTCAGTGTTCTCTCTGTACAGCACTGCGGTATATGTCAGAGCTATATAAATGTATAATAATAATGTGCGACTGTGGGGGAGGGGGGGGGAATTAGAGTGTAAGCTCCTCTGGTACAGAGACTGATGTGACTGGCTCAGTGTTCTCTGTACAGCACTGCGGTATATGTCAGAGCTATATAAATGTATAATAATAATAGTGTGTGACTGTGGGGGGAGAATAGAGTGTAAGCTCCTCTGGTACAGAGACTGATGTGACTCGCTCAGTGTTCTCTCTGTACAGCACTGCGGTATATGTAAATGAATTCAATAACATATTGTATATGATATACAGAATTCTCAGGACAAATTAATTCAGCATATTAGGAGCAGGCGGGCGCAGCGGTAACGGCTGACAATATGGGACACCTGTTCAGTTTTGCACCAGAATCTGGCAAGGCATCTATTTATTTTCCATCAATAATGGCACATTTTCTGGTGTTCGCAGGTTTAGCACATCAATCACGACACATAAATGAGATGAAGGTGACTCTCCTCTACTGAGCTTCTGTTATTACGGGTGTTATTGTAGCAACACGTTTTACTGTCCATATGTTGTGTGACAGAGCAGATATATGATCTGGACAGGTGCAGACAATATTTAGAAGATCTTAATAGCCTGCAAGACTCGGTACCGGCAACCCTTGCACATTTCAGTATAGGCTCTGCAATTAAAATTCATCGTTCTCAGCAGGATGAAAAGAAATGGGAGTTCTAAACTTAGAAAACGAGAAAACCGCTAATTGTCTACTTTATGTCCTCTGTACCCAACCGGAGGCAAGTAAATGGGGAAAAACAGCCCTGACCCCCATGGTCTACTAAGACACAAGCCCCCTAAATCAACCAACTGACCCTTTCCGTTCAAGTGAACTTGGTGGTGAACCCAGTAGAGCCCAAGGCCAAGGGTGGTGGGCTGATTGGCACTGGGAGCGCAGCTCTCCCGTTGTAATCTGAAGGGCCGGGCTGTCATTTTGATAGTCGGGTCTTGCTCTGTGAAAAAAAGCAAAAAGATAACCAAATGATTGTCTCATGAGTTCTAAGCACTTTCATTTTAAATGTTTGGTGCTTTTTGCTCTTTTTCACTTGGATTACTAAAAGTTGGGCAGCCTCCATTTCTTGGGGGGGGGGGGGGGGTCCCCTGCTTTGCTGCCAAACACAAGAAATTGGGCACAACCATTGACCTTCTTTTAAAGGACAAAGATCTGCATCCAGTGTCTCATTCCCTCCCCCCCCCCCTTAGCATCTTGCTTTTTGGCTCAGAAACGGCTCCCGGCTCCGGTATGTATGACCTCTACAAACAGTGTTTGCAGGTTTCATGCATAAATACATTGTAAAAACAACATTTTGATTTTTTTTTTATATAAGTTGGGTGTTTTTATTGTAATAAAAGTCTATCATGTGTATAACTTTATTAACCATATAAATAGCTCTTTTTTTTTTGGTTTCATCAGTCTATCAATTAAGGGGTGTGGTTAATTGCTCACAGGTGACTATTTAACTGGTTGCAGGGCTCAGTGTGAGCGTGCTCAGTTTGAAGCAGTGGAGCTTGGTGTAAGTGGAGCTGGATTAAGTGGGAGTTAAACACAAGAGTTTAAAACAGGAGGTTATAACAGGGGTCATAGTACCTGTGTAGTGTGAGTATCTGAGTGTTGTCTGAGTAGTGTGTGTGGATCGTTAGTACTGTGTAATGTGTACCTGTGTATTGTCTTGTTGTGTACCTGTGTATTGTCTTGAGTATTAGTGCCAGGAAGCTAGCTGTTAGGTAATTTGGACAGGGTAAAATTCCCCAATCCTCACTAAATTTAATAGGTACGATGCCCGGCGGGTGTGGAGAGGCGGCTCTTTGTACATCTTGCCGCATGTATGCGTTCCTTGATCATCCGATCGAGGGCGAATACTGCTGTGCAAAATGTAAGCACATTGTTTCCCTGGAAGCCCAGGTTCTGAATCTAGGGAAGCAACTGTCAGCACTGAGAAGTCCCTCCATACTAAAGGTGAGCCAGGAACGTACATGGCAGGTGCCGGCAGGGGCCAGCACAGAGGCGGGTGGAGACAAAGAGGTGCAGGCACTAGCAAAGAGTAGATGGGTGACAGTCAGGAGGGGTAGAGGGGGAAGTGCCAGAGAGGCCGTTCCAGGACTGGAGCATCCCAATAAGTACGCTCCATTGAGTGACATTGGTGAAACCAGTCAGGGACCAGCACTGCTGGAGATGAGGGACTCTCCTAGCTGCCAGGGGAAGAACTCCTCCAGTGAGAGTGGGGGGGGCAGCAAAGGGAAAGGAAAGACAGATTCTGGTGGTAGGGGACTCAATTCTTAGAAGGACAGAGAGGGCAATCTGTAACCAAGACCTGAAGCGCCGAACAGTATGTTGTCTACCGGGCGCTCGGGTTCGGCACATCACGGATCTTGTGGACAGATTACTGGGAGGGGCTGGGGAAGACCCGGCTGTCATGGTGCACGTTGGCACCAATGACAAAGTCAGAGGCAGATGGAGTGTCCTAAAGAACGATTTTAGGGACTTAGGAGCTAAATTGAGGAAAAGGACCTCCAAGGTAGTGTTCTCAGGAATACTACCGGTACATTGAGCCACACCAGAAAGGCAGAGGGAGATTAGGGAAGTAAACAAGTGGCTGAAGAGCTGGTGTAGTAAGGAGGGGTTTGGGTTCCTGGAGGACTGGGCCGACTTCTCAGTCGGTAACCGGTACTATAGAAGGGACGGACTGCACCTAAATGAGGAGGGTGCAGATCTGCTGGGAATGAAGATGGCCAAAAAGTTAGAGGGGTTTTTAAACTAGGCGATGGGGGGGAGGGTCCAGAGACAGTGATAGCCAGCGCGGAAGATATTCCAGAGGGTAGTATTGGGGGCATTAGTGGTAGGTTAACCAAAGCACAAAAACACAAGGTGAGTATAGTAGCAAGTCCTAGTTGCAATCTTGAAACACCCAATACGAGGACAATATGCGACCAGTCTAAACTATGTGGCATGTTCACCAATGCCAGGAGCATGGCGGACAAGATGGGTGAACTAGAGATACGGTTGTACAAGGAGGATTTGGATTTTGTGGGAATTTCAGAGACCTGGTTCAACAGCTCTCATGATTGGCTGGCAAACATTCAAGGGTATACCCTATACCGCAAGGATAGAGAAGGTAAAAAAGGGGGAGGGGTATGCCTATATATCAAGAATAATGTACAAGTGAGTGTGAGAGATGACATCACTGAGGGGGCTAGGGAGGAGGTGGAATCTTTATGGGTAGAGCTCCAAAGGGATGAAGCTAAGGGGAAAATAATACTGGGAGTATGCTATAGGCCCCCAAACCTGAGGGAGGAAGTGGAGACGGATCTCCTATCACAAATTGGATTAGCAGCAAGGATGGGAAGTGTTATCATAATGGGGGATTTTAATTATCCAGACATAGACTGGGCGGAGGGAACCGCGCATTCATTTAAGGCTCGCCAGTTCCTTAGTGTTTTGCAGGACAATTTTATGGGTCAGATGGTAGACGCACCAACTAGAAATAAAACATTACTAGATCTACTGATTACCAATAATACAGACCTGATAACAGATGTGGTAATACGGGGCAATTTAGGTAACAGCGATCACAGGTCAATTAGTTTCAGTATAAATCACACAAATAGGAAACATGAAGGGAACACAAAGACACTGAATTTCAAAAGAGCCAACTTCCCTAAACTACAAACCTTGCTAAAAGGCATAAATTGGGATAAAATATTAGGAACAAAGAATACGGAGGAGAGATGGGTTTGCTTTAAGAGCATATTAAATAAGGGCATTAGCCAATGTATCCCATTGGGTAATAAATTTAAAAGAGCGAAAAAACATCCTGGATGGCTTAACTCCGATGTAAAAATGCATATAAAAGCAAAGGAGAAGGCCTTCAAAAAATACAAGGTTGAGGGATCATCCTCAGCATTCAGTATTTATAAAGAATGCAATAAGAAATGTAAGGGTGCAATTAGGATGGCTAAGATAGAACATGAAAGACACATAGCGGAGGAGAGCAAAAGAAATCCCAAGAAATTCTTTAAGTATGTAAACAGTAAAAAAGGGAGGACAGACCATATTGGCCCCATAAAGAATGAGGAAGGACATCTGGTTACAAAGGATGGGGAGATGGCAAAGGTATTGAATTTATTCTTCTCCTCAGTCTTCACAAGTGAATCGGGGGGCTTCAGTAACCAAAACTGCAATGTTTATCCTCATGACACATCACAGGAAGCACCTCCATGGTTAACAGAGGACGGAATTAAAATTAGACTTGAGAAACTTAACATTAATAAATCACCGGGACCAGATGGCTTGCATCCGAGGGTACTTAGGGAACTCAGTCAGGTGATTGCCAGACCGTTGTTCCTAATATTTACAGACAGTCTATTGACTGGAATGGTACCAGCTGATTGGAGAAAAGCCAATGTAGCACCAATATTTAAAAAGGGCCCAAAAAACATCCCTGGGAATTACAGACCAGTTAGCCTAACATCAATAGTATGTAAACTCTTGGAGGGGATGATAAGGGACTATATACAAGATTTTAGTAATAAGAATGATTTCATTAGCAGTAATCAGCATGGATTCATGAAGAATCGTTCTTGCCAAACCAATCTATTAACCTTCTATGAGGAGGTGAGTTGCCATCTAGATAAAGGAAGGCCCGTAGACGTGGTGTATCTGGATTTTGCAAAAGCATTTGACACAGTTCCCCATAAACGTTTACTATACAAAATAAGGTGCGTTGGCATGGACCAAAGGGTGAGTACATGGATTGAAAACTGGCTACAAGGGCGTGTTCAGAGGGTGGTGATAAATGGGGAGTACTCAGAATGGTCAGGGGTGGGTAGTGGGGTTCCCCAGGGTTCTGTGCTGGGACCAATCCTATTTAATTTGTTCATAAACGACCTGGAGGATGGGATAAAGAGTTCAATCTCTGTATTTGCAGACGATACTAAGCTAAGCAGGGCAATAACTTCTCTGCAGGATGTGGAAATCTTGCAAAAAGACCTGAACAAATTAATGGGGTGGGCGACTACATGGCAAATGAGGTTCAATGTAGAAAAATTTAAAATAATGCATTTGGGTGGCAAAAATATGAATGCAATCTATACACTGGGGGGAGAACCTCTGGGGGAATCTAGGATGGAAAAGGACCTGGGGGTCCTAGTGGATGATAGGCTCAGCAATGGCATGCAATGCCAAGCTGCTGCTAATAAAGCAAACAGAATATTGGCATTAAAAGGGGGATCAACTGCAGAGATAAAACGATAATTCTCCCGCTCTACAAGACTCTGGTCCGGCCGCACCTGGAGTATGCTGTCCAGTTCTGGGCACCAGTCCTCAGGAGGGACGTACTGGAAATGGAGCGAGTACAAAGAAGGGCAACAAAGCTAATAAAGGGTCTGGAGGATCTTAGTTATGAGGAAAGGTTGCAAGCACTGAACTTATTCTCTCTGGAGAAGAGACGCTTGAGAGGGGATATGATTTCAATATACAAATACTGTACTGGTGACCCCACAATAGGGATAAAACTTTTTCGCAGAAGAGAGTTTAATAAGACTCGTGGCCACTCATTACAATTAGAAGAAAAGAGGTTTAACCTTAAACTACGTAGAGGGTTCTTTACTGTAAGAACGGTAAGGATGTGGAATTCCCTTCCACAGACGGTGGTCTCAGCGGGGAGCATTGATAGCTTCAAGAAACTATTAGATAATCACCTGAATGACCGCAATATACAGGGATATGTAATGTAATACTGACACATTATCACACACATAGGTTGGACTTGATGGACTTGTGTCTTTTTTCAACCTCACCTACTATGTAACTATGTAACCATAATTTGCTCTAGCTCCATTCTAGCTCTCTTTTCGAAGAAAATATCTTGGTTGTCGTGTTAATGAAAACCGTCCATCAATGGAAAAGGTTCGAAAATAGGAAAAGTGTGTAGCTCAACACATCCCACCAGTAAGTTAGAGGTATAAAATTTGTGTAAGTTATGGTGCCCCTGGCAAGTGACATGGGCTTCCTCCAAGGTGCAGGGTTTTAGCGACAGTTGGTCTTTACCAGAGCTCCTGAAGGTGGAGGTGGGCTGGAGACCCTAGTGGTCCTGGTTTACTTCATTACAAATGGCGGCCATCAGGTCAGGGCCCTCAGGGTATAGCAGGATCAGAATGGATACACTGTAAACTAGACAGCAGACAGAAGTATAATCAGGTCCAGGCAGGGGTCAGGACAGGAGGCAATCAAGAGAATAGCCACATCCAGGCAAGGGTCTTGGCAGGTGGCAATCAAGAGAATAGTCAGGCGGAGGCAAGAGTTTTGACAGGTGGCAATCAAGATAGTAGTCAGGTCCAGTCAAGGGTCTTGGCAGATGGCAATCAAGAAAGTAGTCGGGTCTAGGCAAGGGTCTTGGCAGGTGGCAATTAAAGCGGAGTTCCACCCTAACGTGGATTCATAGGATTCCTCCCCCTCTCCGGTGTCTCAATTGGCACCTTTCAGGGGGGAGGGGGGTGCAGATACCTGTATAATACTGGCTACAAGGGCGAGTTCAGAGGGTGGTGATAAATGGGGAGTACTCGGAATCGTCAGGGGTGGGTAGTGGGGTCCCCCAGGGTTCTATGCTAGGAACAATCCTGTTTAATTTATTCATAAACGACCTGGGGGATGGGATAAACAGTTCAATCTCTGTATTTGCGGACGATACTAAGCTAAGCAGGGCAATAACTTCTCCTCAGGATGTGGAAACTTTGCAAAAAGATCTGAACAAATGAATGGGGTGGGCGACTACATGGCAAATGAGGTTCAATGTAGAAAAATTTAAAATAATGCATTTGGGTGGCAAAAATATGAATGCAATCTATACACTGGGGGGAGAACCTCTGGCGGAATCTAGGATGGAAAAGGACCTGGGGATCCTAGTAGATGATAGGCTCAGCAATGCCAACCTGCTGCTAACAAAGCAAACAGAATATTGGCATTAAAAAGGGGATCAACTCCAGAGATAAAACGATAATTCTCCCGCTCTACAAGACTCTGGTCCGGCCGCACCTGGAGTATGCTGTCCAGTTCTGGGCATCAGTCCTCAGGAAGGATGTACTGGAAATGGAGCGACTACAAAGAAGGGCAACAAAGCTAAAAAAGGAGGATCTGGAGGATATTAGTTATGAAGAAAGATTGCGAGCACTGAACTTATTTTCTCTGGAGAAGAGACGCTGGAGAGGGGATATGATTTCAATATACAAATACCGTACTGGTGACCCCACAATAGGGATAAAACTTTTTTGCAGAAGAGAGTTTAACAAGACTCGTGGCCACTCATTAAAATTAGAAGAAAAGAGGTTTAATCTTTAAACTACGTAGAGGGTTCTTTACTGTAAGAGCGGCAAGGTTGTGGAATTCCCTTCCACAGGCGGTGGTCTCAGCGGGGGGCATTGATAGTTTCAAAAAACTATTAGATAAGCACCTGAACGACCGCAACATACAGGGATATACAATGTAATACTGACATATAATCACACACATACAGTGGGGCAATAAAGTATTTAGTCACCACCAATTGTGCAAGTTCTCCCACTTAAAAAGATGAGAGAGGCCTGTAATTGTCATCATAGGTATACCTCAACTATGAGAGACAAAATGTGGAAACAAATCCAGACAATCACATTGTTTGATTTTTGAAAGAATTTATTTGCAAATTATGGTGGAAAATAAGTATTTGTTCAATATCAAAAGTTCATCTCAATACTTTGTTATATATCCTTTGTTGGCAATGACAGAGGTCAAACGTTTTCTGTAAGTCTTCACAAGGTTGTCACACACTGTTGCTGGTATGTTGGCCCATTCCTCCATGCAGATCTCCTCTAGAGCAGTGATGTTTTGGGGCTGTCGCTGGGCAACACGGAATTTCAACTCCCTCCAAAGTTTTTCTATGGGGTTGAGATCTGGAGACTGGCTAAGCCACTCTAGGACCTTGAAATGCTTCTTACGAAGCCACTCCTTCGTTGCCCGGGCGGTGTGTTTGGGATCATTGTCATGCTGAAAGACCCAGCCAAGTTTCATCCTCAATGCCCTTGCTCATGCGAGGAGGTTTGCACTCAAAATCTCAATGTACATGGATCAGTCGTCCTGTTTCCTTTGCAGAGAAACAGCCCCAAAGCATGATGTTTCCACCCCCATGCTTCACAGTAGGTATGGTGTTCTTTGGTTGCAACTCAGCATTCTCTCTCCTCCAAACACGAGTTGTGTTTCTACACAACAGTTCTACTTTGGTTTCATCTGACCATATGACATTCTCCCAATCCTCTTCTGGATCATCCAAATGCTCTCTAGCAAACCTCAGACGGGCCTGGACATGTACTGGCTTAAGCAGGGGGACACGTCTGGCACTGCAGGATCTGAGTCCCTGGCGGCGTAGTGTGTTACTGATGGTAGCCTTTGTTACGTTGGTCCCAGCTCTCTGCAGGTCATTCACTAGGTCTCCCGTGTGGTTCTGGGATTTTTGCTCACCGTTCTTGTGATCATTTCGACCCCACGGGGTGAGATCTTGCATGGAGCCCCAGATCGAGGGAGATTATCAGTGGTCTTGTATGTCTTCCATTTTCTAATTATTGCTCCCACAGTTGATTTCTTCACACCAAGCTGCTTGCCTATTGCAGATTCAGTCTTCCCAGCCTGGTGCAGGTCTACAATTTTGTTTCTGGTGTCCTTCGACAGCTCTTTGGTCCTCACCATAGTGGAGTTTGGAGTGTGACTGTTTGAGGTTGTGGACAGGTGTCTTTTATACTGATAATAAGTTAAAACAGGTGCCATTAATACAGGTAATGAGTGGAGGACAGAGGAGCCTCTTAAAGAAGAAGATACAGGTCTGTGAGAGCCGGAAATCTTGCTTGTTTGTAGGTGACCAAATACTTATTTTCCACCATAATTTGCAAATAAATTCTTTCAAAAATCAGACAATATGATTGTCTGGATTTGTTTCCACATTTTGTCTCTCATAGTTGAGGTATACCTATGATGACAATTACAGGCCTCTCTCATCTTTTTAAGTGGGAGAACTTGTACAATTGGTGGCTGACTAATTATTTTTTTGCCCCACTGTAGGTTGGACTGGATGGACTTGTGTCTTTTTTCAACCTCACCAACTATGTAACTTGGTCCATCTGGCCAAAACCAGACGGACCCCGTTCTCTGAGAGGTCCGTCTTGTTTTGGTGTAGACCACCCCAAGTACTAGGTGGGGCTCCCCAGAAGAAGAGACCCTTAAGAGGGGATATGTCTTCAATGTACAAATACCGTACTGGTGACCCCACAATAGGAAGAAAACTTTTCCACGAAAGGGAATTTAATAAGACACACGGCCATTCACTAAAATTAGAAGAAAAGAGGTTTAACCTTAAACTACGTAGAGGGTTCTTTACTGTAAGAGCGGCCAGGATGTGGAATTCCCTTCCACAGGTGGTGGTCTCAGTGGGGGGCATCGATAGTCTCGAAAAACTATTAGATAAGCACCTGAATGACCGCAACATACAGGGATATACAATGTAATACTGACATATCATCACACATAGGTTGGACTTGATGTCTTTTTACAACCTCGCCTACTACGTAACTATGTAACCAACCTGAAAGGGATTCCAAGAGTACTGTAACAGTGTAATCTAGACCATGATACGCGTGTTGATATTTTGGGTAAAAAAAAAAAAAAAAAAAACAGCAAGTGCTTCACAGATTTCACCAGGAAAGGAAAGGGCAACAGGGGGGGGCGGGACCTCTGGGGGATCTAGGATGGAGAAGGACCTGGAGGTCCTAGTAGATGATAGGCTCAGCAATGGCATGCAATGCCAAGCTGCTGCTCACAAAGCAAACAGAATATCGGCATGCATCAAAAAGGGGATTAATTCACACAAAGGTTGGACTTGATGGATGTGTCTTTTTTCGACCTCACCTGCTATGTAACTATCTAACAGATCAGCGGCCACCGATAATTTTTAAATGGCTGCCAAAGCAAGGCACCAGACCAACAACCAAACGCATACAATGGCAATGCATGGCATGTGTCTTGTGGTGTGCTGAAATCACTTCTTACATGCACCAGTAGGTGGTGCCGCTCATGAAATAGGCAACTATGAGCCTGGTGGGGCAGAGCAAGCCAGACACATGGCTTTCTTCTTTATGATGATATGGAGCATGCACACAAGTGGTGACAATGGTGAAGATGGTAGATGAGCCTGTAGGTTGTTGTCACCAGGGGCGGACTGACCATTCGGGCACTCGGGCACTGCCACTAAGGGGCCCCATCAGGGTTGCCAGCCTCAATAAAACCAGGGACAGTATGTAAAAAACTGTGTTTTTAAAAAAAAATCACAACATTATAGCTGCCCCACCTCTATAGTACCTTTTCAGTGAGTGTATGTGTATTCTGTGTGTGTATACTGTGTGTGTATATTGTGCGTCTGTGTGTGTATACTGTGTGGCCCCATAATCTCCTATTGCCCGGGGGCCCCATAATCTCCTTTTGCCTGGGAGCCCCATAATCTCCTATTGCCCGGGGGCCCCATAATCTTCTCCTATTGCCCGGGGGGCCCATGAGTTGTCAGTCCACCCCTGAATGTCACCACTAACAAGAAAGAGGAACTCATTAACTGCATCAACAGGTATATTCATCAAAATTCAATGTATTTAAAAGAAAAAGCACACAATGCTATACAAATCTACTGTGAAGACAATTTGGGGGGTTTACAACCATTTTAAAGTATATGGAGTAATTGTCAGTTAAACTATCACAGCAGCAAAATCTGGTAAGGAAGGGGGTTTAACATACCAGTATTGAGGTGTTCAAAGCACAAAAACAAATCTGAATTGACAGTAGAGAAGCCATGGAAAAGCGGATTCCATTATACGCTTCCCTATGTTCATCACCTACCGCAGTCATGGGTGGAGCATATGAGCTTCAGAGGGAAAAAAAAAGAAAAAAGGACCCGAAAAAAATATATTCCATTGTGCATTCCAAAAAATATTTAAAACAAAAAACAAAAAACAAAATAAAAAAGAAACAAAAAAAGAAAAGAAACAAAGATACATCTGAAACAAAAAGTTGAAAAGAAAGAGAAAAAAAGATACATAAAAATCATGTGATCCTTCAACTGTCACTCACCCTCCCTTGAAAAAAAAGTAACATTAAAAAAAAAAAATGAGCGTATTAAAAATAGATGATTTTTTTTTCCCAGCAAAATGAAAGACGCGAGAAGTCTCTGTGTTTTCGGTCAGACACAAACCCGTATATCCGCCTTCATTGAAGGAGGGGGGGGGGGGGGTGGAGTGGCGTGATTTAAAGCAGGTTAGAGTGTCAGATTTGAAAAGCCTCTGTGATGGCTTTACTGGGCCAAATCCAAAAAAGTATCAAGTGGTTCAGCAGATGTAATTACTGCTCAGCCCTGCCAAAGCATTGAAATGCGTCCATTAATTCTGCAATTCCCAGTCTGTCCATCAGTCAGTCATACTTAAAAAATATGTCTGTCACAGCGAAGGTGAAGTAATCTTTTAATAATTATGCAATGAAAAAAAAAAGATGAAAATAGGAGCTCCGCTCCAAACTTTGGGGATGAAAAAAAAGAAACCGAGCTTGACGGAAAACGGTGAAAGTGACGGGCTGTCAGGAGGACGGCGGGAGGGTGGAAGACGGTGACAGTGACGGGCTGTCAGGAGGACGGCAGGAGGATGGAAAATGTGAAAGCGATGGGCTGTCAGGAGGACGGCGGGAGGACGGAAAATGGTGAAAGGGACGGACTGTCAGGAGGACGGCGGGAGGACGAAAAACTGTAAAAGTGACGGGCTGTAAGGAGGAAGACAGGAGGACAGAAAACGGTGAAAGTGACAGGTTGTCAGGACGGAAAATGGTGAAAGTGACGGGTTGTCAGGAGGACGGCGGGAGGACGGAAAATGCTGAAAGTGATGGATTGTCAGGAGGACGGCGGGAGGACGGAAAATAGTGAAAGTGAAGGGTTGTCAGGAGGACGGCGGGAGGACGGAAAACGGTAAAAGTGATGGGTTGTCAGGAGGACGGTGGGAGGACGGAAAACTGTGAAAGTGACGGGTTGTCAGGAGGACGGCGGGAGGACGGAAAACTGTAAAAGTGACGGGTTGTCAGGAGGACGGCGGGAGGATGGAAAACGGTGAAAGTGACGGGTTGTCAGGAGGACAGCGGGAGGACGGAAAATAGTGAAAGTGACGGGTTGTCAGGAGGACGGCGGGAGGACGGAAAATGGTCAAAGTGACGGGCAGTCAAGAGTACGGTGGGAGGACGGAAAGCGGTGAAAGTGACGGGCTGTCAGGAGGATGGCAGGAGGATGGAAAATGGTGAAAGGGACGGACTGTCAGGAGGACGGCGGGAGGACGGAAAACTGTAAAAGTGACGGGCTGTAAGGAGAAGACAGGAGGACAGAAAACTGTGAAAGTGACAGGTTGTCAGGACGGAAAATGGAGAAAGTGACAGGTTGTCAGGAGGACGGCGGGAGGACGGAAAACGGTGAAAGTGACGGGTTGTCAGGAGGACGGCGGGAGGACGGAAAATAGTGAACGTGACGGGCTGTCAGGAGGACGGCGGGAGGATGGGAAATGGTGAAAGGGACGGACTGTCAGGAGGACGGTGAGAGGACAGAAAACGGTGAAAATGATGGGCTGTCAGGAGGACGGCGGGAGGACGGAAAATGGTGAAAGGGACGGACTGTCAGCAGGATGGCGGGAGGACGAAAAACTGTAAAAGTGACGGGCTGTAAGGAGGAAGACAGGAGGACAGAAAACGGTGAAAGTGACAGGTTGTCAGGACGGAAAATGGTGAAAGTGACGGGTTGTCAGGAGGACGGCGGGAGGACGGAAAATGGTGAAAGTGATGGATTGTCAGGAGGACGGCGGGAGGACGGAAAATAGTGAAAGTGAAGGGTTGTCAGGAGGACGGCGGGAGGACGGAAAACGGTAAAAGTGATGGGTTGTCAGGAGGACGGTGGGAGGACGGAAAACTGTGAAAGTGACGGGTTGTCAGGAGGACGGCGGGAGGATGGAAAACGGTAAAAGTGATGGGTTGTCAGGAGGACGGTGGGAGGACGGAAAACTGTGAAAGTGACGGGTTGTCAGGAGGACGGCGGGAGGACGGAAAACTGTAAAAGTGACGGGTTGTCAGGAGGACGGCGGGAGGATGGAAAACAGTGAAAGTGACGGGTTGTCAGGAGGACGGCGGGAGGACGGAAAATAGTGAAAGTGACGGGTTGTCAGGAGGATGGCGGGAGGACGGAAAATGGTCAAAGTGACGGGCAGTCAAGAGTACGGTGGGAGGACGGAAAGCAGTGAAAGTGACGGGCTGTCAGGAGGATGGCAGGAGGATGGAAAATGGTGAAAGGGACGGACTGTCAGGAGGACGGCGGGAGGACGGAAAACTGTAAAAGTGACGGGCTGTAAGGAGGAAGACAGGAGGACAGAAAACTGTGAAAGTGACAGGTTGTCAGGACGGAAAACGGAGAAAGTGACAGGTTGTCAGGAGGACGGCGGGAGGACGGAAAACTGTGAAAGTGACGGGTTGTCAGGAGGACAGAAAACGGTGAAAGTGACGGGTTGTCAGGAGGATGGAAAACGGAGAAAGTGACGGGTTGTCAGGAGGACAGCGGGAGGACGGAAAACGGTGAAAGTGACGGGTTGTCAGGAGGACGGAAGACGGTGAAAGTGACGGGTTGTCAGGAGGATGGAAAACGGTGGAAGTGACGGGTTGTCAGGAGGACGGAAAACAGTGAAAGTGACGGGCTGTCAGGAGGACGGCGGGAGGATGGAAAATGGTGAAAGGGACGGACTGTCAGGAGGACGGCGAGAGGACAGAAAACGGTGAAAGTGACGGGCTGTCAGGAGAACGGAAAATGGTGAAAGTGACGGGCTGTCAGGAGGACAGCGAGAGGACGCTGTCCTCTCGGCCCTTTTTCGGGTGCAGGGTGCCTGAATTTCAGTGGTGGGGGGTGGTTTTGAAGCACCTGATTAGAGCCATAGACTCTAATAGGCGTCAAAAAAGGTTACCCGTCACCTGATTGGCTGAAACGACAGGTGCTGTGATGGGACGACAGGCGGGAGAAGACATCAAGGAGCTGTTCCACTGAGACAGGCAAGTGCAGACGGCGGGCCGGCAGGGGGCGCACTGGCAGAATTTGATAAAGCACAGTGGCTGTGTTTGATGGGGCACAGTGGGAGCAATTGATGGGCACAGTGGCGGCAATTGATGGGCACAGTGGCTGCATTTGATGGCACAGTGGCTTTGTTTGATGGGCACAGTGGCTGCGTTTGATGGGCACAGAGGCTGCGTTTGATGGCACAGTGGCTGCGTTCAAAGGGCACAATGGCGGCAATTGATGGGAACAGTGGCTGCATTTGATGGGCACCGTGTCGGCAATTGATGGGTACAGTGGCTGCATTTGATGGCACAGTGGCTTCGTTTGATGGCACAGTGGCTGCGTTTGATGGGCACAGTGGCTGCGTTTGATGGCACAGTGGCTGCGTTCAAAGGGCACAGTGGCGGCAATTGATGGGAACAGTGGCTGCATTTGATGGGCACAGTGTCTGCAATTGATGGGCACAGTGGCTGCGTTTGATGGCACAGTGGCTTCGTTTGATAGCACAGTGGCTGCGTTTGATGGGCACAGTGGCTGCGTTTGATGGCACAGTGGCTGCGTTCAAAGGGCACAGTGGCGGCAAATGATGGGAATTGATGGGAACAGTGGCTGCATTTGATGGGCACAGTGTCGGCAATTGATGGGCACAGTGGCTGCATTTGGTGGCCCAGTGGCTACAATTGATGGGCACAGTGGCTGCGTTTGATGGCACAGTGGCTGCGATTGATGGTACAGTGAGGCTGCAATTAATGTTTTTTTTTTCATAATCTTTCAGTTTGTTTGCGCCCCCCAAAAAATTTTGAGCACCAGCCACCACTGCTGCACACTGTGAGCTTCTCACCATGTGCATTAGCAAGTCAGATACAGCTCACCTCATTTCCTGGCTGAAGGATTTCCAGCATCTTCTAGCACAGGCGTCTTCAAACGGCCCTCCAGTTGTTCAGGTACTACAATTCCCATCATGCCTTGTCATGTCTATGAATGTTGGCGTTGGGATGTGTAGTCCTGCAACAGCTGGAGGGCCGTAGTTTGAAGATCCCTGATCTAGCGCTATCCTCTGCAGCCTGTCAGTCCCTGATACCACCCCTTCCATTCATTGTAATTCAGTTCTTTCAATCATGGAGGCTCAGCACCACATGCGGGTGTTACCTATGCAAATACAGCCTGCCTAGGAACGCCCACTCCTCCAGATTTACACCCACTCATCACGGCATTTCGACCAGTGGCGGCCCGTGCATTGCGGGCGCACGGGCGCTGCCCCCCCTAACACCTCCTCCGCCTTCCCTATCCATGTGCCCAGTCCCTTTCAGGACGCCGGACATATGAATTACTATGGCGGGGATAGGCGGGAGGGGGTGTATTTTGAAGCACGTGATAAGAGCCAGAGGCTCTAATAGGCTTCAAAGTAGGGTGGGCTCAGGGCGCAGAGCACTGCATCCCGATCCCACCCTGTTGTGTGACGATAGCGAATTCGTTTTTCGCTATTGGTCACACTACAGTTCCTCCACACCAATCAGGAGGCAGCTCTGTGAGGCCTGTTTCCCGAATGACCAAGGCGCCAGGCGACCTTATTGGATGCCTGGAGCTTTGGCGGAATAGGAGACACACAGGGGGGGGAAGCCTGAGGAGCGGACACCGGAGCCACCACAGGAGAGGAGGACAGCCCCGCCACACAGCGGGTAATTGCTGCCGGAACACCCACGGGTGGTCCCGCGGGTGGTCAGTGCCGCGGGTGGACCGGCGGGTGCCGCTGTTGTCAGTGCAGTGGGTGGTCTGGCGGGTGGTCAGTGGGGGGGGGGGGTTGGTGCATGTTTGCCACCCCCACCCAAAAGGAGAACCCACCAGCCACCACTGATTTCGATATTTGTATAACTCCTGCCAAGAGCCAGACCACTGCTTGCATCCGGCTGAGGACTCATGATGCTTTCACATATTTATTGTTTAACCACTTCCATACTGGGCCTATTCTGTCACTCCTCTCCTACATGTAAAAATCATCATTTTTTTGCTAGAAAATTACTCAGAACCCCCAAACATTATATATATATATATATTTTTTTTTTAAGCAGACACCCAAGGGAATAAAATGGCGGCCGTTGCAATCTTTTTATCTCGCACTTTATTTGCGCAGCAATTTTTCCAGATTTTCATGATTTCAAAAATAACAAAACAGTAAAGTTAGCCCCATTTTTTTGTAAAATGTGAAAGGTGATGTTACGCCGAGTAAATAGATACCTAACATGTCTCGCTTTAAAATTGCGCACACTTGTGGAATGACGCCAAACTATGGTACTTAAAAATCTCCATAGGCGACGCTTTACTTTTTTTTACAGGTTTCATGTTTAGAGTTACACAGAGGAGGTCCAGTGCTAGAATTGTTGTTTGCACTCCAATGCCGCGTACACACGAACGGAAGTTTCGGCCCGCAAAAGACCGATGAGAGTTTTTCGTCCGGAAAATGCGACTGTGTGTATGCTCCATCGGACTTTTGCTGGCCGAATTCCAGCTTTTCCGGTTGGAAAAAGTTCCTATCCGAAAATGCGATCGCCTGTGGCAATTCCGACGCGCAAAATTCCTACGCATGCTCGGAAACAATTCCAGGCATTGCTCGGAAGCATTGAACTTCATTTTCTCGGCTCGTTGTAGTGTTGTACAGCATCGCGTTCTTGACGGTCGTAACTTCTGCATGACCGTGTGTAGGCAAGGCAAACTTGAGCGGAATCCCGTCGGAAAAGCCGTCATTTCTTTCTCCGACGAGAAATCCGCTCGTGTGTACGCGGCATAACGCACGCGACGATACCACACATGTGTGGTTTGAACGGTGTTTACATATGTGGGCGGGGCTAACATGTGCATTCACTTCTGAACGCGAGCTACCTGGGACAGCGGCGTTATAAATTTTTTATTTTTTTTTATTTTACTCTTTTTTATTTTTACTTTCTTTTATATTTTATTTTTTTGATCACTTTTATTCATATTACAAGGAATGTAAACATCCCTTGTAATAGGAATAGTTTGTGACAGGTCCTCTTTAAGGAGAGATGCGGGGTCAATAAGACCGCACATCTCTCCTCCAGGCTGGAAAGCATGAGATCGAAAAAAAAAAATCCACAATCTCATGCTTACCAGCCGCAATCGCGGCTTTGTTTACATCCGCGACCTGGACGTGACATCATAACGTTGTGCCCGGGCCTCCCACAGTCATAGAGATGACTGGTGACCACTAGGGTCACCGGAAATCTCTACGGTCATCATCCAGCGGCGGACGATCCTTTCTCCGGGTCCCCGATGGCACGGGAGAGCCCGGAGAAGCAACGGATGGTGGCGGAAGAGGGGGGGGATGTCCCCTCCCGTCGCCTGTAAGAACGATCAAGCGGCGGAACTGCCAATATGATCATTCTTATGGTGCAGGGAATCGCCGGCTGAAAACAAGGATATCTGAATGATGCCTGTGGCTGCACCTATCATTAAGATATTCCCACTGAAAGTCAAAGACGTCATATGACGTCCTTGGGCGGGAAGTGGTTAAAAAACATTGTTCAGAAGGGAGAGAGAGAGATACAAAGTAACATTATTTATAAACATTGATCAGATGCACGATAGAGAGATACAAAGTAACATTGTTTATAAGCATTGATCAGACAAGAGCTAGAGATACAAGGTAATATTGTTTATAAACATTGATCAGATGCGAGATAGAGAGATACAAAGTAACATTGTTTATAAAAATCGAGAGATTTACGAGTTATAGCTGGCAACAACTTTGCACCCAAATTTTTGTCACCGGGACTCCATTGCCCAAATAATTGCAGCAAAAAAATAAAGTGCTTTGGACATCATTTCTAGTAAATGAATAATAACTCAAAAAACCAAGAGCCCGTTATATATAGAAAACTTGGATGACTGACAACCTCCCGCCGAATTCCATCGTCTGCTCTCCATTCTGCTCCTCCCCCGCACGCCGAGTAATTGCCGTGTTGCCGAACCACCTTGATTATGTTTTGAGAAAATATTGACAGCTTGAATCCTCATTCCGATGGCCGGTGTCGAAGCCACAAATGTTTCCGTCGCCTTTCTTGCGAGCCGAGCCATCTGCCAGAGGTGGCATCGCCCGGCCTTTCCGCCCGGCTCCCTCCAAGAATTCATCTGCTGCTGCCTAATGCCGGTGGAATGGAGGGGATTAAGACTCTGATGCAACAGAGACTATTGATAATTTGCAATAATTGGGAAGAAATGAAGATGAATGAGCTTGAGGACGGGGAGGCAATTAGTCGTACCGCCAGTACAGCTGCGTTCCCGGCCCCGGCTCCCCTGGCCTTTCCGCCAGGAAGGTACGTGCAAATTAAGCATAATGACAAATACGCCCTCCCCACCACAAGGCTGGAATTGTGGAAAACTGAGAATTGTAGATGCTACATCGTTTCATATCCTGTAGCATGTAATGGTAAACGAAATGCAGCAATTTGGAAACTCTACGTTACGTTCTTAATCAACTAGACCAAATCGAGACCACGCGTGTGTGTTTGGAATAGACCATGATTGATCCTGGGTGTTGGCTTCACTGCAAACACTTTTCAGAGATAGTAAAATCACGAAAATCTGGTGTCTGTGCAGTTCTTTGCTGTGTTCCCAAATGTGTGACACAGATCAGCCCCTGCTGCAGCCCCTCAACTTGTGACGTGCTACAAAGCTACAATGTACAGTCTGATCACTAAGGGAAGAGAGGAAATGCTTCATCCTATCTGCAGCAGACTGATGGCATCACCTCAATGAATGCCTAGGCTGAGATAAGGTCATCCTTGAGCTCCATTTATTGATTAACTTGGGGTGACATGAGGTCATCCTTAAAGTTCCATTCATTGCCTTTACCTAGACCGAGGTAAGGTCATCCTTGAGCTCCATTCATTGATTTACCTAGGCTGAGATGAGGTCATCCTTGAGCTCCATTCATTGATTTTACCTAGGCTGAGATGAGGTCATCCTTGAGCTCCATTCATTGATTTACCTAGGCTGAGATGAGGTCATCCTTGAGCTTGATTCATTGATTTTACCTAGGCTGAGATGAGGCCATCCTTGAGATCCATTTATTGATTTTACCTAGGCTGAGATGAGGTCATCCTTAAGCTCCATTCATTGATTTACCTAGGCTGAGATGAGGTCATCCTTGAGCTCCATTCATTGATTTACCTAGGCTGAGAAGAGGTCATCCTTGAGCTCCATTCATTAATTAACTTGGGCTGAGATGAGGTCATCCTTGAGCTCCATTCATTGATTTACCTAGGCTGAGATAAGATCATCCTTGAGCTCCATTCATTGATTTACCTAGGCTGAGATAAGATCATCCTTGAGCTCCATTCATTGATTTACCTAGGCTGAGAAGAGGTAATCTTTGAGCTCCATTCATTAATTAACTTGGGCTGAGATGAGGTCATCCTTGAGCTCCATTCATTGATTTACCTAGGCTGAGATAAGATCATCCTTGAGCTCCGTTCATTGATTTACCTAGGCTGAGATAAGATCATCCTTGAGCTCCGTTCATTGATTTTACCTAGGCTGAGATATGGTCATCCTTGAGCTCCAAAATCAATGAATGGAGCTCCAGAATGACCCCATCTCAGCCTAGGTAAAAATCAATGCATGGAGCTCAAGGATGACCTCATCTCAACCTAGGCAAAGTCAATGAATGGGGCTCAAGGATGGCCTTGTCTAAGCCTAAAGAAAGTATAATTCATGGCTTGGCTCTGGCAGCTCTCCACAAAGCTGAAGGTCCCCCAAACGACAGGTCCACCCAATTTGGGAAGTCCATGTGAAAATGAAAAAGGAGAGAGTACCAAACCCTCATCTCACCAGTCCAAGATCCCTTATTGTTACCACACATAACAGAAGGCAAAAGACAGCCATATGTTTTTCGGAGGCCAGAATCCTCCTTGATGAGGGCTCAATGTAGCAAAAAAAGGTGTCTATTGGATGACTTCATCTCAGCCTAGGTAAAACGTCCATTCACTGATCTTCCCTTCCTGCATGACCTGGAAGCAACACGTAGAACTTCACTTCTGGGTCCTGGTGTCACCTACCAGTATGGCCAGGGAAGAAGTTAAGAGCGATCTGAGGGCAGATGAGACATAAAAGGGTCTTTTAGACCTGTCACCAAAAAAAGTCTTCACAGGCTTTGTCCCCTGTGTGATTAAAAATAAAGTTTAGTGAAAAAAAATTATAAAAATGTAACCCCTCCCCCCAAAAAAAACTTTTGGAGCACCCCCCCCCCCCAACCCCCTTATAAACTCAGATACAAATGTATGCAATGACCTGTAGGAGTTTTTTTTCAAAGCATTGCCTATGGAAAATATAGGGTATTAGAGTTCTAGGCCCATTATTCACACTTAACTGATGACCTGTAGGCGCTTAGTGTATGGATGAATGAATGAAGCCTTGACCTAATTGCGTTGCTCATATGAATAAATGCTTACCCTTAGGTTAGACTCCTCCCCTGCTTGTCAGAAATGTTGGCCACCGTGGGCACTTTTGGCATGCTAAATAACCCCTTGATGATATGTACGTAGATATCCACTGCTCTTGATGTGAGGAAGCAATTGATTTGTGATTCTTTGACATGTCCTCTTTTGTTTTCCCTCTATTTTGCAAAGTTTTCCATTGTAGTCTTCTTCTATCTCATGTACTACATGGTTACTGCCCTGCCACGGCGGTTGTGTCCTTTGAATTTACAATGTTTAACTTAAAATATATCTGTCATGCTAATCGTACCAATCTACCCAAACATAATATTCCAAATCATGTTCTTTCCATCATTATGTGTGTTAGAATTTAACAACACACGAAGCAAAGACGTCAGCACCGGGCTCCGACCGACACGTTTAATCGTAAATGACTTCTTCCGATGCACTCGTCATTTATGAAGAAACACGCCGGGCGGAGCCTCGTGCCGATATCGCGTAACCGGAAGTGACGGGGGTTTAGCCTTGTATGCCAGCCGGATTGTTCAGTGTAATGCACAATTGTACAAATCCACGTGTAAGTGCAATATAAGTGTATTAAAGTTGTTTTTAAAAGATTTTACACTATGCGGAGCCTATTCTGTTTCCTCTGAGAGTCCATGCACTGATATTTGGAGTGGTTATGAGAGTGTGAATCCGGAATAACGCTTTCCTGGATTCCTTCGTATTGGGTGGGCCGTACTGGATTCAGGAGGAGAATGGCGATGTGACCTGGATGTGCTAGATACAAGTGCTTTTTGACTTCTCTGTGTATAGAGAAGCGATGGCGAACCTATGGCACACATGCCACAGCTGGCACGCAGAGCCCTCTCTGAGGGCAGGTGAGCTAAGTTGCCGGATCACATGACCTCCGACACGCTGCTTTGTACACCTGTTGCAGTTTGGGCACTCGGGCTCAAAAAGGGTTCACCATCACAGGTATAGAGGGTTAAAATTGTCTGGTAGGCTTACATCTATCTTTGGCGGTGGTGGCAATCAAGTGGATCATAAGGAGCAATTGTGGTGGTGGATTTATGTTACACATATGAGAGTGGATTTTTTTTTCTTCACGTGAACTTTATTTGGATATTTTGATGTTTTATTTCATTTTAATACACATATCGGTGGAAAGAATTTTCTAGCATTATCAGTTGCGTCCCGTCCATTAAGAGCGCACGGGCACCGCCCCCTCTATCATGCCACCCCCTATATGTATCATTAACACCCGTTGCCTGACCCGCCAACAAGATGGGGTAAGTGCCGGTCAGACAGCAAGCGGGTGGGCAGGGGGTCACAGTGGCTTCATTTGATGGGCACAGCGGCTGCAATTGATGGGCACAGCGGCTGCATTTGATGGGCACAGCGGCTGCATTTGATGGGCACAGCGGCTGCAATTGATGGGCACAGTGGCTGCATTTGATGGGCACAGTGGCTGCATTTCATGGGCACAGCAGCTGCAATTGATGGGCACAGTGGCTGCAATTGATGGCACAGCGGCTGCAATTGATGGGCACAGCGGCTGCAATTGATGGGCACAGCAGCTGCAATTGATGGGCACAGTGACTGCAATTGATGGGCACAGTGGCTGCATTTGATGGGCACAGTGGCTGCAATTGATGGGCACAGCGGCTGCATTTGATGGGCACAGTGGCTGCAATTGATGGGCACAGCGGCTGCAATTGATGACACAGTGGCTGCATTTGATGGGCACAGTGGCTGCATTTGATGGGCACAGTGGCTGCAATTGATGGGCACAGCGGCTGCAATTGATGGCACAGTGGCTGCATTTGATGGGCACGGCGGCTGCAATTGATGGGCACGGTGGCTGCAATTGATGGGCACGGTGGCTGCAACTGATGGCACAGTGGCTGCATTTCATGGGCACAGCGGCTGCAATTGATGGGCACAGCGGCTGCAATTGATGGGCACAGTGGCTGCATTTGATGGGCACAGTGACTGCAATTGATGGGCACAGTGGCTGCATTTGATGGGCACAGCGGCTGCAATTGATGGGCACGGTGGCTGCAATTGATGGGCACAGTGGCTGCAACTGATGGCACAGTGGCTGCATTTGATGGGCACAGCGGCTGCAATTGATGGGCACAGCGGCTGCAATTGATGGGCACAGTGACTGCAATTGATGGGCACAGTGGCTGCATTTGATGGGCACAGCGGCTGCATTTGATAGGCACAGTGGCTGCAATTGATGGGCACAGCGGCTGCATTTGATGTTTTTTTTTAGTATTTTTCACAATTTTTCAGTTTATTTGCGCCCCCCAAAAAATTTAAATATTATGGGTATAAGTAGCACAATAGATATACTTTTTTGTTTAGTGTGATACAGCAAATAGCTCATAGTACTGTCTCAGCTTCTCAATACTCTCTTTTTACTATTTATGCACATAAGCATGGCTATTTTTCCTTTTTTTTTATTTACCATGTTGTTCTTTTTTTTTTCTTTACAAAAACTATTAAAAAAATTGTGAAATAAAAAAAGAAGTAAAAAATAGGTAAAAAACTAAATGGAGAAAAAAAAAAGTTGCAGTTGGCAGACAATATGGACCGCTAGGAGATTTGATGTCATGGTGATGTGACGAAGGTAACTGAAAAATGGCATTTATTGGTTAGTCGTGGATTCAAGCGATTTTTTTATTTTTTAATTTTTTTAATTTTTCCATTTATCAGGCTGACACATAAGAGCATATTGGGAGTAGATAACACGATACCTGAAACAATGTAACGGAGCGTGAAATCTGGTAGAAAACACGCCACACCTGGGAGGGGGAGCTTTGATGTGTCATTCCACATGCTGAACGTATCAGAGGAACTGACAGCAATTAGGAAATCTCTTTGTTTTCCCCCCACTGTTCCCGAGCTACGGCCTGTCAGCCGCCTGCCTTTCTTCTTCTCGGCGTTCCCCAGGAGCGTCACAGCGGACAGCCAGGTTAAAGTGAAGACTTCACCTTTACATCACAGAAATTAAACAGTAAAAAAAAAAAAAAAAAAATGCTCAGATCCTTCCCACATGCAGATACATTTTATGTAAGAAGGAAATACATTATTTAATCACTGAACCATTAATGGCGCCTTTAATCGCTTTAATTCCTTCTACGGTTCAGACGTTTTCCCTGACGTTGGCATTAAGGGACCGCACTTGAAAAACAAAAAACAAAAAAAAATCCCCTTGTGTTCACGGCTTCCCATTGGAGGTTTCTGCGAGCTGCACTGTGCGCGGTTGTCAGTCATACTCGGGTTGGGTGACTGCAGCCGTCATTTTGTCAGTAGCTAAAGGAGCACCACCAGCAGCAATCCCTCGAAATTTGACGTTTCCTTTAAAAAAAGAGACCAGCCCACTTTTTTTTAAACCCTTTCAGTGCCAGAGCCGTTTTTGTGAGAGGGTTTTTTTTTTTTTTTTTGCACACGTTTGAAAAAAAATATTTTTAGGCCCAAAGATTAGGTAAAACCCCTAAAACATTATATATTTGCTGAAAGCCAGTGGCCGGGGCAAGGTCATCTAGAGCCTAGGGGTGAACATGCCAAACTGCGCTCCCCCCCCAAGATTTATGATCATCTTGTGCCAGAAAAATTCCATCCACAAAACCACTGAGCACTAATCCCCCCCCCAAGCATAAATCCCCCTCCTCCCAGTACAAATCAACCCCTCTGCTTAAATCCCCTTTCTCAGCTCAAATATTTCCCCTCATCCCCCCAGCTCAAATGCCCCCCCCCCCAAAAAAAAATGAATCCCTCCCAGCACAAGTCCTCTACCACTAAAATTTCCCCTCTTAGTACACATTTTCTCCCCCACACTTCAAATCCCCCCTCCCTGCACAAATTCTCCCCAAATTCCCCCTCCAAGCACAAATCTTCTTCCACCCCCCCCCCCCGACAACACAAATCCCCCTAAATCACCACTCTTAGCACCCCTCCCCCTTAAAATATCCCCTCCTAGAACAATACTTACCCTCTGCCACTCCCCCAAATTCACCCTTTCAACACAAATCCCCCTAAATCACCACCCTTAGCACCCCTCCCCCTCCAAATATCCCCTCCTAGAACAATACTTACCCTCTGCCACTCCCCCAAATTCACCCTTTCAACACAAATCCCCCTAAATCACCACCCTTAGCACCCCTCCCCCTCCAAATATCCCCTCCTAGAACAATACTTACCCCCCTGCAGCTTCCACAAATCCCCCCCCCCAATATCCCTGCGGCGCCCCGCCACCTCACATGATACCACTAGTGCCCAGGGCAGCTGCCCCTCCTGCCCACCCCTTCTGCTGGCCCTGCTGAAAGCAGGCACCCTCCTATAGCAGTGGTGGTGAACCTTGGCACCCCTGATGTTTTGGAACTACATTGGAACCCCCCTGCTTAAATCCCTCTTCTCAGCTCAAATATTTGCCCCCCCCCTGTCCCCCCAGCTCAAATGTCCTCCCCCCAAAAATGAATCCCTCCTAGCACAAGTTCTCTACCCCTAAAATGTCCCCTCTTAGTACACATTTTCTCCCCCCCTTCAAATCTCCCCTCCCAGTACAAATTCCCTCTCCTAGCACAAATCTTCTTCCACCATCCCCCCTGACAACACTAATCCCCCTAAATCACCAATCTTAGCACCCCTCCCCCCCTCCTAGAACAATACTTACCCCCCTGCAGCTTCCCCAAATTTTCCCTTCAAACACAAATCCCCCCCCACAATATTCCTGTGGCACCCCGCCACCTCACATGATACCTCAGTGCCCAGGGCAGCTGCCCCTCCTGCCCACCCCTTTTGCTGGCCCTGCTGAAATCAGGCACCCTACTATAGCAGTGATGGTGAACCTTGGCACCCCAGATGTTTTGGAACTACATTTCCCATGATGCTCCACTACACTGCAGAGTGCATGAGAATCATGGGAAATGTCGCTCCAAAAAATCTGGGGTGCCAAGGTTCGCCATCACTGCTCTATGGAATAAAATAGTGCCAGTTTCAATTTTTTTACTTCGTGCAATATTAATAGAACAGTTTATGAAATACAAAATTTAAGTAAAAAAAGTTAAAGCGGATCCTCACCCTCTTAACCAACTTCCCTCCACTCCAACCCCCCCTCCCATCCTGTATATGTATGGCGCATTTTTTTTATTTTTATTTTTTCGGGAAACTGTCTGGCTCCGCCTCCCTGAGCACATCATTCACCTAGGCGAGCAATGTGCACACTGCCTGCTGTGCCTCCCGGGATATGCACATCACGTACCCCAGGAGGCATAGCCTTTTATTCAAGAGAGGAGGAGGGGGCGGGCTTATGGGAGGCGTCAATAGGAGAGTCCGCCCTGGAGGAGCCGGTGGGCCGCTTGACGACGTCAGAAAGAACATGGCAGGAGCTGTGGCCGAGTTTGAGAGGATCTCAGTGGGACAGCACTGGATCCGCTGGATGGGGGAGTATCTGAAATGTGCAGATACCACCTTCAGGTAAGCACGGCCGCCGGCTGGCCGGGGACCCAGAATCGGCTTTGATCGGGTCTCGGATCGAGTAACCCGGCAGCGATGTCATGACAGCAATTCCAGGTTCACTGGAGTCTTAAAGGCTTCAGATTTTTTTTTAAAATTACAGCATTCAAAACAGCCAAACTTGGTGCTTGAATGCTTTTACGTGCAAAGGAGGGATTTGGGGTCTTATATACTCTGGTGACCTCCATGCCCAAGAGGGTTAAGGCAGTGCTGGAAAATAATGGTGGCCACACAAAATATTGACACGTTGGGCCCAATTTGGACATTTTCACTTAGGGGTGTACTCACTTTTGTTGCCAGCGGTTTAGACATTAATGGCTGTGTGTTGAGTTATTTTGAGGGGACAGCAAATTTACACTGTTATACAAGCTGTACACTCACTACTTTACATTGTAGCAAAGTGTCATTTCTTCAGTGTTGTCACATGAAAAGATAGAAGAAAAGATTTACAAAAATGCGAGGGGTGCACTCACTTTTGTCAGATACCTTAAGTGTTTGAGTGTAGCAATTTTTTATACAGTACTTTAAAATAAAATAAAAATTTCACTAGTTTAACTTTATTCGTATCACATAGGCGAGAAAAAAATTTATGATTTTTTTTGGTGACCGGTTCCCTTTAATGAGACATCAGGGGTCTATGTCTCATCTGCCCTCCAATAAAGCTAATGGAGTGCAGATAACGCTTCATTCGTTTCTTCTCCACCTACACTGGTAGATGACACCAGTGACACCCACCATACTCATTCTGGGTCCGCCGATTTGTGCGTAAAGCCCAGAGCACATGCTAAAGGACGCCTGAGGTCTCACTTGTCCTCCAATGAAGCTTCTTCCCCCGGCCATACTGGATGGAGAAAGTAACATCAGGACCCATAAATGATGTTTTACACGTTGCTTCTGGGTTATTAGCAGGAACAAGGGATCAGCGAATGGACTTTCACTGACCTCCATTCCCTCCACCCAGCGGCGCCCACCACGCCGGTCTGGGGTCCACCAATGGGCACGTGGAGGTTGGGAAACATGGCAGGGATTGCACAGGTGCCGGATCGCTTCCATCCATAGGCGTGCACACAGGGTGTGTCAGGTGTGCCTGGGCATGCCCTAATCACTCCATGTGGTGCAAATTCCCCCTGTTTAGACACCTGATATTTCACCAAAACCCCCTAACGGGGCTCCTAAAACCATTGTGCAACAATAATAAAAAGAAAAACAACTGACACCATCCACTGCCCTACTGGCACCGTCCACTGCTCTACTGACACTGTCCTCTGCCCCACTGACACCGTCCTCTGCCCCACTGACACCGTCCTCTGCCCTACTGACACCGTCCTCTGCCCCACTGACACCGTCCTCTGCCCTACTGACACCGTCCTCTGCTCTACTGGCACCGCCCACTGCCCCACTGACACCGTCCTCTGCCCCACTGACACCGTCCTCTGCCCCACTGACACCGTCCACTGCCCCACTGACACCGTCCTCTGCCCCACTGACACCGTCCTCTGCCCTACTGACACCGCCCACTGCCCCACTGACACCGCCCACTGCCCCACTGACACCGTCCACTGCCCCACTGACACCGTCCACTGCCCCACTGACACCGTCCACTGCCCCACTGACACCATCCACTGCCCCACTGACACCGTCCTCTGCCCCACTGACACCATCCTCTGCCCTACTGACACCGCCCACTGCTCTACTGACACCGCCCACTGCTCTACTGACACCGTCCACTGCTCTACTGACACCGTCCACTGCTCTACTGACACCGTCCACTGCTCTACTGACACCGTCCTCTGCTCTACTGACACCGTCCTCTGCTCTACTGACACCGTCCTCTACCCTACTGACACCGTCCTCTGCCCTACTGACACCGTCCTCTGCTCTACTGACACCGTCCTCTGCTCTACTGACAGCGTCCTCTACCCTACTGACACTGTCCTCTGCCCTACTGACACCGTCCTCTGCCCTACTGACACCGTCCACTGCTCTACTGACACCGTCCTCTGCCCCACTGACACCGTCCACTGTCCTACTGACACCGTCCTCTGCCCTACTGACACGGTCCTCTGCTCTACTGACACCGCCCACTGTCCTACTGACACCGCCCACTGCTCTACTGACACCGCCCACTGCTCTACTGACACCGTCCTCTGTCCTACTGACACCGCCCACTGCTCTACTGACACCGCCCATTGCTCCACTGGCACGGTCAGTATATATACAACATGCACACACATGAATACGTGTTTGAGCTTTCGAGGTGCACACCCTAATGCAATAGATTGTGCACACCAATGCTTCCATCTGACAGCCAACAGTAAGTTTATCAGATTTATGTGGGTAAGATCCCCCACTGCCACCGACATATGGCATAAGGCATTGGCAGCAGAGCCGGGTCAAGGGGGTGGGCAGGAGGGGTCGGCTGCCCTGGGCACTATGGTATCATGTGAGGTGGGGAGGCACCACAAGGAGATTGGGAGGGAGGGGATTTGTGTTGGAAGGGGAAATTTGGAGAGCAGCAGGGGGATATGTGTTATTCTAGTAGGGGAAATTTGTGTGTGGGGAAGGGGGGGTGCTAAGAGTGGTGATTTAGGGGGATTTGTGTTAGGAGGGGGGAAAGGAAGAAGATTTGTGCTAGGAGTGGGTATTTGAGGGGAATTTGTGCTGGGGGGGAGATTTGAAATGGGGGGGGGGGTGGCTGAGAAGATGTGTACTAGGAGGGGAAATTGTAGGGGTAGAGTATTTGTGCTAGGAGGAGTGAATTTCTTTTTTTTTGGGGGGGGGGGGGCATTTGGGCTGGGAGGGGAGGATTTCAGCGCAGGGTGGAATTGTACTGGGGAAGGGGAATTTATGCTTAGGGACTAAGCTTGCAGATTAGCGCTCAATGTTTTTATGGGGTGATTTTTGCTCACACATAATGCTCATTCATCTTGGGAGGGGGTGGGGCTTAGTTTGGAATGTTCGCCCTGGGCTCTAGATAGCCTTGTCCCAGCACTGGTTGGCAGTAAAAGGGTTAGAGAGCTTTAAAGGGACCTGTTAACATTTTTAAGCCAAAAATGTTACCAAAAATGATGGTTTGATGATCAGTTTCTACCAGGGCGAGCAAAAAAAAAAAAAACAGGTATAAGGACGGGGGGAAAAAAACGTCATTTGAAATAAATGAAGGCACCAATCGATGGTCAGATGTGCGATTTTTATATTTTCTCATCTGAACACTCATAAGAAATTCTACAGGTGTAAGGCCAGCATGACACCTGACAGCCCTGACCTGACCCCTAAATGAATTCTGTATGCTGCAAAAATCTCCTCTCATTAAATGATACCTTTGGGGGTTATCGCTTCGCATCTGTCTGAACTAGAGAAAACTCCTAATACTAAAATGTATATCCTAAAAGAAGCGACTCCATGGCTGGCATAGTATTGGATATAAGTGATGACATTGTAGCAGCAGATTAAAAACCGAGGAACTAAGATCTCCCACAGAGCGATCGGCTATAATCTAATCATTTACAAATCAGATCTTCAAGTGATCAAATTGCTTCAGTTTTATTTGTTTGTTTAATCTGGATGTTTCTATACATCTCAAACATACGTACAAAAATGTTCAATTTTTCTTGTCAATGTTTAACTCAATTTTCTTGAGGTCAAATAAAGAGAATGCGATTGGACAAGCTGGATCACTTGTACAAAATATGTTTTGAAGGCAAATGGTACCAAATTGTACAGTAAAGCGAGAAAATATAGTTATCAACTTTTTATTAGAAAGATTGTTTGAGTGATCACATACAGTATTGTATGGACATTGGCAGTAGCTGGAATATGGTCCGATACGATCTAGAATCATCACATTAAAAAAAAAATGAACATATTATATGGGAAATTTTCTACTGTTTATCAAATGATTTTGTAAAATCATTCAAAGTTTTGGTGACCTCTGAAGTTGGGCAAAGACATTTGGGTACACTGGATACAATAGGGAAGGGAGAGGGTAGTGGATGGAGGTGATGACAGTTGGGTACACTAGATACAATAGGGAAGGGAGAGGGTAGTGGATGGAGGTGATGACAGTTGGGTACACTAGATACAATAGGGAAGGGAGAGGGTAGTGGATGGAGGTGATGACAGTTGGGTACACTGGATACAAAAGGGAAGGGAGAGGGTAGTGGATGGAGGTGATGACGGTTGGGTACACTAGATACAATAGGGAAGGGAGAGGGTAGCGGATGGAGGTGATGACAGTTGGGTACACTAGATACAATAGGGAAGGGAGAGGGTAGTGGATGAAGGTGATGACAGTTGGGTACACTAGATACAATAGGGAAGGGAGAGGGTAGTGGATGGAGGTGATGACAGTTGGGTACACTAGATACAATAGGGAAGGGAGAGGGTAGTGGATGGAGGTGATGACAGTTGGGTACACTAGATACAATAGGGAAGGGAGAGGGTAGCGGATGGAGGTGATGACGGTTGGGTACACTAGATACAATAGGGAAGGGAGAGGGTAGCGGATGGAGGTGATGACGGTTGGGTACACTAGATACAATAGGGAAGGGAGAGGGTAGTGCATGGAGGTGATGACGGTTGGGTACACTAGATACAATAGGGAAGGGAGAGGGTAGTGGATGGAGGTGATGACAGTTGGGTACACTGGATACAAAAGGGAAGGGGGAGGGTAGTGGATGGAGGTGTTGACAGTTGGGTACACTAGATACAATAGGGAAGGGAGAGGGTAGTGGATGGAGGTGATGACGGTTGGGTACACTGGATACAAAAGGGAAGGGGGAGGGTAGTGGATGGAGGTGATGACAGTTGGGTACACTAGATACAATAGGGAAGGGAGAGGGTAGTGGATGGAGGTGATGACGGTTGGGTACACTAGATACAATAGGGAAGGGAGAGGGTAGCGGATGGAGGTGATGACAGTTGGGTACACTAGATACAATAGGGAAGGGAGAGGGTAGTGGATGGAGGTGATGACAGTTGGGTAAACTAGATACAATAGGGAAGGGAGAGGGTAGCGGATGGAGGTGATGACAGTTGGGTACACTAGATACAATAGGAAAGGGAGAGGGTAGCGGATGGAGGTGATGACAGTTGGGTACACTAGATACAATAAGGAAGGGAGAGGGTAGCGGATGGAGGTGATGACAGTTGGGTACACTGGATACAAAAGGGAAGGGAGAGGGTAGTGGATGGAGGTGATGACGGTTGGGTACACTAGATACAATAGGGAAGGGAGAGGGTAGTGGATGAAGGTGATGACAGTTGGGTACACTAGATACAATAGGGAAGGGAGAGGGTAGTGGATGGAGGTGATGACAGTTGGGTACACTAGATACAATAGGAAAGGGAGAGGGTAGTGGATGGAGGTGATGAGGGTTGGGTACACTAGATACAATAGGGAAGGGAGAGGGTAGTGGATGGAGGTGATGACAGTTGGGTACACTAGATACAATAGGGAAGGGAGAGGGTAGTGGATGGAGGTGATGACGGTTGGGTACACTAGATACAATAGGGAAGGGAGAGGGTAGTGGATGGAGGTGATGACAGTTGGGTACACTGGATACAATAGGGAAGGGAGAGGGTAGTGGATGGAGGTGATGACGGTTGGGTACACTAGATACAATAGGAAAGGGAGAGGGTAGTGGATGGAGGTGATGACAGTTGGGTACACTAGATACAATAGGGAAGAGAGAGGGTAGTGGATGGAGGTGATGACAGTTGGGTACACCAAATACTAAAGGGTAGGGAGAGGGTAGTGGATGGAGGTAAAGATGGTTGGGTACACTAGATACAATAGGGAAGGGAGAGGGTAGTGGATGGAGGTGATGGCAGTTGGGTACACTAGATACAATAGGGAAGGGAGAGGGTAGTGCATGGAGGTGATGACGGTTGGGTACACTAGATACAATAGGGAAGGGAGAGGGTAGTGGATGGAGGTGATGGCAGTTGGGTACACTAGATACAATAGGGAAGTGAGAGGGTAGTGGATGGAGGTGATGACAGTTGGGTACACCAAATACTAAAGGGTAGGGAGAGGGCAGTGGATGGAGGTGATGACAGTTGGGTACACTAGATACAATAGGGAAGGGAGAGGGTAGTGGATGGAGGTGATGACAGTTGGGTACACTAGATACAATAGGGAAGGGAGAGGGTAGTGGATGGAGGTGATGACAGTTGGGTACACTAGATACAATAGGGAAGGGAGAGGGTAGTGGATGGAGGTGATGACAGTTGGGTACACTAGATACAATAGGGAAGGGAGAGGGTAGTGGATGGAGGTGATGACAGTTGGGTACACTAGATACAATAGGGAAGGGAGAGGGTAGTGGATGGAGGTAATGACAGTTGGGTACACCAAATACTAAAGGGTAGGGAGAGGGTAGTGGATGGAGGCGATGACAGTTGGGTACACTAGATACAATAGGGAAGGGAGAGGGTAGTGGATGGAGGTGATGACAGTTGGGTACTCTAGATATAAGAGAGGAAGCAGGGGACAGTGGATGGAGGTATTGGCAACAGGGTACACTATATGAAAAAAAAGGGAAGGGAGATGGCCATGGAAGGAATCGTTAAAAGTTGGATATAATATATACCATAGGGAAGAGAAAGCCTGACAGTTGAAGGAGGTAAAAGCAGTTGAGTACAATAGATACAATAGTGAAGAGAGATAGTGAAGGGAGAGGGTAGTGGATGGAGGTGATGACAGTTGGGTACTCTAGATATAAGAGAGGAAGCAGGGGACAGTGGATGGAGGTATTGGCAACAGGGTACACTATATGAAAAAAAAGGGAAGGGAGATGGCCATGGAAGGAATCGTTAAAAGTTGGATATAATATATACCATAGGGAAGAGAAAGCCTGACAGTTGAAGGAGGTAAAAGCAGTTGGGTACACTAGATACAATAGGGAAGGGAGAGGGTAGTGGATGGAGGTGATGACAGTTGGGTACACTAGATACAATAGGAAAGGGAGAGGGTAGTGGATGGAGGTGATGAGGGTTGGGTAAACTAGATACAATAGGGAAGGGAGAGGGTAGCGGATGGAGGTGATGACAGTTGGGTACACTAGATACAATAGGAAAGGGAGAGGGTAGCGGATGGAGGTGATGACAGTTGGGTACACTAGATACAATAAGGAAGGGAGAGGGTAGCGGATGGAGGTGATGACAGTTGGGTACACTGGATACAAAAGGGAAGGGAGAGGGTAGTGGATGGAGGTGATGACGGTTGGGTACACTAGATACAATAGGGAAGGGAGAGGGTAGTGGATGAAGGTGATGACAGTTGGGTACACTAGATACAATAGGGAAGGGAGAGGGTAGTGGATGGAGGTGATGACAGTTGGGTACACTAGATACAATAGGAAAGGGAGAGGGTAGTGGATGGAGGTGATGAGGGTTGGGTACACTAGATACAATAGGGAAGGGAGAGGGTAGTGGATGGAGGTGATGACAGTTGGGTACACTAGATACAATAGGGAAGGGAGAGGGTAGTGGATGGAGGTGATGACGGTTGGGTACACTAGATACAATAGGGAAGGGAGAGGGTAGTGGATGGAGGTGATGACAGTTGGGTACACTGGATACAATAGGGAAGGGAGAGGGTAGTGGATGGAGGTGATGACGGTTGGGTACACTAGATACAATAGGAAAGGGAGAGGGTAGTGGATGGAGGTGATGACAGTTGGGTACACTAGATACAATAGGGAAGAGAGAGGGTAGTGGATGGAGGTGATGACAGTTGGGTACACCAAATACTAAAGGGTAGGGAGAGGGTAGTGGATGGAGGTAAAGATGGTTGGGTACACTAGATACAATAGGGAAGGGAGAGGGTAGTGGATGGAGGTGATGGCAGTTGGGTACACTAGATACAATAGGGAAGGGAGAGGGTAGTGCATGGAGGTGATGACGGTTGGGTACACTAGATACAATAGGGAAGGGAGAGGGTAGTGGATGGAGGTGATGGCAGTTGGGTACACTAGATACAATAGGGAAGTGAGAGGGTAGTGGATGGAGGTGATGACAGTTGGGTACACCAAATACTAAAGGGTAGGGAGAGGGCAGTGGATGGAGGTGATGACAGTTGGGTACACTAGATACAATAGGGAAGGGAGAGGGTAGTGGATGGAGGTGATGACAGTTGGGTACACTAGATACAATAGGGAAGGGAGAGGGTAGTGGATGGAGGTGATGACAGTTGGGTACACTAGATACAATAGGGAAGGGAGAGGGTAGTGGATGGAGGTGATGACAGTTGGGTACACTAGATACAATAGGGAAGGGAGAGGGTAGTGGATGGAGGTGATGACAGTTGGGTACACTAGATACAATAGGGAAGGGAGAGGGTAGTGGATGGAGGTAATGACAGTTGGGTACACCAAATACTAAAGGGTAGGGAGAGGGTAGTGGATGGAGGCGATGACAGTTGGGTACACTAGATACAATAGGGAAGGGAGAGGGTAGTGGATGGAGGTGATGACAGTTGGGTACTCTAGATATAAGAGAGGAAGCAGGGGACAGTGGATGGAGGTATTGGCAACAGGGTACACTATATGAAAAAAAAGGGAAGGGAGATGGCCATGGAAGGAATCGTTAAAAGTTGGATATAATATATACCATAGGGAAGAGAAAGCCTGACAGTTGAAGGAGGTAAAAGCAGTTGAGTACAATAGATACAATAGTGAAGAGAGATAGTAGAGGATGGAGGTGACTGCAGTCTGGTACCCTAGACACAGGGTACAGTAGATACAATAGGGGAAGATTGCAGTTGGGTACAGTAGATACAATGGGGGGGGGGGTGGCAGTTGGGTTAGTAGATACAATAGGGGGAAGATGGCAGTTGGGTACAGTAGATACAATGGGGGGGGGGGGGGTGGCAGTTGGATACAGTAGATACAATAGGGGGGGAGATGGCACTTGGATACAGTAGATACCATGGGGGGGGGGGATGGCAGTTGGATACAGCAGATACAATAAGGGGGATATGGCAGTTGGGTACAGTAGATACAATAGGAGAGGGAGTTGGGGGTCGGGCGGGTGCCCCTTCGCGGATCGGCGCCATGTCAGTCACGCTGTTTGTGTGACGGCGGTTACGCCGTGCGCATGCCGTCAGCCATGACATCATTGCGCCGACGTCCAGCCATAACAACATGTGTCCCCATATGGGGGAGCTTCCGCACCGGGTGCCGAGTGCTCACTCGGCTCAGGTGCAGTTCCCCCCCCCCCCCCATTGGCCTATTGGCGTGGCGTTGGCGGCATTTATGTACATTCCCCTTTGTAGTGAGCTGTTCCTATGACCAGTCTCCCTCTGGGGTTATTGCACACCAGTCACGTCCATCTTCTTGTGGTGCTTGAAGCAGCATTGGTAAGATTTTCTTTTTTGAGTTAGAGCCCTTTTTTTGGGGCTTATTTTCTAAGTCCAACATGTTGTCTCTTTTTTAATTTTGTCTACCTGTCACTCATCCTTTGGTTTTCTTCACATTTTTTATAGCCCTATGCATCCATTCATTACTGTATATATTTCTACACTCTTGGGCACTATCCCTACCTCATCACCACCGCTCATTGAGCCACACTGGGTTCACTTATATACAAAACTAGTACTACTACCCAGAATAGGTTGTTATTCAATATTCAATCTTTTGTTCCCAGATACTCCTGATCTATGAAGCATACCTCAACCCTTGCCACATGGAGTTCCTACCCATATCTTGCATGCCTTTTTTACCCTCTGATGTTGCATCCCTGTACCATGCCGCCTCAGCTCCCGTGGTGGGGTTGTGTTCTCGGCCGGCCATGTGCCAGCTGTCCTGCGCTGCATTTGTTGTCCGGGTTGGTGAGTTTTGTCAGTTAATTAATTATTGTTACTCTTAAAGAACATTTTTGAGAAATTTTTCTTTTAGAATACCGTTTTTTACATCTTTCTACATATATTCCATAGAAATGCTTGCCGCATCCGCTCCTGACGAGTGGGATAACCCACGAAACGCGTAGAGCTTTACTTGATGCCATGGCTACACTCCACACGGACTACTATTCACTTATCCATACCAGTATACTCTATGATGTTTTTACATCAATTTGTAGATACGCAGACATTTTGTGGGTGCATGTGCCAGCGGCGGGCATGATGCCTGTGGCGCGTGCTTGAACTATCTTCGCCCTGTTGTACCTATTTATACATATACTATCCAAATCATGCGTTGTTATGTATGTAATATCTATTTTACTCAGCTTCTGCAGGTTCCATATGTATATACATGAAATGTAAAATGATTTTATGCTGTGAGATCAATGCTATTAAACTACTTTATATTAACCTTCCTCCACTATTCTATTGCTTCATACAAAGTCCCAAATTTCCTTTTTTCTTGCAGCCAATATCAGGATGGAGGCACCTTCGGGTGCCTCATTTAAAGTCCCAAATCTCCCCCCCCTTTTTTGTACAGTAGATACAATAGGGGGGGGGGGCAGTTGGGTACAGTAGATACAATAAGGGAGGGAGATGGCGTTGGGTACAATAGATACAATAAGGGAAGGAGATGGCGTTGGGTACAATAGATACAATAAGGGAGGGAGATGGCAGTTGGATACAGTAGATACAATAAGGAAGGGATATAGCAGTTGGGTACAGTAGATACAATGGGGGGGGGTGGCAGTTGGATACAGTAGATAAAATAAGGAAGGGAGGTGGCAGATGGATACAGTAGATACAATAGGGGAGCAGTTGGGTATAGTAGATACAATGGGGGGGGGGGGGTAGTTGGATACAGTAGATACAATAAGGGGGGGAGATGGCAGTTGGATACAGTAGATACAATAAGGGGGGGTGGCAGTTGGGTACAGTAGATACAATGGGGGGATGGCAGTTGGGTACAGTAGATACAATGGGGGGGAGGCAGTTGGGTACAGTAGATAAAATGGGGGGGGTGGCAGTTGGGTACAGTAGATACAATGGGGGGGGGTGGTAGCTGGATACAGTAGATACAATGGGGAGGGGGGAGATGGCAGTTGGATACAGTAGATAAAATAAGGAAGGGAGATGGCAGATGGATACAGTAGATACAATAGGGGGGCAGTTGGGTATAGTAGATACAATGGGGGGATGGTAGTTGGATACAGTAGATACAATAAGGGAGGGAGATGGCAGTTGGGTCCTGTAGATACAATAGGGGAGGGAGATGGCAGTTGGGTACAGTAGATACAATAGGGGGGGAGATGGCAGTTGGGTACAGTAGATACAATAGGGGGGGAGATGGCAGTTGGGTACAGTAGATACAATGGGGGGGGGGGGGGAGATGGCAGTTGGGTACCGTAGATACAAAGGGGGGGGTAAATGGCAGTTGGGTACAATAGGGGAGGGAGATGGCAATAGATCTCCCAGTGACATCTACATTGTCAGCAAAGTTTAACATGTCAACTGCTGATCCGGAAAGAAGCAATAACAACAGTTTAAAAATAACTTCAGCAATCTTCTAATCAATAGATACAAGGAGGTTTGCCCGGAGAATTGCTTTTAGTCTAAAAATTCTAATTATTAGATTTAAGAGAATTAAAACTTAAAACAGACGACATAAACCAGGAGAAACTGGGATGGAGCATTTTCATTAAAGGTTATGGAGCCGTGTGCTGTAATCAGTCTCTTTGTTCTGTGCGCACATGTCATGTCAATAAAATGAAAAATGATATAGATTTAGGAGGAGAGCGGTCTCAGTGTAGCATCCCTCATATTATTATTCCTGTATCATCTGTTACAAAGTAAGACCAATTCCCACATCTAATTACAAACAGGATTTCAGAGTCATTAAACAAAATACATTTCCATTAGTGCCTGTGCAAAGCGATAGGGTGAAAATGAGGACTACTTCATATTGCAACGCCGCTGGGTTTTTTTTCTTTCTTTTTTTGAACTGAGAAAATGTGTCAACTTTACACAAATGTCAAAGATTTAGTGCCGTCCTTTGTTTTTTAAAATGATTAATAAGATTCTCCTTGAATCAGGAGGAGAACATGAGAGCTGGCAAAAAAAGTGGCATTCAAAAACCGGCGTTCTAAGTTGGAGAACATTGGAGTGTTAGGGAGCCGTCACATTTTATTACCCTCAACAAGTTTACCAACCGATATGTAGTTCCAGGTCCTAAATCAATCAATCGTTTTCATTTTCTCCCATCAGGGAGACCCAGACACTATGCAAAATACACGTGTGGTCCTAACATGCACGTTCCACCATTGCTAAAGCCAGGGCTGCTGTTAGAAACTACGGGGCCCCATACAGACATCCTGACGTGGGCCCCATACAGACATCCTGACGTGGGCCCCATACAGACATCCTGACGTGGGCCCCATACAGACAACCTGACACAGGACCCCATACAGACAACCTGACACAGGACCCCATACAGACAACCTGACACGGGGCCCCATACAGACATCCTGACATGGGGCCCCATACAGACAACCTCACAGGGAACCCCATACAGACATCCTGACGTGGGGCCCCATACAGACATCCTGACGCGAAGCCCCATACAGAGATCCTGTCGCGGGCCCCATACAGACAACCTGATGCGGGCCAGCCCCATACAGACATCCTGACGTGGGCCCCATACAGACAACCTGACGCGAAGCCCCATACAGACATCCTGATACGGGGCCCCATACAGACAACCTGACGCGGAGCCCCATACAGACAACCTGATACGGGGCCCCATACAGACATCCTGACGTGGGGTCCCATACAGACATCCTGACGTGGGGCCCCATATAGACAACCTGACGCGGGGGCCCCATACAGCTAATGTTACAGTTATAAATGAACACAGTGAGTGATCAGTACTGATCACTCATTGTGTTCATTCAGGGAAGAAAGGGGCTGGTAAACATTTAAAGGACCCATCCCCCACTTTTGATCTTGAAGGATCCTATTGTGTGCTTGCAGCCAGCGGGGAGGAGAGGACGGAAGACAGCAGCACTGCGGGGATGGGGGGCACACAGGGGGTCTGGGCAGCAGGGCAAATGCATGGTGCACAATCAGGGTAAACAGTGTGGTGAGGAGGGCAATTACTGGAACTGATCTTTTGTATGGCTCTCTCTGCAGCAGCTGAAAGCCAGCAGGAGGGAAAGGAGAAGAAGCCAGCTTTCAGCTGCTGCAGAAAGAGCCATGCAGGGGATTGGTTCCAGTTATTACCTCCTGCTGCACCAATCACCCTCCCTGCCCACATCTGATTCACCCGGCTGCCTGGGCCCCGCTGCTGGCCCTGACCCCATACAGGAGGACTGGTGGTGCCCCCTTATCCACGGCCCTGGCTAAGGCTACCTCTGTTCTTCTCAGTACAAACAAATAGAACCCACCACAACCTATAACTGGCCTTTGCAGCAAGGGGCCCATGGTAAGGCGATGCTCTATAAATTTTGAGAGTCTCCAGAGTTGGAACACATATATTATAATGGATAGTTTAGGAGCGGGTATGCCTGGAGGGAGCCCACCCCTCCTTAAAAGGTATAGAGATGCACTGGACACCCAGCAATAGCACAATGGCAGCAAATCTATCCAGTGACTCTTCTGTTCTCCTCAGTCTCAAGGACCTGCTGGGTTCATGAGCCCAGGAGCTCACTTTTTCTCCACTTAAGAGTTCAAAGGCTAGAAGATGGGCAGCACGCCAATGACGTTTCAAGCATCCAAATGGATTTATTAGACATGCAGAAAAATGATAGCACACGCTGCAAAACCTTTCACCTCCAACCACACCACCAACGCGTTTCGTCCTTGACAGGGCTTAATCATGCAGACAATTGAATCTGTGATTATCTGTTTGTGTAATAAAAACATATGGATGTTTGAAACATCATTGGTATGCATCCTGTATTCTATAATTTGTGATCAGCCTTAGTAATCCAAACAGCACATACATATACACATGCGTGTAGGTGAGGTGCAGAGTGTGCAGCAGCAATAATTCACACTGTCGGGTGCAACGAAAAACTAGTATTGAGGCAATATAACATTCGTTCGCAGTGGGAAAGCTTGCCAGCCAGGTGCACTCAGTTTCCAACAATGTGAAGTGGCAAATTCCAACCAGACTGACAGTGTCTGTTGCGAGGGTGTAGAATGGCTGTCTCGTGCCCAATCGGGAAGGGGTCCACAAGAAATATGGCCCTACGCTTTCCCTTCTTATCAAAAACCTTGTCCTAGTGCTACTACTGTCCCTCACAGGAAGGATACTTGTCCCTACTCTACTAACTCGCCAAAAGCTCCCCAAACCTGGGAGCCAGGACCTTAAAAAGGCTCTGTCTGGCCCAAGATGGTCTCCAGAGTCACATGTGGTGGCAGTATCCAATCGAATTGCTTTCCCAGTAATCCAGTAAACTATAGAGGGACCATGTTCGGATAGCGCCACTTAGAGTGGAGAAAGTAGACTGCACCTGCACACATAATAAAAGTTAATGGTACACCTGGCCTTCCCCCCTACCTATTTGATCAGAAGTATGTGACCCCCCCTCTCCATTTGACCTTAAAAAGGTTCAAGTATCTCCAAATGAAGGCGTACTGTTAATATTTAAGACATTTTAGACAGTTGTAGGATTCCAACCTTGTGGTGAACTCCCTTTTCTGTTAGAGCATGACTGTGCACCAAGTCATCTCCACAAAGACATGGTTTGACCAGTATGGTCATCCTCAACCCTACTGAATACAGTTGGGATGGATTGACACGCCAGTGGCTATTCATATCTAATACAGCATCAGTACCCGACCCTCACAAATGCTTTTGAAGGCGAAATGGGCAAACATTCCCGCAAACACTCCAAAATAGTTTGAAAAGCCCTTCCCAGAAAACTATAGGCTGTTATAGCTACATAGGTGTGGGTCAACTCTACATCAATGTCAATGTTTTTAGAATGGGATTTCAAACAGTGTTGGAAAGGTTGGCCTCACCTCCATGGTCTGAAGATCTGCACATGCTCATATCGTGGCCCATGGTCTGAAGCGTACATCTGTACACATGCAACTTGTCTACTCATGGACGGGTGTGTGAGTGTGAATGAGCATGCACATCTAGCACTGGCTTTAGAGCCAATCAGCTTATTTACAGCTCATCGCAAACCTAGGGTAATTGCCGAGTGGTTGTCTGCTCCAGATCCTCTGCTGCATCTGAGACCCACTGAGGGCGACCATACCACCCACTCCAGGGGATATTGGACACTCCAGAGGATATTGGACACTCCAGAGGATATTGGACACTCCCGAAGATATTGGACACTCCCGAAGATATTGGACACTCCCGAAGATATTGGACACTCCAGAGGATATTGGACACTCCAGAGGATATTGGACACTCACGAAGATATTGGACACTCCCGAAGATATTGGACACTCCCGAAGATATTGGACACTCCAGAGGATATTGGACACTCACGAAGATATTGGACACTCCAGAGGATATTGGACACTCCCGTAGATATTGGACACTCCAGGGGATATTGGACACTCCAGAGGATATTGGACACTCCAGAGGATATTGGACACTCCCGAAGATATTGGACACTCCCGAAGATATTGGACACTCCAGAGGATATTGGACACTCCCGAAGATATTGGACACTCCCGAAGATATTGGACACTCCCGAAGATATTGGACACTCCCGAAGATATTGGACACTCCAGAGGATATTGGACACTCCAGAGGATATTGGACACTCCAGGGGATATTGGACACTCCAGAGGATATTGGACACTCCAGAGGATATTGGACACTTCCGAAGATATTGGACACTCCCGAAGATATTGGACACTCACGAAGATATTGGACACTCCCGAAGATATTGGACACTCCAGAGGATATTGGACACTCACGAAGATATTGGACACTCCAGAGGATATTGGACACTCCCGTAGATATTGGACACTCCAGGGGATATTGGACACTCCAGAGGATATTGGACACTCCAGAGGATATTGGACACTCCCGAAGATATTGGACACTCCCGAAGATATTGGACACTCCAGAGGATATTGGACACTCCCGAAGATATTGGACACTCCCGAAGATATTGGACACTCCCGAAGATATTGGACACTCCAGAGGATATTGGACACTCCAGAGGATATTGGACACTCCAGGGGATATTGGACACTCCAGAGGATATTGGACACTCCAGAGGATATTGGACACTCCAGAGGATATTGGACACTTCCGAAGATATTGGACACTCCCGAAGATATTGGACACTCACGAAGATATTGGACACTCCAGAGGATATTGGACACTCCAGAGGATATTGGACACTCCAGAGGATATTGGACACTCCAGAGGATATTGGACACTCCAGAGGATATTGGACAGAAGGTATTAAGGTAGCCCTCTTGTCAACACAGTCTGCACCAGGTACATGACAAACAAGCTCAAATAACGTAGAAGTAGTTTTGATAGCTAGGTGTCCACATACCTTTGGTCATATAGTAGATATTGTGAGGCTCTAGCTGGCAGGATTGTGGATGGTGTATATGTGTCACCAAGGTATCTCTCCTACATATGTGGAGCTCCTGTGTCTGCTATGGAGGAGACAATCTTTGTGGTTTTCTCAGATATTAAAATATGGTATGGGTCCTGCAGCCCCACGGGCTTTATAGAACTTTGGGTAGGTTAAAGCCTACATTACTAGGAACATGTCTTACCCGGTATCCAGTCCTCAATAATAAGCCAGTCCACAGACCTTTACATACACAATATTGCCAAAAGTATTGGGACGCCTGCCTTTACACGTACATGAACCTTTAATGACATCCCGATCTTAGACCGTAGGGTTCAATATTGAGTTGGCTCCGCCCTTTGCAGCTATAACAGCTTCAACTCTTCTGGGAAGGCCGTCCACAAGGTTTAGGAGTGTGTCCATGGGAATGTTTGACCATTCTTCCAGAGGCGCATTGGTGAGGTCAGGCGCTGATGTTGGACGAGAAGGCCTGGCTCACAGTCTCCGTTCTAATTCATCCCAAAGGAGTTCTATTGGGTTGAGGAGGCCAGGACTCTGTGCAGGCCAGTCAAGTTCCTCCACCCTAAACTCGCCCATCCATGTCTTTATGGACCTTGCTTTGTGCACTGATGGGCAGTCATGTTGGAACAGGAAGAGGCCATTCCCAAAATGTTCCCACAAATCTGGCAGCATGAAATTGCCCAAAATGTCTTAGTATGCTGACGCCTTAAAGCGGATTTCAACCCAGAAATGGAACTTCCTCTGATTTGGTTCCTCCCCCCCTTTGGTGTCACACTTGGCACCTTTCAGGGGGGAGGGGGAAGCAGATACCTGTCTAATACAGATATTTGCTCCCACTTCCAGCGAAAGAGCGCCACAGAAACTGCGGCGAACTACACCATGTCCGGCCCCTCCTCCGTCCCGCCCCGCCTGTTTTCTGGGAGACAAACAGGTCCCAGAAGACAGCAGGAACCATTTAGAATGTGCAGCGCGACAGTATTTTTTTTTTTTTTTTGCAGACAGAACTCCGTTTTAAGAGTTCCCTTCGCTGGAACTAAGGGGCCAAGCCCAACCCCTGAAAAACAACCCCACACCATAATCCCCCCTCCACCAAATGATTTGGACCAGTGCACAAAGCAAGCTCCATAAAGACATGGATGAGCGAGTTTGGGGTAGAGGAACTTGACTGGCCTGCACAGAGTCCTGACCTCAACCCGATAGAACACCTTTGGGATGAATTAGAGTGGAGACTGCGAGTCAGGCCTTCTCATCCAACATCAGTGCCTGACCTCACAAATGCGCTTCTGGAGGAATGGTCAAACATTCCCATAGACACCCTCCTAAACCTTGTGGACGGCCTTACCCAGAAGAGTTGAAGCTGTTATAGCTGCGAAGGGTGGACCGACTCAATATTGAACCCTACGGACTACGACTGGGATGCCATTGAATTTCATATGTGTGTAAAGGCAGGCGTCCCAATACTTTTGTCAATATAGTGTATGTATACATTTGTACGGCAGTACCGAGGTGGTCACAGTTGACCATGTCACACCCCAACCAAAGGTCACCGTATCACCCAACACATCATCCTGGATTTCATAAGAAAACCCCAAACCCTTCATATAGGATGCCGCCCTCGTTGTCACCCGGCACACAACGCTATAAACTTGTCTGCTTTGTTATCTCGGTGGCTGAATTCCAGACGTCATTATAGAAATGATTATCATTCCACAGAGCGGCTTTCAAGGTCTTGCAAAAGGTTCAACATTTATGTATTACCCCCTCGTGTGCCAATACAAACACATCAGCAAATGGGGGAACGTATCCAACTGGAGGGAATGAAAACAATGTAATGCCAAAGCAAAAACCATACAGTGCTATGTGTGGAGTTCAGTTTTGATTTAAATAGGACCTCGGGACTTCCCGTGGGTCTTGCACAGCTGTACAGGCTCCTCTCCTGGACTAAATTTGCACCCCCAGCCTGTGATTGGACAGTGAAAAAGGAGAAGCCGCAGACTGATAGGCTCATCTCTGTCACTCTGCCCTCTCCGCCTATCAGCATGCTCCCCGTCGGAGCATGAATTTATTGACTCCTTGTGCTGCTTCTCCCTCTCCCAGTCTGAGCTCTGCTGTACAGGAGCTGCAAGACGCCGATACCAGATGAAATGCGGGTACTCACACAGCTTGCATTTAATCACATATTAATGAATACTGAGCGGCATATGTTTTCCCGGAGTTCAGATTTAAGACTTAGATTGGGTTCACATATATGCGATTTGGATGCGTTTTTAAATGCATCCTATTCACATTACATGTGAATGTGACCGGCTTTCAATGAAGCCACTTCGCACATGTCCGGGGTGGCCGCGGAGCGTTTTTCTAAAGGGTCCCGTGCGTTTTTGGGTTAAAAATTTGGGCAAAAATTTGCAGCTGAAACGGTAAAGAGAAATGCACCGGAGCCCGCAATGAAAACCGCAGCCGGACATGTGGGAACCCGGCCTTACCGCATTCTTACCGCGACGCAGAAGTACAACCAACAAATGACAATTCCTGATGGAGAAATGAACCGATGACCACACAAGGCTCAGGAAATATGGCTGCTCAATGGAGTTTCTAAATGCGGCGAATCCTCTGAAAAATGTCCGGCGGCAAATAAACTGCTGAATATTTGGCAGAAGGATTATTGGCGCATATATATATATATATAAAATGTGAGGGGTGTACTTACTTATGTGTGATCCTGTGTATATGTATGTATGTGTATATATATATATATATATATATATATATATATATATATATATGTGTGTGTATATATATATATATATATATATATATATATATATATATATATATATATATATATATATACATATACACAGAATCACACATAAGTAAGTACACCCCCTCACATGTTTGTAAATCTATATATATATACTTTTGTGAGATACTGTGTGTATATATATACACACAGTATCTCACAAAAGTGAGTACACCCCTCACATGTTTGTAAATCTTTTCTTCTATCTTGTGGGGCTGCATGAGTGCTGCCGGCACTGGGGAGCTACAGATCATTGAGGGAACCATGAATGCCAACATGTACTGTGACATACTGAAGCAGAGCATGATCCCCTCCCTTCAGAGACTGGGCCGCAGGGCAGTATTCTAACATGATAACCACCCCAAACACACCTCCAAGATGATCACTGCCTTGCTAAAGAAGCTGAGGGTAAAGGTGATGGACTGGCCAAGCATGTCTCCAGACCTAAACCCTATTGAGCATCTGTGGGACATCCTCAAATGGAAGGTGGAGGAGCGCAAGGTCTCTAACATCCACCAGCTCTGTGATGTCATCATGGAGGAGGGGAAGAGGACTCCAGTGACAACCTGTGAAGCTCTGGTGACCTCCATGCCCAAGAGGGTTAAGGCAGTGCTGGAAAATAATGGTGGACACACAAAATATTGACACTTTGGGCCCAATTTGGACATTTTCACTTAGGGGTGTACTGACTTTTGTTGCCAGAGGTTTAGACATTAATGGCTGTGTGTTGAGTTATTTTGAGGGGACAGCAAATTTACACTGTTATACAAGCTGTACATTCACTACTTTACATTGTAGCAAAGTGTCATTTCTTCAGTGTTGTCACATGAAAAGATAGAAGAAAATATTTACAAAAATGTGAGGGGTGTACTTACTTTTGTGAGATACTGTGTATATATATATATATATATATATATATATATATATATATATATATATATATATATATATGTATACCGTATATACTCGAGTATAAGTCGAATTTTTCAGCACATTTTTTTGTGCTGAAAGTGCCCCCCTCGACTTATACTCGAGTCAAGCACTTTTCTGCAGCAAAAAAATTCATTTTCCGAACCGACTTTGGGGCCCCATATCTCAGGGCCACTTGGTGCTAGAAAATTTGGTGTGCAAACCCAGTGGAACTGGTCCCACAACATATCAAAAGCTGAAGTTCCTAGCACTAAGTGGCCCCGAGATACGGGGCCCCAAAATCGGTTCAGAAAATGTCATTCTCTGCTGCAGAAAAGTGCTTGACATTTTCTGAACTGATTTTTGGGGCCCTGTATCTCGGGGCCACTTGGTGCTAGAAACCCCAGCTTTGGGAATTTTATGGTGCTAGTTCCACTGGGTTTGCACATCAAATTTGTGGTTCTTAGCACTAAGTGGCCCCGAGATACAGGGCCCCAAATTCGGTCAACTGTGCCCATCTGCAGCAATGTCATTTCGGGACCCTTTGGGTTCAGAGACCCCAAATTTTGGCTGCGGCTAGGGGGCATCTAGGAACCCTTAACTACCGAGTTTGAAGTTCAGGGGACCTATGGCTGCAAATGGGCACAGTGATGCTGCAAATGGGCATTGTTGACCCTCTTTTCCACTTACAGTAGCTGTGCATTTCTCACCCTCGTCTTATACTCGAGTCAATAAGTTTTTCCCATTTTTTTTGTGGTAAATTAGGGCCTCGACTTATACTCGGAACGACTTATACTCGAGTATATACGGTATATATATATATATATATATATATATATATATACACACACACACACACACACACACACACACACACACACACACACATACATACATACATACATACACACACACAGTATATATATATATATACACACACACACACACACACACACACACACACACACACACACACATACATACATACATACATACACACACACACACAGTATATATATATATATATACACACACACACATAGAGTGCTACCCCCATAGGAGCCGCTGGATAGGATGGGTCCTCTGTTTTTTGCCTCAACCTTCTCCAGAACCTCGGCCCCTCTGACACACCAGGTTGAGTGTACAAACATACAATATCACAGGAAATCCCTAAAAGTATTACTTACTACCCAGTAGTAGTTCTATATCACAGGAAATAGGCGCCAGACCAGGCAGTAAAGGCAAACTTAATATATTGTTCCCCAATACTGTTGGTAACTAGGCATAAAATGGATTAACAATGTTGATAACACAATTTAGCACACAAAGTGATTACCAGTAAGGACTGGGCATAGAATGACACTTGACATCCAGATCAGTATAAAACAGTAGCAAGGCCACACCAAGTGCAGCAGTGATCGGTAGTAAAGTTTAATCTACAGAGTGCTGGAATTATACTGCCAGAGCACATTTATGTCGGTGATGCTAGTCCTGGACGGACTGGGTATGATCTGTCTAAAAGAAAAGGAGGACTGTAGCGGAGGGGGCAGGAGAACAAAGGGGGCTTGCAGAATAATTATTACAGGAGGGGCAGCCCTTGAGATGTTCTTCTGCTGGCTAACGTTGAGGCCCTTTAAGAGTGACGTGCACTAAAAGACAGCCCCATTTAACCTGCATGCAGTATAGGTATGGTATTGTCCCGATGTGGTAAAGTTTCGGTATAATTCGGTGTAGGGTTGGTATAAGCGCAGTCCAGGGTATACTTGGTGTCCTGTTCTCAGTCCCTGCTAGCAGTATAAGCAATGGGCGAACAGCCCTCTCACCAGTCTCCGGGATGCTGCTGCGACCTCTCGCTGTAGAAGGGGGGGCTCCTTCGGTCTCTTCCCAAAAGCCTCCAATGATCAGCGGTGGGAAGCAGAGGGTGAGTGGACGCTCCAGTCGCCCTGCTGCAGCAGTGCAGGTGCTGTGATGTGGGGGCGCTGCCCCCGGGTATTCTTACTCCCAATCTCAGGCTCAGATCTTTACTGCTATGATCTCCCGCTTGCAGGCGGTGCTCTCTCAAACTCCCTTGGTGCCAAGAGGAAGAACTTTCCCTGCAGTTTAATAAAAATCCTCTCCCATTCCTCCTACTGCACAGTGCGTATTGGGATCTGTAGTTTAATGAGTCAACTGGCCCATTATATGAATGCCGTCTCAAACTACATCTGCCAGAATTCTTAGAGTTCTGCATAGAATACTAAATGTTTGTTTGGCTTTAGCACTCCCCCTGCTGGCCGGAGGAGAATGGTGCAGAATATCATCAGTAGAGGGAGAGGGGAATAATAGGCAATGTCTCCATCTCCATATTGCTGTAGCCCAGCACCTTGCTATATACGCGCACACATCCTGTTATCCCAAGTGTTTATGAGCGGTAGAGTATGTCTGTGTGTTTGTTGGACTGGCATGAGGATTTCAAGCTGCATTATGTGCAATGGCTAGGTATTCTAAAAGAAGCACTTATTTCCTGTAATGTATCTGACCACTCAGGATCTGTGTTTCTGGGAGATCTGAGAAGGCTTGGCTGGAACCGAGGAGCTCCTGGCACATAACGGGTGTGCGAATCACACAGGCCGCTGGTACTCGTCTCCAACAAAGAATCTAACGGGTCTCTGTGGCCGTCCTGTTAGTGGTAGGTGGAACGGGCCATCATCCAGTCCAGATGCAGAAATCTTATCTAATCAGCTTCCATTAGATTATGAGCCGTGCTATGTGCCAAGCGCATATTTGTCTAAGTGCTGCGATAACCACGTATCTGTACACCCGCCGGGATACACACAGCACGGGAGACGGAGGATTCATTCTTACCACGATACAAAACAAGGAAGAGTTTTTCTGAAAGTGCATTCAAAATTAGATACGTATATACAGTATCTCACAAAAGTAAGTACACCCCTCACATTTTTGTAAATCTTTTCATGTGACAACACGAACTGACAACACAAGAAATGACACTTTGCTACAATGTAAAGTAGTGAGTGTATATATATATATATATATATATATATATATATATATATATATAGATCTATATATATTGTAGAAAATATTACTGATGTCACTCCTGCCACATAAAACACTCCTGGAATCCAGGTTGTAACAAAGAAAAAATAATTTTTATATAAACAGTGATGATGTCACTCCACAAAATGTAACATATCTGCATGATATTATTACACTTATATCTGGAGGGCAGTGATGTCACTCCTGTATAATATATCTTTTATCTGATTAGTGGTGATGTCAGATCACCCAACATGATTTTCTGAAGACACACTAAAGTGGCTCAGGGCCAGTATGAGAAATAAAAGTCCATCACTGAGCATTTCTAGTTGAACAATTTTTGGACTTCACAACCCCTTCCAGCACATAGAGGGAGAAAAAATGAATGATGAATCACTGTCATCTTCACTCTCAACAGGAAATAATCTGAGCGGTTTGTGTTTATTTGCATTTTTTTAAAGTGTGTGTGTGTGTATATATATATATATATATATATATATATATATATATATATATATATATAAAACTGTTCATTATGCTGCCTCAGCTTTAATGAATTAATAGGTTTACAGCATTGGTTACTTTGTATCTGTGGGGTTGACGCCTTTCCTGGGCCAATTAAAAAGCGCAGCACCCTTCGCGCACGCACAGTAGGGAATCGGCTGTGAAGCTGAAAGGCTTTACTGCCGGGTTCCATTACCAGGAACATGGAAGATCGGCTGGGGTGCCAACATCGTGGGCTGCCTGGACAGGTAAGTGTCCGTATATTAAAAATCAGCAGCTGCAGTATTTGTAGCTGTTGAGTTTAAACTTTTTGTGGGGGGGAGGCTGGAAAACTGGCCAAACAGGGACAAGGTCATGGGCAGCCAAGGCTCAATGATGGAGGTGGGAGGAGGGAAGGCTCATTGATGGAGGTGGGAGGAGGGAAGGCTCATTGATGGAGGTGGGGGAGGGAAGGCTCATTGATGGAGGTGAGGAGGGAAGGCTCATTGATGGAGGTGGGGGAGGGAAGGCTCATTGATGGAGGTGAGGAGGGAAGGCTCATTGATGGAGGTGGGGGAGGGAAGGCTCATTGATGGAGATGGGGAGGGAAGGCTCATTGATGGAGGTGGGGGAGGGAAGGCTCATTGATGGAGGTGGGTGGGGAGGGAAGGCTCATTGATGGAGATGGGGAGGGAAGGCTCATTGGTGGAGGTGCACAAACAAGGACCATAAAGACATGAATGAGCGAGTTTGGGGTGGAGGAACTTGACTGGCCTGCACAGAGTCCTGATCTCAACCCCATAGAACACCTTTGGGATGAATTAGAGCGGAGACTGCGAGCCAGGCCTTCTCATCCAACATCAGTGCCTGACCTCACAAAGGTGCTTCTGGAAGAATGGTCAAACATTCCCATAGACACCCTCCTAAACCTTGCGGACGGCCTTCCCAGAAGAGTTGAAGCTGTTTTAGCTGCAGAGGGTGGGCCAACTCAATATTGAACCCTACGGACTAAGGCCCCTTTCACACTTATATGACTTGTCCCACGATTTTGTACTGCAAAATCGTATGACAAGTCGTTCTCCATGATTTGCAATGACTACCATTCATATTGGCACGACTTTAAGTCGTGCCGACTTGAAAGTAGTCCCTGCACTACTTTGGTCCAACTTTTATGCGAGTTGTACTCCATAGACCTCAATGTTAAACCCTGAAGTAGCATGCAAATCGTGCCTGAATAATATAGACACGACTTCAGTACGACTTTGTAAGCACAAGCCTGGTTCGCTGATCGGGAAAGGAAAACTTTTTTTTCCTTTCCCGATGAGCGACAGGCAGTGCTGACAGCTGTCTGGTATGAATCCAGAGGGGGAACGTCGCGCCAAGTTTTAAATGAAAAAACCAGCGTGGGTTCCCCCCAGGGGCATACCAGGCCCTTAGGTCTGGTATGGATCTAAGGGGAACCCCCTACGCCGAAAAATCAGCATGGGGTCCCCCCCAAAATCCATACCAGACCCTTATCCGAGCACGCAGCCCAGCCGGTCAGGAATGGGGGTGTGGACGAGCGAGCGCCCCTCCTGGACTGTACCAGGCCGCATGCCCTCAACATGGGGGGGTGGGTGCTTTAGAGCATGGGGGGCACCCTGCCGGGCCCCCCCACCCCAAAGCACCTTGTCCCCATGTTGATGAGGACAAGGGCCTCTTCCCGACAACCCTGGCCGTTGGTTGTCGGGGTCTGCGGGCGGGGGGCTTATCGGAATCCAGGAGCCCCCTTTAATAAGGGAGCCCCCAGATCCGGCTCCCCACCCTATGTGAATGAGTATGGGGTACATGGTACCCCTACCCATTCACCTAGGGAAAAAAGCGTGAATAAAAAACACAGTACACAGGTTTTTAAAATAATTTATTAGGCAGCTCCGGGATCTTCTTCTGACTTCGGGGGTCCTCTTCTGACTTCGCGGGTCTCTCCGGCGTCTCCTCCCGGTGTCCTGATCTTCTGCCGGCTCCTCCGCTTTCTTCTGCAGCTCAATTGCTAGCGGTGGTCCGGACTTCTGCCTTCTTCTTTTCTTCCAGAGATGTTGACACGACGCTCTCTCCAGCTGGAATGGTCTCTGAATGCTCCGCATAGGTGGTGACCCCGCCCCCTTATGAGGTCATTGTCCCGGGGCATGCTGGGACTGTGCCGTCATAAGGGAGCGTGGTCATCACCCGGTGACCACGCCTCCTAAAACGTCACAGTCCCAGCATGCCCAGGGACTGTGACGGCATAAGGGGGCAGGGTCACCGCCTATATAAGTCCGTTGCGGAGCGTTCAGAGACCATTGCAGCTGGAGAGAGCGTTGTGTCAACATCTCTGGTAGAAAAGAAGAAGGCAGAAGTCCGGACCACCGCTAGCAATTGAGCTGCAGAAGATAGCGGAGGAGCCGGCAGAAGATCAGGACACCGGGAGGAGACGCCAGAGACACCCGAAGTCGGAAGGGGACCCCCGAAGTCGGAAGAAGATCCCGGAGCTGCCTAATAAATTATTTTAAAAACCTATGTACTGTGTTTTTATTGACCATGTACCCCATACTCATTCACATAGGGTGGGGGGCCGGGATCTGGGGGCTCCCTTATTAAAGGGGGCTCCCGGATTCCGATAAGCCCCCCGCCCGCAGACCCCGACAACCAATGGCCAGGGTTGTCGGGAAGAGGCCCTTGTCCTCATCAACATGGGGACAAGGTGCTTTGGGGTGGGGGGGGGCGCCCACCCCCCATGTTGAGGGCATGCGGCCTGGTACGGTCCAGGAGGGGGGGGCGCTAGCTCGTCCCCACCCCCATTCCTGACCGGCCGGGCTGCGTGCTCGGATAAGGGTCTGCTATAGATTTTGGGGGGACCCCCTCGCCGATTTTTTCGGCATAGGGGGTTCCCCTTACAATCCATACCAGACCTAAGGGCCTGGTATGCCCCTGGGGGGGGACCCACGCCAGTTTTTTTATTTAAAACTTGGCGTGGAGTTCCCCCTTATGATTCATACCAACTACTGTATGTTTTCATTTGTTAATGTCAAAAACGTGGCAAAGTCGTACAAAGTAGTACTGCTCCCAAATCGCGGTAAAATCGCGGCAAATCGCGGTGAAATTGCGGCAAAATCGAGGCCGCAAAATCGCAGTAAAATCGCGCGACTTTGAAGTCGTATAAGTGTGAAAGGGGCCTAAGACTGGGATGTCATTAAAGTTCATGTGCGTGTAAAGGCAGGTGTCCCAATACTTTCAGTAATATAGTGCATCTCATATATGAAACTTCATTATTTTGTCTTAACTTTGATGAGTTCATAGGTTTCCTATATTTGATTTGTTTCGAGTTTGTTTACAGCATCAGTTACTTTGTATCTATGGGGATGACGCCTTTCCTTTTCCTTCAATTAAGTAAATGAAAACTGTTACAATGCTGACTCAATATTGAATCCTAAGGACTAAGACTGGGATGCCATTAAAGTTCATGTGCGTGTAAAGTTAGGCGTCCCAATACTTTTGACAATATAGTCTGTGTATATATATATATATATATATATATATATATATATATATATATAACACACACACACATATATATTTTTAAATATATGTATGTGTGTGTATATACAGTGCCTTGCAAAAGTATTCACCCCCCCTGGCTTTTTACCTATTTTGTTACATTACAGTCTTTTGGTTCAAAGTTTTTTTTCAATCTGAATTATATGTGATGGATCAGAACACAATAGTCTAAGTTGGTGAAGTAAAATTAGAAAAATATATACATAAAACAATTTTTCATAAATAAAAAACTGATAATTGGCATGTGCGTATGTATTCACCCCCTTTGTTATGAAGCCCATAAATAGCTCTGGTGCCACCAATTACCTTCAGAAGTCACATAATTAGTGAAATGATGTCCACCTGTGTGCAATCTAAGTGTCACATGATCTGTCATTACATAGACACACCTTTTTGAAAGGCCCCAGAGGCTGCAACACCTAAGCAAGAGGCACCACTAACCAAACACTGCCATGAAGACCAAGGAACTCTCCAAACAAGTAAGAGATAATGTTCTTGAGAAGTACAAGTCAGGGTTAGGTTATAAAAAAAATCCAAATCTTTGATGATCCCTAGGAGCACCATCAAATCTATCATAACCAAATGGAAAGAACATGGCACAGCAGCAAACCTGCCAAGAGACGGCCGCACACCAAAACTCACGAACCGGGCAAGGAGGACATTAATCAGAGAGGAGCACAGAGACCTAAGGTAACCCTGGAGGAGCCGCAGAGTTCCACAGCAGAGACTGGAGTATCTGTACATAGGAGGACAATAAGCCGTACGCTCCATAGAGTTGGGCTTTATGGCAGAGTGGCCAGAAGAAATCCATTGCTTTCAGCAAAAAACAAAATGGCACGTTTTGAGTTTGCGAAAAGGCATGTGGGAGACTCCCAAAATGTATGGAGGAAGGTGCTCTGGTCTGATGAGACTAAAATTGAACCTTTTGGCCATCAAAGAAAACGCTATGTCTGGCACAAACCCAACACATCACATCACCCAAAGAACACCATCCCCACTGTGAAACATGGTGGTGGCAGCATCATGCTGTGGGGATGTTTTTCAGCAGTTGGAACTGGGAAACTGGTCAGAGTTGAGGGAAAGATGGATGGTGCTAAATACAGGGATATTCTTGAGCAAAACCTGTACAACTCTGTGTGTGATTTGAGGCTAGGACGGAGGTTCACCTTCCAGCAGGACAATGACCCCAAACACACTGCTAAAGCAACACTTGAGTGGTTTAAGGGGAAACATGTAAATGTGTTGGAATGGCCTAGTCAAAGCCCAGACCTCAATCCAATAGAAAATCTGTGGTCAGATTTAGACCCCTTTCACACTGGGGCGGTTTGCAGGCGGTATTGCGCTAAAAATACCACCTGCAAACCGCCCCTAAACAGCCTCCGCTGTTTGTTCAGTGTGAAAGCCCGAGGGCTTTCACACTGAAGCGGTGCGCTGACAGGACGGTGAAAAAAGTCCTGCAAACCGCTTCTTTGGAGCGGGGAAGGAGCGGTGTATTCACAATCAATGGGACAGCGCGGCTATACCGCGGCAATACCGCGGCTATAGCTGCGCTGTACGAGGGATTTTAACCCTTTTTCGGCCGCCAGCGGGGGGTAAAACCGCACCGCTAGCGGCCGAATACAGCTGCAAGAATGACGGTACAGCAGCGCTAAAAATAGCGATGTTGTACCGCCGACACCCCCACCGCCCCAGTGTGAAAGGGGCCTTAAAGATTGCTGTTCACAAGCGCAAACCATCCAACTTGAAGGAGCTGCAAGGAGGAATGGGCAAAAATCCCAGTGGTAAGATGTGGCAAGCTCATACAAAGCGACTTGGAGCTGTGATAGTCACAAAAGGTGGCTCTACAAAGTATTGACCTTAGGGGGGTGAATAGTTATGCACATTGACCTTTTCTGTTATTTTGTCCTATTTATTGTTTGCTTCACAATAAAAAAAAAAAATCTAGAAAAGTTGTGGGCATGCTCTGTAATATAAATGATGCAAATCCTCAAACAATCCATGTTAAATCCAGGTTGTGAGGCAGCAAAACACAAAAAATGCCAAGGGGGGCGAATACTTTTGCAAGGCACTGTATGTGTATATACAGTGGGGACGGAAAGTATTCAGACCCCCTTAAATTTTTCACTCTTTGTTATATTGTAGCCATTTGCTAAAATCATTTAAGTTAATTTTTCCCTCATTAATGTACACACAGCACCCCATATTGTACACACAGCACCCCATATTGTACACACAGCACCCCATATTGTACACACAGCACCCCATATTGACAGAAAAACACAGAATTGTTGACATTTTTGCAGATTTATTAAAAAAGAAAAACTGAAATATCACATGGTCCTAAGTATTCAGACCCTTTGCTATGACACTCATATATATAACTCAGGTGCTGTCCATTTCTTCTGATCATCCTTGAGATGGTTCTACACCTTCATTTGAGTCCAGCTGTGTTTGATTATACTGATTGGACTTGATTAGGAAAGCCACACACCTGTCTATATAAGACCTTACAGCTCACAGTGCATGTCAGAGCAAATGAGAATCATGAGGTCAAAGGAACTGCCTGAAGAGCTGAGAGACAGAATTGTGGCAAGACACAGATCTGGCCAAGGTTACAAAAAAAATTCTGCTGCACTTAAGGTTCCTAAGAGCACAGTGGCCTCCATAATCCTTAAATGGAAGACGTTTGGGACAACCAGAACCCTTCCTAGAGCTGGCCGTCCGGCCAAACTGAGCTATCGGGGGAGAAGAGCCTTGGTGAGAGAGGTAAAGAAGAACCCAAAGATCACTGTGGCTGAGCTCCAGAGATGCAGTCGGGAGATGGGAGAAAGTTGTAGAAAGTCAACCATCACTGCTGCCCTCCACCAGTCGGGGCTTTATGGCAGAGTGGCCCGATGGAAGCCTCTCCTCAGTGCAAGACACATGAAAAGCCGCATGGAGTTTGCTAAAAAACACCTGATGGTGAGAAATAAGATTCTCTGGTCTGATGAGACCAAGATAGAACTTTTTGGCCTTAATTCTAAGCGGTATGTGTGGAGAAAACCAGGCACTGCTCATCATTTGTCCAATACAGTCCCAACAGTGAAGCATGGTGGTGGCAGCATCATGCTGTGGGGTATTTTTCAGCTGCAGGGACAGGACGACTGGTTGCAATCGAGGGAAAGATGAATGCGGCCAAGTACAGGGATATCCTGGACGATAACCTTCTCCAGAGTGCTCAGGACCTCAGACTGGGCCGAAGGTTTACCTTCCAACAAGACAATGACCCTAAGCACACAGCTAAAATAACGAAGGAGTGGCTTCACAACAACCCCGTGACTGTTCTTGAATGGCCCAGCCAGAGCCCTGACTTAAACCCAATTGAACATCTCTGGAGAGACATAAAAATGGCCGTCCACCAACGTTTACCATCCAACCTGACAGAACTGGAGAGGATCTGCAAGGAGGAATGGCAGAGGATCCCCAAATCCAGGTGTGAAAAACTTGTTGTATCTTTCCCAAAAAGACTCATCAAAAGGGGCTTCTACTAAATACTGAGCAAAGGGTCTGAATACTTAGGACCATGTGATATTTCAGTTTTTCTTTTTTAATAAATCTGCAAAAATGTCAACAATTCTGTGTTTTTCTGTCAATATGAGGTGCTGTGTGTACAATATGGGGAGCTGTGTGTACAATATGGGGTGCTGTGTGTACAATATGGGGTGCTGTGTGTACAATATGGGGTGCTGTGTGTACAATATGGGGGGCTGTGTGTACAATATGGGGGGCTGTGTGTACAATATGGGGGGCTGTGTGTACAATATGGGGGGCTGTGTGTACAATATGGGGTGCTGTGTGTACATTAATGAGGAAAAAATGAACATAAATGATTTTAGCAAATGGCTGCAATATAACAAAGAGTGAAAAATGTAAGGGGGTCTGAATACTTTCCGTCCCCACTGTATATATATAGATATAGATATATCTATATCTATATATATAGATAGATATATATATATATATATATATATATATCTATTTATATATATATATATATATATATATATATATATATATATATATATATATATATATATATATATATATATATATATATTTGTTTCTCTGACACTGCATCTCTGCAAAGTGTAGACAGGGGTGGGAGTGCATTTATAAAAAATATCTGCTGATGGTGGCTGTAGAACATAAGAGGTTACAATATGGATCTGTGCCGGCCCAACGCTCTTCCAACTTCAGAAGCGTCTTCCGGCTTGTGCAAAGTCGGCAATCCGGCCGCCGACAGATCCGAGCCTCCCTTAATAATGCATAGGATTTTCTTTTTACATGTCACCGCAGAAGTATCAATTCTGTCCTCCGTGTCGTTTTGTGATGCTGATCCGTCCTGACAGCGTTCCATTAAACCAATGAGCTTTCCGCCTCCTGATGTTCTCTTAAATATTCCTCCAAGTGATGTATTTTTCTCTCTCTTTGCGTTTTTTTTTTTTTTTCGCTTCTTAAACAGCTTGTGAAGGTTGTTTGCATTGAAGAATCGAACGGCAATCCAGGTACGGCGTCCTAACACACGTCCCGGGATATTAAAAAAAAAAAAGAAACACGAAGAATCCATTTTGCTGGACAGACGCCACGAGGCAAACATTTTTTTTCTCCCCCCCCCCCCCCCCTCTTCGGTTTAATTTGGTTTTGCGCCTTTGAGGATCCGGTGAACTGGAAGAGACTTGACAGCGCAGTTAACATGCAGTTTTGCATTTGAGTCACCTAAGGAAATACTTAGCACTGTTTGATATTTTGCAGGGGACGGCGAGAAAAGCAATTACTAAATCATGCATGATGACTGCGAATTCCAACAAAGGCAGAAAAATATGAAAAAAGCGAAACGCTTTAATCTGCGCACGGAGAAGGAAGGGGGGCGGCGGCGAGAGACCGCGTGCCGTGTTCACCGCCGCGCTAACATGACACGGTGTCTTTGATTTCTGCATTTGTTTAATACTGTATGATATTTAAAAGCGCGGAAAAGAGTGCAGTTTAGGCTCTTACATGTGGAGAGGCTCCCGGAGGAGAGACAGGCACACAATAAAAAAAAATACAAAAAAAAAAAAAATTTTTTTTTTTTTTACAAAACTTGCTGAGAAGAATGGGGGGTGGGCGCGGGGCAAACAGTGAAAATTTGAGGATTGTGTTTCCCTTTAGGAAGGAGAGTAATACAATTCTTAATTTTTTTTTAATTCAAAAAAATAAAAAAATTAATTCAAAAAAAAATATTTTTTTGGAATTAAAAAAAAATATTCTTAAAGGGGAACTCCAGGAATATACAGAAATTTTAGTATTTTGTTATTGTTTCCAAGTAGAACCCCATTCCCGAGATATATTTCTCAGGAGACCCAGTGTGGAGAATCACCATCAGAATTCCATATTCTGGAAGAAATGACAAGAAAATTTGTGTCACCCTCCCTCTCATTAAATGGAGGTCATTTTTGGAGGCCAAGTCCTTAGTGATGGCATTGTGGGAGGGGCAGAGACACAAACTACTGCGGGGAAAGCTCCCCATTGTGGGAGGGGCAGAGACACAAACTACTGGAGGAAATCTCCCCATTGTGGGAGGGGCAGAGACACAAACTACTGGAGGAAATCTCCCCATTGTGGGAGGGGCAGAGACACAAACTACTGCAGGGAAATCCCCCTATTGTGGGAGGGGCAGAAATACAAACTACTGGAGGAAATCTCACCATTGTGGGAGGGGCAGAGACACAAACTACTGCAGGGAATTCTCACTATTGTGGGAGGGGCAGAGACACAAACTACTGCAGGGAAATCTCACCATTATGGGAGGGGCAGAGACACAAACTACTGCGGGAAATCTCACCTTTGTGGGAGGGGCAGAGGCACAAACTACTGCAGGGAAATCTCCCCATTTTGTAAGAGGCAAAGATACAAACTATTGGGGGAAATCTCCCCATTGTGGGAGGGGCAGAGACACAGACTACTTGGGGGGGACCTTACAATTGTTACAATTGTGGGAGGGGCAGCAGTTGTCCTCCAGTCTGTTTGAGGTTCTGTCTTTCAAACAAATATCTGTCTGATCTTTTGTTTGTGGTCTGATGAACTTTGTTTTTTCTTGAAGTCACTTTTGAAACCTTCTTAGTGTTTTAGCACATCAGGGAGCGATTATTTACCATCAGAGTGATAATTACCAGAAGTTCTATCTGTGACAATCTCTAAGCACTGGGGAAATTTCTTCTGGCTCAGCGATGCTCAGCTGCGACTCCACAGCCGCTAATCCATGGCCCGCAGCGAGCAGGTGCGCGACTTCACGGCGTTTCACTTCGGTTCTGAAGACTTGCGTTCTGCCAGTGATCCGTGCGTCATACCTGGCACGGACTCTAGACGCTGCTCGGCAATCCCAAATCCTAATAAGCCTGCGAATATGCGGAGCAGAACAAGAGCAAAACAGCTACAAGTCAACAATTTTAGCTGCTACAAAGGACCATTTATTGCAACGAGGGTGGGTGGCTGCGCGACCACAATCCGTAAAACAAGCCGCCATAAGATTAGGAGGCCAGGGCACCCAAATTCAACGCGTGCCCAGATTATACACAATAAAGCAATTACATATTCTGAACATGCAGTAAAAGGTTTTCTCAGGGCTTTCCTCAACCTGCACCGTTTTCCTGTGTCTGATGTGCATTTGGGAGGCACATAAAATGCAGGTCAGCAAAATCCTATTGACTTTAATTAGGCCTTACAGATGGCAGTTCAGAGGCTTTTTGACCTGCGTTTTTGGATGCAACACATCCTTTTGAGGCAACTGCATTCAAACAGTAAATCGCAGCTGACATGATTCCTGAAAGAAGCTCTCAATGACCTCCGTAGCCAAAGGCGTTGTGGAGAAATTCATCTTCAAATTTGAAACAAAAAATAGTTTGGTTGACCAATCATAGGGGAAGTGTTAAATATAATGGACCAGCAACAAAACTTTACATATTTTATGTGATATTAAATTTGGTATGGGACAACCTCAACTAGGTTTAAAATATGAAAAGAAGAACAGTAAGCTTAATTTGCACTACTGACCCAAAGAATATCTATTACACCAACTAGCTATAAAAAAGAATAGAGGGTATTTATTTAAAACCTATGTAAGTTATGATAAAACCACAATGAAAATAAACCTGAACATGTTCAAATCCGTCGACATGAGCCCTGAAACAAGTCCAAACTGACCTCTGTATAGGCATTGTGGGGAAATTCATCTTCAAAGCTCACAACAGTGGCACTGAAATCTGAGCTCTTTTCCTATTACTTTGCATTGCAGCAGGAATCTGGGCAGCTTGCCAGTCCTCTAATATAAACACACAGTAGGATTGGAAGAACAGAAGGCGTTAGAAACTACAAGATCTTTAAGAATGAATAAACTCCACGGTACAAGCAGCTTCAGAAATCATTGATGGTTGCCCATTTAACTACTTTTACTATGAAGAATATGCAAATACTTTAGCCCAGGTTCACACTGAGCTGTGGGAATGAAGCCGTGCGAGTTCATCTGAACTCGCACGATTTAACTCCCCGCATGTCAGTCCCGATTTCGGCTGCGATTGCGGAGACATCTGTGCAGGTTTCTGCACAGATGTCAATGTAAATCGCAGCCCGAAATTGCAAAAAGTAGTACAGAAACAACTTTTTGAAATCGGTGCAGCGCCGCAGATGTGGCGTAAGGACGGTGCCGTTGACAGCAATTGCCGCCAATCTGACATGCGATTTGACATGTCAAATCGCACGTCAAAACGCTCCAGTGTGAAGCAGGGCTTAAATGTCCATAGTTTGAAAAAGCCAACCTTGAGCTCAAGCCTGTGACTTTGCCTAGCTTGAGATCAGGGGCTGACTGGCTACTTTTGGCCCAGGGGGCAAGTACAACCCAGAGGCCCATGGTGCAGCGATTCTGCCCCCCCTCCCTCTTCCCTGCCTCCTCCCGACTGCCATCCCAGGCTGAAGCTTCGCCCCAGGTATTGTCTGCTCCTCCCTAATGGGCAGGGCGGGCAGGACAGCTTCTGCTGCACCGATTCCGGGTTCCTAAACTGGCCGGCAGGGGGCAGCCGGGGCTGCAGGGGGGAGCCGGGGGCGGCTCAGTCAGGGCTCCAGTGGGGCACAGAGCCAGCCTCTGCTTGGACACGGCCTACACCATCGATTCCGGGAGGGGGGGGGGGTGGCCTGAACTCTGTCCTCACTTCACACTCGGTAAGACACTGGCGGGGACTTTTTACTCCTATTCACCAGGAAGCCTTTAGGCATGTCTACGGTGGAAGGAGTGTGGCCCTTTTACGGGGCATCAGAGCAATTGCCCCCCGGCCCAGTCTGCCCCTGCTTAAAATGCTGTCATCATTTTGCTGCAAGCAGGAGAAAGAAGTAGTCTGATCGCTGGGGAAAAGGGGACTAAGGACAGTGTTTTCTCCCAGTCACAACCCGTTTGTGGTCCGTTTTGGCATGCTTTCACTTAAAGGATAAGTCCACCCTAACATTAAAATCGCTACATCTATAGACATCCACAATCTAACACTAACCTATCTAGCCCTGTAAAGAAGAAATCAGTAGCCGCGGCTTCGCTCTGGAGGCGGGTGCAGAGGAGGCAGCCGAAAACGGAAGCCCCATAGTAAGTCTATGGGTGATGTCATTCCTCATTCATTTTCCAGCCGTTGACGGCTGCGTGCTCTGCAGAACTTCCACCGTTGGAGACTGGGCCGGAGCGGCTTCAAAAAGGTATGAATACTCATTTCTGCTTTACTGGGCTAGATAAGTTAGTCTTGGATGGTGGAAGTCTGTAGATGTAGAATTTTTCACGTTAGGCTGGACTTCCACTTTAAATCTCCACAAAGAGAAAGGACTTCCAGGCAGCACCACATTATTCATGGCAAGCAGATCCACCAATAGGCGAGTATAGGCAGCACCCCATACCAATTCTAGGCCCCACTGGGTAAGCAGGCGGTACCGGGCTTGGCAAGAGCTGGACTCATCCTCATTCTCAGCTGCCCAACCTCTAAACATACCTCTGCTGCCTCTGCAAACCGATTGGCAGTGGAGAAGAAGGAGGAGGGGCGGTACATACTATGAAGCATCTGATTGGATGCTTCAAAGCAAAGGAACAGGGGGTCCCTGTCTGGTAGGCTTTATGAGACCCCATGATTTCTATTGGTGGACCTGATAGTGAATGTCTTACTCACACAGTTGGGTGTAAGACACTTATTGGGCTTTATGAGATCAGAACACTGAGCCATGGACAGAACTGCTTCAGCCTGTTGGGTCTCCTTAGCACAAGCTGGAGTTACTGCTCAGCAGGCAAAGTATCAAAAAAACCTCAGATTTCACAAATACTGTACATTGTTTGGCAAAAGAAATACAAAATCACAAAGATGATCACTTTTATTCTGTTACTCAAAAAGTTCTCGAGTCAAAGAAGCCATTACAGAAAGGGGACAAAACAGCCGAGACGCCTAACAATGCGCTGACTCCCCCCTCTGGTGCCCAGAGTAGGGACTTCCTTTGAAGCTTACAATGTACCGTTCTTGTGGAGAATGGATGAAAGAGGCGCCGACTGAATCCTATAACCAATCCGCAGTCTGTACTTTTGTGACATTTAACAATCGTTCTATTAATTGTCCTTCTATCCGTGCCATTCGACTCTCAAGTCACCGTTTCTCCTCGCCGACGCCGTTTGTACACATTTTGGCATTAGCTGTTCTTATCTTTGGCACTGACCCCCTTTGACACATTAAATAATATGCAGGTCTCCTGGCAGATGCACCTGCCGAGCACGTTTCAACTGTGTTAGTCGACTTGAAGGCTCACGTGTCAAAGTGCAATCAGCCCAATAGGACACATCTACGCAAATTGTGTAGGAACCTTCCACTTCTCTCCTTAAAAATTAAAAGGCGGCTGCCATTGTACACTTGGCTCTTGAAAGGTGCTTGTTTCCGAATGTAATCTCCATGTTTGGTTCACCACCTGATGAGTTATTGACCTGCCTAAGCATGGGCTTAGTATAATATACACTGATCAGCTAGAACATTATGACCAACCACCTAATATTGAGTAGGTCCCCCTTTTGCTGTCAAAACAGCCCTGACCCATCGAGGTATGGACTCCACTAGACAAAACACGACACTGCCTCCTCCGGCTTGCCTTCTTCCCATACATCTTCCCATACTGCATTCTGGTGCCATCTCTTCCCCGGGTAAGTGACGCACATGGACACCACCTAGACCACTGAAAGTAGGCTGTGGTATCTGGCACCATGTCACCAGTAGCAGTGTAATTTGCCTAGTGGAGGCCCCATGGATTGGACTTGTTTTTCCAGCACATCCCACAGATGCTCCCTTTGGATTGCAATTTAGTTACATAGTAAGGTTGAATAAAGACACCAGTCTATCCAGTTCAACCTGAGTGAGTGTGGGTGCATGTCTACAATTGTACCAATATATATATATATGGGGACCCTTGTATATATGTGTGAGGGGCCCCAACTTGAATGAAGTGACAACTCTGGAGGAGGGGCAGTGACCCCTGAGGAGGGAGGACATGAATGGTTGGTTCTCTGTCCGCCCCGCCTCTCTTCAAAATCCGCCTCGCTCCTCCTCCTGGACGTAGTGACAACATTCATTCAACACGGAGGTCGGTCCCCGGTTGTCCTGGTAGGTGGGCTGTTCTTTACTAGCTGGAGCTGGACGGAGTGATGGTGGCCAGGGGGAGGGGAGTACAGGGGGATTTTATGCAATGTGAGATTGTGGGGTGCAGGTGAAATAAAATTAAGGGGGGGGGATTAAAAATGTGTAAGGGAGGGTAATTATAATTGAAGGGGGGGCTGCAAGGAAATTATAATCGTGGGGGAAGGATGCATTAAAGGGGGGCTGCAGGAATTATAATTAAAGGAGGAGGATTATAATTTGGGGGGCTGCAGGAGAATTATTATTGTGTGGGGGGGAGGGCAACTATAATAGAAGGGGCCCCTTGTATGTATATAGGTGTCAGGTGTGTGAGGAGCCCCCCGACTGGAATGAGGAGACAAATCCTGAGGAGGGGCAGTGACCTCTGAGGAGGGAGGACATGAATGGTCGGTTCTCTGTCAGCCCCGCCTTCCACCAAGTTCGGCTCGCTCCTCCTCCTGGATGTAGTGACATCACCACGCGGCATGCGCTCCCCGGTCGTTCTGGTAACAGGTGGTTGTTTACTAGTCGGAGCAGGACAGAGTAATGGTGGCCAGGGGGAGGGGGGTGCAGGGGAATTATATGCAATGTGAGATTGTGGGGTGCAGGAAAATTGAAATTGAAGGTAGGGGGGCTGCAGGGCAATTGTAATTGTGTAGGGGGGAAGTTAATTATGTTTAAGGGGGGGGGGGGCTGCAGGGAAATTATAATTGTTGGGGATTGTAAATATAATTGAAGATGGAGGGGTGGGGCTGCTGGGGAATTATAATTAAAGGAGGGGGGATTAAAATTTTGGGGGGCTGCAGGAAAATTATAATTGTGTGGGGGGAGGGCTGCAGGGTGGTTATATGTGACAGATGAGGATATGTGAAGGCTACAAGGCTTGTGGGACCTGACAGAGACCTGCGATGTGTCTGCACATGTGAAGGATCTTCTTTCAAGATGGCGTCATGGGAGCCAAGAACTTTGAATACAAGAGACAATGGTGAACTCCATGGACTAGTAAGTATGTTATTTTGTTCCTAAGAGCCGGTTCACACAGGGGCGACTTGTCAGGCGACCTAGTCACCTGACAAGTCGCCTCCCGTTCTGTACAATGCAACCGTCCTAATAGGAGCGACGCAAGTCGCTCCGACTTAGAAAAAGGTTCCTGTACTTTTGAGGCGACTTGAGGCGACTTGCATAGACTTCTATACAGAAGTCGTTTTGCAAGTCGCCGTGGATGTCGTGTGCAGGTCGCCTCGGTGAGGCGACCTGCAAGTCGTGCCGCCCCTAGTGTGAACCGTCAGAGAAATAGTTGTTCAGAATGGAAAATGTCATTTTAGGTGGGTGAAGTTATTTTTTAAGCATGCAGAATTTAACAATTTTTTTTTTTTTTTTTTAGCTCTGAGGAAGAGGACACAGCCCTTGCAACCCATACACTACACCCCAGTGGATGGGCGCAAGTGAAGGGTTGGGATTGGATTGTGATGCATGCACTTTGTCCTGTACTTTTGTGAGTAGATTGGAATTTGCTTTATTAAATAAAGGTCTTATGATAATGCACTAGGCTGGGGCACTTTCTTCATTTGCTCTTGTTTCAGTTATGATTTATGTCTATACACAGAAATGCAAGACTTTAGGTTTCTATGGCATCTATTAAAACTTCTTTACATCAGAATTTATGTGAAAAAATGTACCCTAATGCTGCCATTTGGAAGGAACGACTTGAAGATGAAGAGGGTTTACCAAATCACGTCAGCAGTCAACATCGAGATTCTCGTTATATTCAATGGTGCCACGTTCTCCAGGCATGAACACACAAGCCACAGGTCACAGGTCTTTGGCAGGTCTATAGGTTCTAGTCTATGTGCGTGATAGCGCTGGACCAATCAAAACAAGGCTTGGTACTGGTGCATACATTATGGAGTAAGTCCTCATTCCAGAGGGTGATAGCCAATGAAGGTACGATGTAGAAGGACCCTGTTATGGTCTTGGGATGCAACCTCTGTGACAGCATCAAAGAGGACACTCGGTAGAAGACTCTTGGGTGGGTATAGAATAGGACCGGGTATGAAAGTTCACATTACCTAAGCATCTTTTAAATGTTTTTTGAAGATTACAGACAAAGCCAACGAGTTTTGGGGTGGGGGGAGGCCTACCCTTTTCTTAGGGCTAGTTTGCAGGGGGACAATCAAAAATTATGAAATATTTTTGGAGATATTTATCTCGTGAAATATGTATTGTATGATCTATTGATTGTATGTTTTAACTTTTGATTGTCCTCCCCCTGCTCGCTTACCCCGAGGAAGGTGGAGGCATTTCCCCCGAAATGTGTTGGCTTTATCTGCTTTCTTCATCAAACAATTCAAATAGGCTCTCGAGTGATATGGACTTTTGTACCAGGTGCTTTTCTATACCCACCCAAAAGGTCAATGGGACCTGACAGAGACATGCAATGTGTCTGCACGTGCATGGGATCTCCTTTCAAGATGGCGGCATGGAAGGAGAGAACTTTGGATGCAAGGGGACAACGGTGGCTTTCGAAGTACTGTATTATTTTTTTTTCTCCCAAGAGGAATAGCTACTAGGAAAGCAATATTTAATTTGGAACTTCCTCTTTAAAGAAAAAAAAAAATGAAAACCTCAAGATTTTAACTGATTTCGCTATACACAGAAATTGAAGAGATTGGGTTTCTATTAAAACTTCCATACATCAGGGTTTATATAAAAATTAATCATAACACCACCATTACAAGGAATGAATCTTAGTCATTCCTACATCAGACAGATTATTATACCTTCAGTTTAAGCGTTTTAATCAGCAGAAACTGATCATGCAAAGCTACTGAAATCTATTTTTATAGGGTATTTAGCACTCTATGCTCCTAAAAAGAAAATTAAACATGAGCACTTTTAACAAATTTTAATTTTTGTTGGTTTTATATTTTTTGTGCTTTTTTTTTTCTCCACTTCAATAAAATCATGTTTCCTTTCAAAAATCCCATTTCCTATCTTCTTTGAGACAAAGCCAATCCCATAAAACTGGCAGCCGATAGTCTTATCAATTATCTCCTTCTCTTTTCAAAATGTACAAAAGTGCCACTAACAATGATTGAAGGCGACCACCAAAACGCACTGCGCCCACAACTCCACGCCTGGTGCCGGCGCACTTTCCGTCCAATGGTTTTCGAGGGATGTGACTAATGGCTGGGATTCGGAAAGCCGGTTCAGATACCTACAAAATTGATTGAGTCTAGGCATCAAAATGCAAATGAGCCCATTCCGGGTAGACTTAATTGTGATGATCTGAAAAGGCCAAATAGTGTACGGATTTGAGTTAAAGAGTTTTCTCTGAAAGGCAATCAGAGGAAAAGCCACTTCTGTGATTTATTCAAACCTACGTCGGCAAAGATCTTAATCCACTTACTCTATACATGAAGTACGCCGCTGTAATGGGATAGTAAAGTAAACAGATGAGAAGATAAACGGATAGGTTGCTTATTTTTAATTAACAAAGTTCCTCTGATCGGTATTTCAATTGTGAAAAAAAAAAAAATGTTTCCAAAGATTATGGGGCTTATTTAAAAATAAATAAATAAACTCCCATGTACATTATTTACGAAAAACGTCTGTTTTGTTGTGAAAAAGGTAAAAATGAATTTCAAATAACTACTTCGTAGAAAGATTTTGACTGCCTACTGTTTTCTCATTCCAAATTCTACCAAAACTCCACTCTAAAATCCCATCCACACCTGAGCCATTTGAAGTGGGTTTCCCAAAGCATTTCAATGGTCAACATCAAGATTCCCTTTATATTTAATGGTGCCATTTCACACTTTGGTCATTTGCAGCAGTTACCAAAACCTTTCATTAGTTAACATCAAGATTCCCATTATAGCTAATGGTGTCCATTCACACCTGAGCCATTTGAAGTGAGTTTCCCAAAGCTCATCAACGGTAAACATCAAGATTCACACCTGAGAAATTTGAAGGGTTTCCCAAAGCACTTCCAGGTGAACATCAAGATTCCCATTATATTCAATGTTGCCCATTCACACTTGGTCATTTGCAGCAGGTTTCCCGAAACCCTTCACTTGTTAACATCAAGATTCCCATTATATTTAATGGTGCCATTCAAACCTGAGCGATTTTAGGCACGTTTTCCTGAAGCGCTTCACTGATCAACATTAGGATTCCCATTATATTTAAAGATGCCCATTCACACCCGAGTGATTTCAAGTGGGTTTCCCAAAGCCCTTCAGTGGTCTACATTAAGATTCCCATTATATTCAATGTTGCCTGTTCACACTTGGGTCATTAGCAGCGGGTTTCCCGAAAACCTTCACTAATTAACCTCAAGATTCCCAATATATTTAATGGTGCCATTCACACCTGAGTGATTTTAGGAGGGTTTCCCAAAGAGCTTCACAGGCCAACTTTAAGATTCCCATTATATTCAATGGTGCCCATTCACACTTGGGTCATTTGCAGCAAGCTTCCTGAAACCCTTCTCTGGTCAACATCAAGATTCCCATTAATTTCAGTACTGCCCATTTAAGCCTGAGGGATTTGAAGTAGGTTTCACAAAGCACTTAACTGGTCAACATCAAGATTCCCAATATATTTAATGGTGCCATTCACACCTGAGTGATTTTAGGAAGATTTCCCAAAGAGCTTCACAGGTCAACTTTAAGATTCCCACTATATTCAATGGTGCCCATTCACACTTGGGTCATTTGCAGCAAGCTTCCTGAAACCCTTCTCTGGTCAACATCAAAGTTTCCCATTAATTTCAGTACTGCCCATTTAAACCTGAGGGATTTGAAGTAGGTTTCGCAAAGCACTTAACTGGTCAACATCAAGATTCCCATTACATTTAAAAGGTGCCATTCACACATTGGCAATTTTCAGGTAGGTTTCCCGAAACCCTTTCTTCGATCAACATCAAGATTCCCATTATATTCAATGTTGCCTGTTCACACTTCGGCCATTAGCAGCAGCTTTCCCGAAAGCCTTTGTGAACATCAAGATTCCTAATATATTTAATGGTGCCATTCACACCTGAGCAATTTTAGACGGGTTTTCCAAAGAGTTTCATCAGTCAACATCAAGATTCCCATTATATTCAATGGTGCCCATTCACACTTGGGTCATTTGCAGCAAGCTTCCCAAAATCCTTAACTGGTCAACATCAAGATTCCCATTCATTTCAGCACTGCCCACTTAAACCATGAGCAATTTGAAGCGGGTTTCGCAAAGCACTTAACTGGTCAACATCAAGATTCCCATTACATTTAAAAGGTGCCATTCACACATGGGAGATTTTCAGGTAGGTTTCTCGAAGCACTTCATTGATCAACATCAAGATTCCCATTATCTCTAATGGTGTCTGTTCACACCTGCGTTATTTGAAGTGGGTTTCACAAAGCACTTTACTGGTCAACATCAAGATTCCCATGGTATTTAAAGGTGCCATTCAAACCTGAGAGATTTAAAGTAGGTTTCCCGAAGCACTTCACTGATCAGCATCTAGATTCCCATTAAATCCAATAGTACCCATTTAAACCTTAGCCATTTGCAGTGGGTTTGACAAAGCACTTCAACGGTCAATATCAAGATTCCCATTATATTTAATGGTGTCATTCACACCTGAGTGATTTTAACCAGGTTTCCTGAAAAGGGTTTCACTGATCAACATCTAGATTTCCATTATATCCAATGGTGCCCATTCACACCTTAGCCATTTGCAGTGGGTTTGCCAACGCACTTCCACGCTCAATATCAAAAATCCCATGATATTGAACAGTGCCCATTTACACCTTAAAAGTTTTAAGTGGGTTTCCTAAAGTACCTCACTGATCAGCATCCAAATCCCAATTATATTCAATGGTTCCGGTTCACACCTAAGCCATTTACAGCAGGTTTTCCGAGACCCTTCCATTGGATAACATCAAGATTCCCATTATATTTAATGGCGCCCATTCACACCCAAGTAATTTTAAGCGGGGTTTCCCAAAGGACTTCACCAGTCAACATGAAGATTGCATGAAGGTGAATTGGCACCATTGAATTTAACAATTTGAAATGGGTTTCCCAAAGTGTTTTTCTGGTCAACATTAAGATTCCCATTATATTCAATGGTGCCCATTCACACCTGAGCCATTTTGAGCGGGTTTCACAAAGCACTTTACCAGTCAACATCAAGATTTCCACTATATTTAAGCCAGAATATATTTTTGTTCATTTCAAAGAGAATATAACAGGAATAAACATGGAAATAAAGCAAGTAGGATGTAGGAAGTAGACATAGACTAAACATTTATGAGTGACATATGCTGGATCATGAAATTTGCCATTACATTTAATGGTGCCATTCAAACCTGAGAGATGTATGCGTGTTTCTCAAAGAGCTTTACCAGTCAACATCAAGATTCCCATTATATTCAATGGTGTCCGTTCACACTTGGGTCATTTGCAGCAGGTTTCCCAAAACCCTTGACTAGTCAACATCAAAACTCCCATTACTTTTAATGGTGTCCATTCCAACCTGAGCGATTTGAGGTGGGTTTTACAAACCATATTACCAGTCAACATCAAGATTCACAATATATTCAATGGTGCCATTCACACCTGAGCGATTTTAAGCAGTTTTCCCAAAGGGCTTTACTGGTCAACATCAAGATTCCCATTATATCCAAAAGGTGCCCGTTCACACCTTAGCGATTTGGAGCGAGTTTCCCAAAGCACTTCACCGGTCAACATCAAGATTCACAATATATTCAATGGTACCAATCACACCTGAGTGATTTTAAGCGGGTTTATCGAAGCTCCTTACTGGTCAACATCAAGATTCCTATTATATTCAATGGTGCCCATTCACACCTTAACTATTTTAAGCAGTTTTCCCAAAGCGTTTTACTGGACATCAAGATATCCAAATGTGCCCGTTCACACTTTAGCCATTTGCAACGGGTATCCCAAAGCACTTTTCCGGTCAACATCAAGATTACAGTTATATTTAATGGTGCCACTCACACCTGCCACACGGGGGGGGGGGGGGGGGTGTGAGTGGGTTGTTGTTTGCCGCCCCCCCCAAAAAAGAACACCAGCCGCCACTGCTTAGTCTAAGACTAAGCCCCGAGGGCAGGACGAAACACATTGTTGGGTGTGACATGGGAGGAGCTATGGCTGAGGCCGCACTTCACTCCTACCTAGGATTGGGCTACTTGGTGTTAGACATGTGCAGAAAGGAAAAATGTGTTTCATTTGGCTTAGGATAGATTCGTTATGTTACCAATTTTGTGTCGTTGATTCGTTTTAGAATTCGTTTACTTTTTGTTAAATTTTGTTTTGTTTATTAATCTAGCAAATTCTAACTTTTCAGAACAATTCGAATTCAGATCAGTCGGAAAATGATCGACCAATTCGAATCCCGCCCCAAAGCAAGCCCCCCCCCAATGTTGGGGGCATGTGGTGGGCTGATATGGTTCAGGAGGGGGGGTAGGCGCGCACTCCCCCCCTCCTTTTCTGTTGGGCTGCATTCTCAGATAAGGGGATCCCCCCGCCATTTTTTTTTTGTCATTTTGGTGTGGTGTTCCCCTTAAAATCCATACCAGACCCCAAGGACCTGGTATGGCCCAACCCCCCCCCCCCCCTTTTTTTTTCTGACTCTCCTGTCTCCACCATTTCAGCTGTCAGTGGGGTCATCAGTTGATAAGGACGCGGGTGGCCGGCTTCCCAGCACGCTCCTTAACAACCAGCTATTCTTCACGCAGAATTTCGAATCAGTTGAACATTTATCAACCAATCCGAATCGTTCTGAAACTTTGGAATTGGTTAGAAAATGAATATACGAAATTAAATTAAACTAATTTCAACTAAATTTTTATACTATTTCATTCGGAGCTTTGGATACATCTGATCCTCGGAATAACCAAAAAGTCTTCCGAATTTTTATTTGGACCGAAAACAAACTGCACCTGTCTACTTGGTGTGCGGCATCTCAACATTGTCTATATACAACATGGTTCTACTTAATAACTCTAACAATTGTTTTGTTATATAACATTGTAATGTTTTATGTATTTATTTTTTAACAAAACTAGGTGTGTGGGTAGGGGGGCGGGGGGGTGGCTAAGATCCTTTATATTGTTTTACAATATGAATACAGTAATATTTGCTCCAGGACCTTTGTCGAGTCACTTCTGCGTTGCGTGGTTTTTCGAAGGGTCAACGGTGTCCCACGCGTTTCTCTTTCTTTCTGACCCCCTAAAACGTGTAGGCTATTATTGTTGGCTTTCCTATTCTACAATCTTTTCTTCTCCCGATGAATGGCTCATTCTCTTCCAGGCCCACTGTATTAAGTTATGGAATCCGCGGCTTCGTGGCGTCCCGGATTTGACAGGCACAATTATAATCGTTGAGGCGGTAATCTTTTCCAAGCAAAACTCCACGCCGCCGTAACCTTTGCTGATGAATTACAACGCTGCCAGCGCAATAGTACGCGGCCTAATTTCCTAAAACAATAAAAACACCACGTTTCTCATTCGGAGAGAAATGAAACACGAAGGCGATGTTATTCATGGTGAAAGCGCGGCGCGGGATTGTGTTCCAGGCATTATCTAACCCATTAAACACAACCCTGGAAATAAATATTGCCGCTTTTAATTCAATCTGTTTTTGTCTATCAATTCACTGATTGCTTTTGTTTGTTTGTTTGTTTGGTTTTTTTCGGGAGGCGGGAGAAGAAACCAAAGAATACGAATGCAAAAAAAAAGAAAAAAGCGTTTTTAAGCTTTTTATTTTTTCCTGCCGAACGCGGCTCGTGGGAGTCGTGCCGATGTGAATGGAATAGGTCAAGTCAAATACCGGCCTGAAGCAAATGTCACTGTTATTACGGGCTGAGTTATACGCTTGTTTTCCTATTATTGCGTATAAATAAATACCCTGTAATAGACATACTTAAATCTAGGCTAAATTACCCGCCGCACGGCGAGAGAATGATTTAACGCGCTGCCGCCGAAGGAGGGCGGATTGGTTATTCAGAGACAAAATGCAAAATGCAGGGTTATTTCTCCGCTAAAAACAATCATCAACCTGCCGGGAGACTAAAGAGCAAATCCACATTAAGGGCTCGTTCACACCAGCGCGCATGTGTTATGCGCGTGAGCTGGGGCGCGTTGTGACACATTGTAACAATGTATCATCGCTTTTCTTTTTTTTTCCTTTAAACTTTATTTAAAGTGGTTTGTAAATTCTCACATATACCCACCTGAGTATCTAGCCTCAGGTGATACACGGATGAAACTAATTTCTCGTATATAGGTTGTACCTGTTAATCTGCAGCCCTCTCTTCTCCAGAGCCATTCAAAGTCCAAAATGTACACAGCATTTCTGAGCTCTGGAAGGCAGGGGGCGAGGATCTTATGTCGCAGTGCACAACATAGGGAGCTGAGTGTAATCTGAGACCTGAGTGGAAGGAATAGAAACACCCCCCTCAACACAGTCTTGTTGTCAAGCTTGGAGACCAGTAGCTATAGCAGTAGAGAGGCTCCCACCGACCAGCTGGATAAGTGAACAAGCAGATTACCCTGGAGGATGATGTGGGCTCACCCGAGGTCTAAGTACTAACTGGTGTTCACCAGAGCTCCTGTTGGTGAAGATGGCTTTTGCTGCATGCTAGTACCGGGTCCCAGTCCTCAAGATCGCCCCACCAGGAGGTGAGCTACCCGTGGTTCCAGTAGCAGATATAGCAGGTAGGGATCAAGCAGCATTGTAGTCAGTAAACAAGTCAAAGGTCAGTAGCAAGTGGTTGCAGGTTGGGATCAAGTATAAGTGTAGTCAAGCAACAAGCCAAAGGTTGGTAATAAGTGGTAGTGAAGAAACAGACAGCAGCAGGAGTGACAAGAGCAAGATATTGGGTGGAGAGAGCACAATAATTTGGCAAACAGGAAGTGCAAAGGTATGGCTAAAATAGGAAGTTCATGGGAGGAGCAAGGGGTTCAAGGTTCACCAGAAACAAGGTTCAAGGTAGGCTTGTCGAACGGCTCAAATGGGCTCCCGTCTGACATCTCAGGTGGCTCAGCAAGAAGAGACACAGCAGAGGTCGCAGCTCCCGACACTCACAGGGAGACAAGGACAGCTGAGGCGGTAAATCACAGTTTGTGTGCTAGAGCGGGGACAGGGCCATCCTCTGGGATTTGGTTTTGCAGAGCAGCCCTGATCCTTTTCCTCTGGGGTCACCCACTGGCGCTCCAGGCTCCTCCTCCTCAGGCAAGTGCCCCCATGGAAAGTGGCTTTCCATGGGGTAACCATGCGTGCTTGCTCCCAAGCTGCTCTGTCTGCATCTATTGACACAGAGCGGGCGGCTTGGCCTTGCCCACCGCGCAGTAGGCACAGCATTTGATTGACAGCAGCGGGAGCCAATCTGCCCAGGGAGGAGGGAGACAATGGCGAGGATCGCTGCTCTCGCGCACATCACTGGATCGGATCAAGCTTAGGTAAGGGGTGGCTGGAAGGAGGGGGGGATTTTGCAGCACAGAAGGTTTTTCACCTTAATGCATAGAATGCATTAGGGTGAGAAAACTTTAAGGCTTTAGAACCACTTTAACCCTGAAGAAGGGCCTATGAACCCCTGAAAAGCGTTGGATGTTTTATGTTGTCTTGCTGGATGAACACAAAAAGTGGAAGTTTTTGAACCCTTGCTTCAATACTTTTTTTTGGACTTTGTATAGGTAGTTTTTAACACCATAACCACATGCTAAAGTCAAAAAATCCACTTCATTCACCTTCAAGCCCATAAGCAAACAGAAAAGATTGAACTAAGACTGCACTAAGATAAGACTGAGGCCTGATTCACGCTTATGCAGGGTTGCAGTTTGCATATTGCAGGTACATTTTGTGTTTTTCAGTACATGCTTTTCATCCATTGAAGTCTATGGAACCAAAAACAAGTCCCTGGTCCTTTCTAAGAAATGCACAGATGTGAACTACATCCATAGGAAACCATGTTAGATGGACTGTATTGTGTTTCTGCAAAACTGAAAATGCGCTAAAAAATTAATAGGTGTGAACCAGGCCTAAGTGTAGCAGGTGACATGACATTTATAAGAAAAAAAATAACTCCTATTTATTAAAATCAAATACCGTATATACTCGAGTATAAGTCGAATTTTTCAGCACATTTTTTTGTGCTGAAAGTGCCCCCCTCGACTTATACTCGAGTCAAGCACTTTTCTGCAGCAAAAAATTTCATTTTCCGAACCGATTTTGGGGCCCCGTATCTCAGGGCCACTTAGTGCTAGGAACCCCAAATTTGGTGTGCAAACCCAGTGGAATTGGTACCACAACATATCTAAAGCTGAAGTTCCTAGCACTAAGTGGCCCCGAGATACGGGGTCCCAAAATCGGTTCGGAAAATGTCATTCTCTGCTGCAGAAAAGTGCTTGACATTTTCGGAACCGACTTTGGGGCCCCATATCTCAGGGCCACTTGGTGCTAGGAACCCCAAATTTGGTGTGCAAACCCAGTGGAACTGGTACCATAACATTTTCAAAGCTGGGGTTCCTAGCACCAAGTGGCCCTGAGATACGGGGCCCCAAAACCGGCTTGGAAAATTTCATTCTCTGCTGCAGAAAAGTGCTTGAACTTTTCTGGACTGATATTTGGGGCCCTGTATCTCGGGGCCACTTGGTGCTAGAAACCCCAGCTTTGGAAATTTTATGGTGCTAGTTCTACTGGGTTTGCACACCAAATTTGGGGTTCTTAGCACTAAGTGGCCCCGAGATACAGGGCCCCAAATTCGGTCAACTGTGTCCATCTGCAGCAATGTCATTTCGGGACCCTTTGGGTTCAGAGATCCCAAATTTTGGCTGCAGCTAGGGGGCATCTAGGAACCCTTAACTACCGAGTTTGAAGTTCAGGGGACCTATGGCTGAAAAAGGGCACAGTGAGGCATGCAAATGGGCACAGTGATGCTGCAAATGGGCATTGTTGACCCTCTTTTCCACTTAAAGTAGCTGTGCATTTCTCACCCTCGTCTTATACTCGGGTCAATAAGTTTTTTCCATTTTTTTTTTGTGGTAAATTAGGGCCTCGACTTATACTCGTAACGACTTATACTCGAGTATATACGGTATATGTCTACATAAGGATATGGTGAAAGCACATATAAGAAGTATCTTCAATGCACATATAATCTTATGGGAAGATTTTTGTTGAAATTGAATGATCAGGTGACAGGATCCCTTTAAAGATGATTTCCATTTTTCCCAATCTTCTCCTTTAAACCTTTATCTTCATACAAAGAAAAATGACAAAAAAGCTCCTATAGCAGCTCTGCTCTGCTCCAGCCACTTTCCTCCAATACCAGCTCTGTATCCAGAAAATACACATCTTATTCTTCATACTTTTACTTTTTGATATAAAAGACACTGCTTCAACTTTATCTTCCATTTTAAAAAATATGACGCTCCATCCAGAGTGATAAATCTCTCTCACAAAACTTTATCGGCTTCATATTTCCCATTTTCAGGCTTTGGACACATGAAAATGGTTAAAGTGAGACCATAAAAAGTGGAAATAGAACGTCTTCACTTGTCACAAGAAATGAGACAATACACCAAACTACAGATTTAGAAAGGTAGATGGATCAGATTATTCCAGCTATTCTGACATTGTAAAAACACAAATTTGTTGCTAAATATTGCTGGCATACCAGCTACCACTTAAAGCATCTGAAGCAGATGTAGATTGGCAGCTCTGCTCTAGAGTTCATCTCTATTTCTGTATTCGGCTTCCCTCTAGAGTCCATTTCCTTTCTGGTTTCGGCTACATGCACAGTTCAATTTATGTTTTCCGCTACATATCAGAGTCCAGCTTCATTCCGATTTCGTCTACGCTCTAGAGTCCATTTCTTTTCCCATTTCAGCTATGCTCCAGAATCCAGCTTCATTCTGATTTCATCCAAGCTCTGGAGTCCAGCTTCCTTCACATTTCATCCAAACTCTGGAGTCCAGCTTCCTGCACATTTCATCCAAGCTCTGGAGTCCAGCTTCCTTCACATTTCATCCAAGCTCTGGAGTCCAGCTTCCTTCACATTTCATCCAAGCTCTGGAGTCCAGCTTCCTTCACATTTCATCCAAGCTCTGGAGTCCAGCTTCCTTCACATTTCATCCAAGCTCTGGAGTCCAGCTTCCTTCACATTTCATCCAAGCTCTGGAGTCCAGCTTCCTTCACATTTCATCCAAGCTCTGGAGTCCAGCTTCCTTCACATTTCATCCAAGCTCTGAAGTTCAGCTTCCTTCACATGTCATCCAAGCTCTGGATTCCAGCTTTCTTCACATCTCATCCAAGCTCTGGAGTCCAGCTTCCTTTACATTTCATCCAAGCTCTGGAGTCCAGCTTCCTTCACATTTCATCCAAGCTCTGGAGACCCGCTTCCTTCCCATTTCATCCAAGCTCTGGAGTCCAGCTTCCTTCACATTTCACCCAAGCTCTGGAGTCCAGCTTCCTTCACATTTCATCCAAGCTCTGGAGTACAGCTTCCTTCACATTTCATCCAAGCTCTGGAGACCCGCTTCCTTCCCATGTCATCCAAGCTCTGGAGTCCAGCTTCCTTCACATTTCATCCAAGCTCTGGAGACCCGTTTCCTTCCCATTTCATCCAAGCTCTGGAGTCCAGCTTCCTTCACATTTCATCCAAGCTCTGGAGTCCAGCTTCCTTCACATTTCATCCAAGCTCCGGAGTCCAGCTTCCTTCACATTTCATCCAAGCTCTGGAGACCAGCTTCCTTCCCATTTCATCCAAGCTCTGGAGTCCAGCTTCCTTCACATTTCATCCAAGCTCTGGAGTCCAGCTTCCTTCACATTTCATCCAAGCTCTGGAGTCCAGCTTCCTTCACATTTCATCCAAGCTCTGGAGACCAGCTTCCTTCACATTTCATCCAAGCTCTGGAGTCCAGCTTCCTTCACATTTCATCCTAGCTCTGGAGTCCAGCTTCCTTCACATTTCACCCAAGCTCTGGAGTCCAGCTTCCTTCACATTTCATCCAAGCTCTGGAGTCCAGCTTCCTTCACATTTCATCCAAGCTCTGGAGTCCAGCTTCCTTCCCATTTCATCCAAGCTCTGGAGTCCAGCTTCCTTCACATTTCATCCAAGCTCTGGAGACCCGCTTCCTTCCCATTTCATCCAAGCTCTGGAGTCCAGCTTCCTTCACATTTCATCCAAGCTCTGGAGTCCAGCTTCCTTCCCATTTCATCCAAGCTCTGGAGTCCAGCTTCCTTCACATTTCATCCAAGCTCTGGAGTCCAGCTTCCTTCACATTTCATCCAAGCTCTGGAGTCCAGCTTCCTTCACATTTCATCCAAGCTCTGGAGACCAGCTTCCTTCACATTTCATCCAAGCTCTGGAGTCCAGCTTCCTTCACATTTCATCCTAGCTCTGGAGTCCAGCTTCCTTCACATTTCATACAAGAACTGGAGTCCAGCTTCCTTCACATTTCATCCAAGCTCTGGAGTCCAGCTTCCTTCACATTTCATACAAGAACTGGAGTCCAGCTTCCTTCACATTTCATCCAAGCTCTGAAGTTCAGCTTACTTCACATTTCATCCAAGCTCTGAAGTTCAGCTTCCTTCACATGTCATCCAAGCTCTGGATTCCAGCTTCCTTTACAATTCATCGAAGTTCTGGAGACCCGCTTCCTTCATATTTCATTAAAGCTCTGGAGTCCAGCTTCCTTCACATTTCATCCAAGCTCTGGAGTCCAGCTTCCTTCACATTTCATCCAAGCTCTGAAGTGCAGCTTCCTTCACATTTCATCCAAGCTCTGGAGTCCAGCTTCCTTTACATTTCATCCAAGTTCTGGAGACCCGCTTCCTTCACATTTCATCCAAGCTCTGGAGTCCAGCTTCCTTCATATTTCATTAAAGCTCTGGAGTCCAGCTTCCTTCACATGTCATCCAAGCTCTGGATTCCAGCTTTCTTCACATCTCATCCAAGCTCTGGAGTCCAGCTTCCTTCACATTTCATCCAAGAACTGGAGTCCAGCTTCCTTCACATTTCATCCAAGCTCTGGAGTCTAGCTTCCTTCACATTTCATCCAAGCTCTGGAGTCCAGCTTCCTTCCCATTTCATCTTAGCTCTGGAGTCCAGCTTACTTCACATGTCATCCAAGCTCTGAAGTTCAGCTTCCTTCCCATTTCATCCAAGCTCTGGAGTCCAGCTTCCTTCACATTTCATCAAAGCTCTGGAGTCCAGCTTCCTTCACATTTCATCCAAGCTCTGGAGTCCAGCTTCCTTCACATTTCATCCAAGCTCTGGAGTCCAGCTTCCTTCACATTTCATCCAAGCTCTGGAGTCCAGCTTCCTTCACATTTCATTAAAGCTCTGGAGTCCAGCTTCCTTCACATTTCATCCAAGCTCTGGAGTCCAGCTTCCTTCACATTTCATCCAAGCTCTGGAGTCCAGCTTCCTTCACATTTCATCCAAGCTCTGGAGTCCAGCTTCCTTCACATTTCATCCAAGCTCTGGAGTCTAGCTTCCTTCACATTTCATCAAAGCTCTGGAGTCCAGCTTCCTTCACATTTCATCCAAGCTCTGGAGTCCAGCTTCCTTCACATTTCATCAAAGCTCTGGAGTAAAGCTTCCTTCACATTTCATCCTAGTTCATTTCAGCCTAGCTCTGGAGTCTAGCTTCCTTCACATTTCATCAAAGCTCTGGAGTCCAGCTTCCTTCAGATTTCAGCCCCGCACCAAAATCCACCTTTTTTTAAATTTCATCCAAGCTCCGGAGTCCAGCTTGTTTCCTATTTCAGCCCCATTTCCTTTGATTTCAGTTACACTCCAGAGTCCAGCTTCTGATTTCAGCCCTGCCCCAGAGTCCAGCTTCTTTCCCATTTCAGCTACACTCCAGAGTCTAGTTTCATTCCAATTACAGCAAAGCTCTGGAGACCAGCTCCTTTTGTCATTTCAGCCTGCTCGAAAGTCCAGCTTCTTTCTGATTTCAGCTACACTCTGGAGTCAAACACATTTTTATTCAAGTATGTTATAGAGCCCAAGTTCAGCTCCACTTCAAAGTCTAGCTCCATTCAGTATTCAACTCAAGTCCAGAGCTCAGCTTTATTCTGTTTTCAGCTTCACTCCAGAGTCCAGCTCTAGTCTGATTACATCTCTACTCTACACTTCAATTTCCCTATGACTTAATCCCCATTCTATGTTAATTTATGCTCCAGAGTCCAGCTCCAATCTGATATCAGCTCCAGCCAGAGCCTAGCTCCACTTCAAAGTCCAACTGCATAAGCTCTAAGATAGAGTCCAGTTTTAATCGGATTTCAGTTTCTGTCCAGAGTCCAGACCCATTTACATTTCTGCTTTGCCCGAGAGTCCAGCTCTATTCTGACTTATGCTCCACTCTGGAGTCCAGCTCCATTCTGATTTCACCTTAATTCTAGAGTCCAATTCTATTTTGATTTCAGCTCCACCCAGGGTCCAGATCCATTCTGATTTCTCTCACCATTTTTAGCTACTCTCCAACAATGCGAGCCGTGGTCGCTGGATGTGGGCTTTACCTAATGATGGGCCGGCTTCCAGGGATTACAATTCAAGATGGTCGTGACCTCGGTATCTTGGGTCTTCTTGTCCAACACTATGATCCAAGGGGTGATCGTATGGAAGACCACTTCCTAGTAACCAAAATATGTTATTCCGGTCCACTTCTAATGGTGGTCAAATGCTCACTTGTGTGAGCTTAGCGAATACCTACCTTTTTGCCAAGATTTTCAGATGTTATGTTTCCCCCACTTATGTACCTTTGTCTATACAGAGCTATCGAGGATTGTTTGCTGCTCTACACAGTGCTTTTTACTCTTTTAAAACATTAAAAATAAAACAATTGAAACAGAATGGAGGTGGAAGTAGATGTAAGTGTAGTTAGGACTTGCCTTCCATAGGATGAACTTATCTCAGTTAACGTTAGAGAAAATCTGGCTACAGAAAAAAAGATTTTGCTTCAAATTTGAAAAACAATGTGTAGGACAAAAAAAATATACAAAAAAAAAAAAAATCTAGTCCTATTCCATGCCAAAAAGGTAGACCCATGTATTACACATTTAATGTCGTTGGCAGGCCTTCTTTATATGTGATAAGACTTCCAACCATCAGTCCTGCGTGAGGATTTACCTAGATAAAATTAGAGTTGATTGTCATTGTGATAGGAACGTCATGTCAGCCGTCAGAGAGATCATGCTAGCCGTAAGGTTGATGATCATGTACATAAATGTGCACGTGTTTGGACATGGGAGCCAAACTAAGCTAGCATAGAACATGTGCAAAATGGCATGCTGATGTCCGTCTTAAGGAACGTGACATACAGGGATATGGGAAATATAGACACTGACACCTACGCAGGTTGAACTGGATGGACTATTGTCTTTATTCGACCTTACCTACTATGACACTAAGGATGTATTGGCACATCCACCACAAATACCGATGCCCAAATCTGGGCCCTGCATGAGATCGTTGCTGGATGATCATTCAGCTTGTAACTCTGTTATCCTTGAACCTGAATCTGCTTAACCCAGTTGTTGACCTGGCTATCATCTGCTGTGCCTCTGGACTAACTCTGCCTGTTTATGTCTGCTGCCTACCTGTATTACTGGCCTCAGTCTGGATTCTGGACCAAGATTTTGCCTATCAATTCTGCACATCGTTGATTGTACCTCTGCTCATCTAGAGTTGTCACCTCATCCCTTTAAACCCGAACACATGAAATACACAGGTTCTGAGGCTAATTAAATGCAGATAAGGCACCAAGTGAGTTTAATTACCACCTTAATCAGCCACAGAACCTGTGTAATTAATATGTGTTCGGGTTTAAAGGGATGAGGTGGCAACCATACGCTCATCTCCGACCTTGATCCTGCTCGACTGTTACCAAACTTGGCTTGTGACTCGGCTCTGCTCTCTATTGGTCTGGACAAGGTCCCCAAGTTCAAGCCTGTGGTTCCATCCTCCTGGCAACTGATCCCTTCCATTGCCCTACCAGTCCCTCTCCAAACTTTCAGGGGTGCTCAGATAGGGAATGTGAAGAGACCTCCCTCAGTGGCGGAACTACCAGGTTCACAAGTGTGACAAGTGTCACACTTGTGAACGGGCCCTGGCATTCCACCAAAGTGGTGAGTGGGAGGAGAAGATGGCAGGAAGGGGGCCCGCTGCACATGGGCTCAGTTCACACTGCTGCAACCCCAAAGTTGTACGACTTGCTTTTGACTTGCAATTTCCTTGCGACTTTTGTGATTTACCTCTGCAGTCTATGGCACTCAAATCGCAAAAAAAGTACCGGCGACTGGAGGAAAGGGCCCCCGGGATAAGTGGGAAGGGTCCTGGGCAGGGAGGGAAAGGCTTCATGGTTTCTTGGAAAAAGGGTAAAGAAACTGTGCTAAGAACATAAAAAACAAAATTCTATAATATGACACAAGCTGCAATTCTCCTGTATAACATAAACACAGTAAGCATAAATCAAAAGAAAATAGAATCGCGCTAAAACTATATGCAATCAATAGTTGATCATTTGCATAAAACCTACAGTCAATATGAAGTCCACCAGTGCTCAAAAATTGGTATAGTCCATCAATTCATGCAATGGCATCTCCAACCGCTGTAAATTTTGTGTAAAATCCCCCCACCAGATAGAAGAATTCACTTCTTACCAGCTTCCTATGATCCCCCGTTACAGAGGCTCAAAAAAGGCGCTTGTAGTCTAAGCACAGCCTGGCTCCCACTCACAGTATGCACATGCAATTCTCCTCAAGCCGCCTCTCATTGACTCAGACAGGTAGATGGATGGTTTTGACACATATAAGATAAAGGCTCCATATAGTGTAAGATTTATTAAAAATTAAAACAAAGTGTTGCACTTACAATAATCAGCGTCAGTAAAAGCCTTAAGTCTGATGTGCCGGCCGGCGCACAAACAGACAGGCCCGTCCTTTCGGGGATACCAGATGTAAACACGAGGTGACGTCAGCACGTCGCTCCGCCCTTCGCGGTTTGTCAGAGATGACGTCGTCCAGGGGCACGGGCGGCGCGATGCGTCACCTCCCTTTATACAAAACAAAACTAACCAGGCCTCGTTCTGAGCGTGCGATCCACCGAGCGGACATGTGCGGTAGCATGAAAATGGTCTCTTGTACGGACACGTATCGTGCTATCGAGCCTAGTAACAATCATTAGTACATTTAAAACGCTCATGCATATAAAAGTACAAAAAAAAAGGACAAAAAAGGGCCGCTACCTACCCTTATTACCCAAATACTTATTTCGTGACTTGTCAACAATAACTAGGACACAAAAAAGGGGAAAAATACTGGGATGAACATCCTTCCAACTAAAATGAACCGGAAGTAGATCTAATTCTTATGCTGGTGTCATGATTAAGACTTCAGCATAATAACATCTAGTGGTTTCTTGCACCGTGGCCCTAAAAGGTTCTAGTTACGACTCTGGCCTCCCTCACCATCTCAAACTCCTCATAAAAGGCACAAGACACATCGGTTATACTTTGTGGACCATAAATGTTATCAATTGCTGCAGACCGAGCTGTAAATTTGACTCCCTCGCTCTTCCCCAAACAGGCGATAAGATCCATCCATGACCTGTGATGAGATCCATCCATGACCTGTCATTCAGTGGGACCCGAGGTATCATTGTTCCGTTCCAAATCAGAATTTTAAAACCATTTTTACACTTCCCTGGAACATCATCTTCTCAGATTACTTCTCTGGACGATGACGGCCATTGTGAGATGCAGCATAAGCGCTCCAGCCTTGAAAGCCGCAAAATCAATATAAATAGATTGACTGATGCTTTGGGAAAAAAAAAAGAAAAAGCAAGATAGAAGAAAAATGACCGCTTTTAATGCAAGCGATATATTTAAAGAAAGCACCAATGAATGCATTTAGATCCAGCTGCAGCCCTAACATTAAAAAGGATTGCCTCTTTCGGACGGGCTCTATAAATACTCCGTTGCACATACGGCGTGGCTCGATAGGACGCGGCCGCAGCTGGGAGCCTCTTTGCATAATAGATTAATACAGCAGAGTCTTGTAAAATGGAAAATAGAGGATTCTTTACAAGGCCTGCTGCTTAGCTCGACATTTCTGGAACAAAACAAAGGTCACCTTGCAATAGTCACATCGCCTTGAATTGTTTTTACCACCCTGGCTCGGGGCCAAGCGGCTAATATACCGAGACAACAAACAGCAGATGCAATCCGAAGGCTTTTTAGGGGGGGGGGGGGGAGAGTACAAATGAAAAACACTACAGGAGGAACGGTATTAGGATTCTTTACAAGATACTTTAGGCTGAACTTACATGGGTGATCTTTACTTACAGTGCCTGGAAAAAGTATTCACACCCCCCCTTGAAATTTTGAAAAGTTTCACATTTTGTCATGTTGCAACCAAAAATCGTAAATGTATTTTACTGGGATTTTTCGTGATAGACCAACACAAAGTGGCACATAATTGTGAAGTGGAGGGAAAATGATCAATGGTTTTCAACATTTTTTTATAAATAAATATGTGAAAAGTGCGGCAAATTGTATTGGAACAAATTGCCTTCAGAAGACACCCAGTTGGTAAAAAAAAGAGACCATTTGAGTGTAATTTAATCTCAGTATAAATACAGCTGTTCTGTGAAGCCCTCAGAGGTTTGTTAGAGAACCTTAGTGAACAAAAAGCATCATGAAGGCCAAGGAACACACCAGACAGGTCAGGGATAAAGTTGTGGAGAAGTATAAAGCAGGGTTAGGTTATAAAAAAAAATATCCCAAGCTTTGAACATCTCGCGGAGCTCTGTTCAATCCATCATCTGAAAACGGAAAGAGTATGGCACAACTGCAAACCTACCAAGACATGGCCGTCCACCTAAACTGACTGGCCGGGCAAGGAGAGCATTCATCAGAGAAGAGCCAAGAGGTCCATGGTAACTCTGGAGGAGCTGCAGAGATCCACAGCTCAGGTGGGAGAATCTGTCCACAGGACAACTATTAGTCGTGTTCTCCACAAATCTGCCCTTTATGGAAGAGTGACAAGAAGAAAGACATTGGTGAAAGAAAGTCATAAGAAGTCCTGTTTGCAGTCTGCGAGAAGCCATGTGGGGGACACAGCAAACATGTGGAAGAAGGTGATCTGGTCAGATGAGACCAAAATTTAACTTTTTGGTATAAAAGCAAAACACTATGTGTGGCAAAAAAATAACACTTCATATAACCCTGAACACACCATCCCCACCGTGAAATGTGGTGGTGGCAGCATCATGTTGTGGGGATGTTTTTCTTCAGCAGGGACAGGGAAGCTGGTCAGAGTTGATGGAAATATGGATGGAGACATATACAGGACAATCTTAGCCTGTTAGAGTCTGCAAAAGACTTGAGACTGGGGTGGAGGTTCACCTTCCAGCAGGACAACGACCTTAAACATACAGCCAGAGCTACAATGGAATGGTTTAGATCAAAACATATTCATGTGTTATGCCGCGTACACACGAGCGGACTTTCCGGCAGACTTGGTCCGACGTTCTTCCCGCTGGACTTTCCGGCGGACTACCACCGGACTTTCTGAACGGACGGACTTGCCTACACACGACCGGACTTTCCGGCAGGCTAGGTCCGCCCTTCTTTCCGACGGACTTTTGCCAGACTTTCAGAATGAACGGACTTGCCCACACACGGACAAGTCCGTTCATTTTGAACGTTACTCGGGTACGACGGGACTAGAAAAGGGAGTAAATCTTGCCGCTTTTATCGGCGAGATTGACACCTTGCGAGCCCCGTCGCGGGGCATACCAGGCCCTTAGGTCAGGTATGGTTTTAAGGGGAACCCCCTACGCCGAAAAAAACGGCGTGGGGTCCCCCCTAAAATCCACACCAGACCCCGATCCGAGCACGCAGCCCGGCCAGTCAGGAAAGGGGGTGGGGAGGAGCGAGCGCCCCCCCTCCTGAACTGTACCAGGCCGCATGCCCTCAACATGGGGGGGTGGGTGCTTTGGGGAAGGGGGCGCCCTGCGGGGCCCCCCTCACCACATAGCACCTTGTCCCCATGTTGATGACAAGGGCCTCTTCCACACAACTGCGGGTCTGCGGGTGGGGGGCTTATCGGAATCCAGGAGCCCCCTTTAATAAGAGGGCCCCCAGATCCCGGCCCCCCACCCTATGTGAATGAGTATGGGGTACATGGTACCCCTACCCATTTACCTAGGGAAAAAGTGTCAATAATAAAATACACTACACAGGTTTTTAAAGTAATTTATTAGACAGCTCCGGGGGGTTTTCTTCCGACTTCGGGGGTCCCTCCGGTTCCTCTTCTCCCGGCATCCGGTTGGTTCTTCTCCGCTCTCTCTGGGCTCTTCTCCTGGTGTTCCAGTTCTGCCGGCTCCTCTGCTATCTTCATGCCGCTCTTTTGTTAGCGGGGGCCCGGACTTCTGGCTTCTGGGCTTCTTCTCTTCTTCCGATGTTGACACGACGGTCTCTCCGGCTGGAATGCTCTCTGAGCGCTCCGATGTGACTTATATAGGCAGAGACCCCGCCCCCTTATGCCGTCACAGTCCCTGGGCCGGGCTGCGTGCTTGGATCGGGGTCTGGTAGGGATTTTAGGGGGGACCCCACGCTGTTTTTTCGACGTAGGGGGTTCCCCTTAAAATCCATACCAGACCTAAGGGCCATTTGTTTTTCCTATTGCAGCGAGCGCGAGATGCAGTACCCTGCCCTTGCATCGAATCTGGTCCGTCGGACCAGTATACAGACGAACAGGCTTTCCATCAGGAACTGAGTCCGGAGGACTTACGACAGAAAGATTAAAAACATGCTTCAAATCTAGGTCCGGCGGACTTTTGGGGAAAAAAAAAGTCCGCGGGAGCCTACACACGATCGGATTGTGCAGGGGACTCTGGTCCGCCACCCCAGTCCGCTCGTGTGTACGCAGCATTAGAATGGCCCAGTCAAAGTCCAGAACTAAATCCAAGTGAGAATCTGTGACAAGACTTGAAAATTGCTGATCACAGACGCTCTCCATCCAATCTGACAGAGCTTGAGATATTTTGCAAAGAAGAATGGGCAAAAATGTCCCTCTCTAGATGTGCAAAGCTGGTAAAGACATCCCCAAAAAGACTTGTAGCTGTAATTGCAGTGAAAGGGGTTCTACAAAGTATTGACTCCGGGGGGCGCCATACAAATGCCCCCCCCCACACTTTTCGCATATTTATTTGTAAAAAAATTGGAAAACCATTTATCATTTTCCTTCCACTTCACAATTATGTGCCACTTTGTGTTGGTCTATCACACAAAATCCCAATAAAATACATTTACGTTTTTGGCTGTAACATGACAAAATGTGGAAAATGTATGAATACTTTTTTCAAGGCACTGTAAAAGGAAGGGATAGTGAATTTCTAGCTAGCTCAGTCTTTACCCTAGAGCCCAACTGAAATTGAAGTTTAAATTCGATAAACACATTTCAGGAGCATTAAAACAAAAGACTGCAAAGTGTTCCTTTTGTTTTTTTATTGAAAGCAGCCACAGCCCAATTAGAAAAGCCTGTCCCCTGCCAGCATGTTGCAGAGAAAGACTCTTGCTCCCTTCGTGAAAGCAGTGGTCTCTCTGCCATGCCCTCTGCTGAGTCAGAGCTTGAGATCTCCATTTGGCAAATATCCTGCCCAATGCTAATTGGAAAGGTCTAACTATGACTCAGTAAATGGGGGGGGGGGGGGGTCGGACCTCAACAGAGAGACCACTGCTTCCACATAAAGAGCAAAGGTTATTTTTTGCAGCATGCTGGCAGAGGTTGTGATTTCTGACCGAGCTTACCTGAGCCCCATTGCAATCCAGCGATGTGCACAAGAGCCTCGGGTCTTTTTCCCCTTTGCCTTTAATCTGGATTGGTGATTCTTATTGATACAGAAAGCAGCGCTGAGATAATGATGTCAGCATCGTCCTCTACATCAGTATTCTATGATTGAAGGCCCGGCACTTTCAAAATGTCCTCAGATTAGCCCAGATACATCCTAAATAAAGAGCCATTTATCCAACTTTTCACCCAGAGCCTCTGGTTTATAGACCAAATACAGACTAAATATAGATCCATGTATCCAACTGTCCATCCAGAGCCTCTGGTTTATAGACGATTACATCCTAAATATAGAACCATTTATCCAACTGTCCATCCAGAGACTCTGGTTTATAGACCAGATACATCCTAAATATAGAACCATTTATCCAACTGTCCATCCAGAGCCTCTGGTTTATAGACCGGATACATTATAAATATAGAACTATTTATCCAACTGTCCATCCAGAGCCTCTGGTGTATAGACTGAATACAACCTAAAAATAGATCCATGTATCCAACTGTCCATCCAGAGCTTCTGATTTATAGACCAGATACATTCTAAATATAGAGCCATTTATCCAACTGTCCATCCAGAGCCTCTGGTTTAAAGACCGGATACATCCTAAATATAGATCCATTTATCCAACTGTCCATATAGAGCCTCTGGTTTATAGACTGGATACATCGTAAATATAGAACTATTTATCCCACTGTCCATCCAGAGCCTTTGGTTTATAGACAAGATACATCCTAAATAAAGAGCGGGAAGGTGGGAAAAGCCACCTCCTCCTGACCTCTTCTGTCTCCCGCCCTCTGCCATAATGCTGGAGCCAAAACCTCTGGTATAATGGGGGGGGGGACCTCTGACTATACAGGGGCAACTTTAATGTGATGGGGGACCTCTGATATGATAGGAGGGTCTTCTGATGTAATTGGGGGGGGTAGGTGGGATCACAGATGTGACGGGGGACCCTCTGATGTGATGGAGGGACCTTTGAGGTGATTAGGGGTCTACTGACATAACGGGCGTACCCTATGGGAGGTCACTAATGTGATGGGGGAACCTCTGATGTTATAATGATCTGTGATGTGAAGGAGGTACTCTGATGTGATGGGGGACCTCTGATGTGATAAGAGGTGGCTCTGATATGATAGGAGGGTCTTCTGATGTAATTGGGGGGTGGGTGGGATCACAGATGTGACGGGTGACCCTCTGATGTGATGGAGGGACCTTTGAGGTGATGAGGGGTCCTCTGACATAACGGCGTACCCTCTGATGTGATGGGAGGTCACTAATGTGATGGGGGATCCTCTGATGTTATGATGACCTGTGATATGAAGGAGGTACTCTTAAGTGATGGGGGGACCTCTGATGTTATGATGACCTCTGATGTGATGAAGGACCTCTGATGTAAAGGGAGGATTCTGATTTGATACGAGGCTGATGTGAAGGTAATTTCATGGAGACGGTTGTGTGCACTGTCCCAGGCTCAGTTTTCCCTTTGATAAATACCATTTACATTTTTGGCTTGGTGCCTCCAGAGTTTTGGACATGTTTAAAGGTTGAGGAACGCTGCCTTATGCCATTCTTCTGCTCTATCCTATTTTTGGATTGTCGCCCTAGGACAGGAAGTGAAATAATAAAAATAAAAGCCTGATAAAAAAAACAAACAAAAAAAAAACCTAATGCAGCCGCCATATCCCACAGCTCAGCTACAATCTTGCTATTTTTTTTTTTTTTATTAAGTTTGGATACATTGTAATATTTTTTTTCAGCTCCTTGATTATCATAATAATTAAAGTATAAAAATAATAATCCTTTTCACATCAGATGTGTTCAGCATTTTGGAGGCGACGTGAGTGAATAACTGAACGTGATCCGACTCAATGCTTAGGATGAAGAAAAAAAAAGATATTTTAGCATTTTGAGTGACTGCTTCTAAAACAATAACAATTAAGATCTGAAGGGCAGGATCAGCTGTCACGGCATCGAATTGCAATGAAAATGGTGAGGAAGCATCCCGTAATCTGTTGTGACAGCTCAGAAACAATGGCGTCCTGTCAGCGTTACACTCACTAAATGCGGAATATTATAATTACATCTTAAAGTCGTTTTTTGAGGAATAAATGCAGCCAAGGTGCATTACTGAGATGACCGCAGGCAGCCAGGTTTGTCATTAACAATGCCAAAACATCGAAGGGTTTGTAGGTAGCCACGCTTTTCAGACGTGTCCCACCAACTGCTCGTGTTTTATGTATAAACAAGGTCAGAGCTCATCTTAAAAATTACATTATTAAGATCTAAACCCTAACTGAATGATAAATTAGCCACTTGAAGACCAGACCTTTTCTGGTACTTTTGTTCACAAGTTTAAATTATTATTTTTTGCTAGAAAATAATTTTCGATAAAAATAATTTTTGCTAGAAAATATTTTTTGATAAAAAATTATTTTTGCTAGAAAATTAATTTTTATAAAAAAATATTTTTGCTAGAAAATGAATTTTTATGAAAAAGTATTTTTGCTAGAAAATGAATTTTTATGAAAAATTATTTTTGTTAGAAAATTACATATATATATAAATAATGATATTTGAAGCGCTTCACAATGTGCATGAAAAATGAATATATAAGAATAAATATAAATAGTCAAATAAATCCAGCGGTGAGTAAAAATTCCTAAAAAATCCAGCAATCAAAATAGTGTAAAATTATAAAAAATTTGTGACACCAAATGTGTAAAAAATTCACATAAAAAATCACATAAAAATAAATATATAGGGATGTATTCAGAAGGTTCAATTATACAGGTGTAGAATTAGAATCCTGATTGGTATAGAGCTTTTGATCACTAGCAAAGCTGTTTAAAAACACTTGCTTAATTAAGGTGCTCATTGATAGTACCAATGTGTTTTTTGCTTCTATTCACAACCAATGTGAGAATCATAAACAGGCAGATAAGAGAAAAAACCAATCATTGTGCAATAGTTAGGATACCAAGGTACACAGGCAAACTTCAATCCACTCACGTGTGCCTTATAATGATAAGGCATATGCAGGTTTTACTATAGCAGTCAGCCGCCTTAGACAGGAGCAGATTCAGTGCAGTACAATGTGTGAAACTGCTGATCTGCACAGAGCGTCCTTGGCTCCTCCCACGCGTTACATCACAGTCACGTGACTTTTTCAAGGATCCTTGAAAAAGTCACGTGACTGTGATGTAACGCGTGGGAGGAGCCAAGGACGCTCTGTGCAGGTCAGCAGTTTCACACAGTGTACTGCACTGAATCTGCTCCTGTCTAAGGCGGCTGACTGCTATAGTAAAACCTGCATATGCCTTATCATTATAAGGCACACGTGAGTGGATTGAAGTTTGCCTGTGTACCTTGGTATCCTAACTATTGCACAATGATTGTTTTTTTCTCTTATCTGCCTGTTTATGATTCTCACATTGGTTGTGAATAGAAGCAAAAAACACATTGGTACTATCAATGAGCACCTTAATTAAGCAAGTGTTTTTAAACAGCTTTGCTAGTGATCAAAAGCTCTATACCAATCAGGATTCTACACCTGTATAATTGAACCTTCTGAATACATCCCTATATATTTATTTTTATGTGATTTTTTATGTGAATTTTTTACACATTTGGTGTCACTAATTTTTTATAATTTTACACTATTTTGATTGCTGGATTTTTTAGGAATTTTTACTCACTGCTGGATTTATTTGACTATTTATATTTATTCTTATATATTCATTTTCATGCACATTGTGAAGCGCTTCAAATATCATTATTTATTCTTTTTAAGTGACTCTGAAAACACTCTCTTTTGATAGCAGCCCCACTTGGTTTTATGTGTAATTATCAGCTATTTAGCATCACAACGCTTTGTGTTTTATATATATTTTTTCTACATGTATATATATATATGTTTAGCTGAGACCCTAGAGAATAAAATGGCGATCGTTGCAATATTTTATGTCACACAGCATTTGCTCAGCGGTGTTTCAAACACAATTTTTTTTTTAAATAAACTTTAATATATATATATATATATATATATATATATATATATATATAAAACACACCATAGTTACCCCAATTTTTTTGTACAATGAAAAAGATGATGTTACGACGAGTAAATAGATAACCAACATGTCATGCTTTAAAATTGTGCACACTCGTGAAATGGCGACAAACTATAGTACTTAAAAAAAAGGTTACCTGTTTAGAGTTACAGAGGAGGTCTAGCGCTAGATATATTGCTCTCGCCCAGCAAGCCAGTCAAGTTCCTCCACCCCAAACTCGCTCATCCATGTCTTTATGGACCTTGCTTTGTGCACTGCTGGGCAGTAATGTTGGAACAGGAAGGGGCCGTCCCCAAACTGTTCCCACAAAGTTGGGTGCATGAAATTGCCCAAAATGTCTTGGTATGCTGACGCCTTAAGAGTTCCCTTCACTGGAACTAAGGGGCCAAGCCCAACCCCTGAAAAACAACCCCCACACCATAATCCCCCCTCCACCAAATGATTTGGACCAGTGCACAAAGCAAGGTCCATAAAGAAATGGATGAGCGAGTTTGGGGTGGAGGAACTCGACTGGCCTGCACAGAGTCCTGACCTCAACCCGATAGAACACATTTGGGATTAATTAAAGCTGAGACTGCGAGCCCAGCCTTCTCACCCAACATCAGTGCCTGACCCCACAAATGAGCTTCTGGAAGAATGGTCAAACATTCCCATAGACACACTCCTAAACCTTGTGGACGGCCTTCCCAGAAGAGTTGAAGCTGTTATAGCTGCAAAGGGTGGACCAACTCAATGTTGAACCCTACGGACTAATGCCCTGTACATACGATCGGACATTCCGACAACAAAATCCTGGATTTTTTTCCGACAGATGTTGGCTCAAACTTGTCTTGCATACACACGGTCACAAAAATCTTGTCGGAAATTCCGAACGTCAAGAACGTGGTGACGTACAAGACGTATGACGAGCCGAGAAAAATGAAGTTCAATAGCCAGTGCGGCTCCTTCTGTTTGATTCCGAGCATGCATGGAATTTTGTGCGTCGGAATTGTGTACACGCGCTTGGAATTTACGATAACGGATTTTGTTGTCGGAATATTTGAGATCCAGCTCTCGAGTTTTTGTTGTCGGAAATTCCCGACAGAAAATGTCCGACGGAGCCTACACACGATCTGAATTTCCGACAACAAGCTCCCATCGAACGTTTGTTGTCAGAAAGTCCGACCGTGCATTAGTGTTTCTTAAAGGGGTTCTAAAGGCAGAAGTTTTTTTTATCTTAGTGCATTAAAGCGTTGTTCCAGCCACAAAAAAAAAATGTTTTAAAGTCAGCAGCTACAAAGACTGTAGCTGCTGACTTTTAACCCTTTCATGACTAAGCCTATTTTTGAAATTTGGTGTTTACAAGTTAAAATCCATATTTTTTGCTAGAAAATTACTTAGAACCCCCAAACATTATATATATTTTTTTAGCAGTGAATCTAGAGAATAAAATGGAGATTGTTGCAATATTTTATATCACACGGTATTTGTGCAGCGGTGTTTTAAACGCAAATTTTTGGAAAAGGGACACTTCCAGAATTTTAAAAAATCCAAACATTAAAGTTACCCCAATTTTTTTGTATAATGTGAAAGATGATGTTACGCCGAGTAAATAGATACCAAACATGTCACGCTTTATAATTGCACGCACTCGTGGAATGGAGACAAACGATAGTAGCTATGAATTTCCATAGGCGACGCTTTAAATTTTTTTTACGGTTACCAGGTTAGAGTTACAGAGGAGGTCTAGGGCTAGAATTATTGCTCTCGCTCTGACGATCGCGGCGATACCTCACATGTGTGATTTAAACACCGTTTACATATGCAGGCGCGACTTCCGTATGCGTTTTCTTCGCTTTGCGATCTCGCGGGGACGGGGGGCGCTTTAATAAATTTTTATTTATTTATTTATTTAATTTATTTTTATACTTATAAATTGTGTTTAAAAAAAATGTTTTTTTTTTACTTTTATTGCTGTCACAAGGAATGTAAACATCCCTTGTGACAGTAATAGGTGGTGACAGGTACTCTTTATGGAGGGATCGGGGGTCTAAAAGACTCCCGATCCCTCCTCTGCACTTCAAAGTATTCAGATCGCCGAAAACGGCAATTCTGAATACTGTGTATTTTTTTAAATTCGGCGCCATTGGCAGCCGAGTAAACGGGAAGTGACGTCATGACGTCGCTTCCGCGTTTACAATTGGAAGGCTGGAACGAAGCCATTCATGGCTTCGTTCAAGCCCGCCCACAGCCGCCGGAGGCAGCCGATTGGACACCAGGCCTCCCGATCACACGGAAGGCCAGGTAAGAGTGGCGGGAGGTGGCGGGGGGGGGGGGTGTCCCCTCCCGCTCCTCCGGTATAACAGCCGAGCGGCTTCTAGCCGCATCGGTTGTTATATACAGATAGCCGATTGCCCGCTCGAAACAACGGTACCGGGATGATGGCTGCAGCTGCGGGCATCATGCCGGTATAACCCCCGAAAGCTGAGTACGCAGATGTACGTACGGTCAGCGGGAAGGGGGTTAATAAGGACACCTACCTGTCTAGGGAGCCCACGATGTGGGGCCCACGAGGCCGATCCATCCATCAGATCGATTGCAGGCGCCATTCTAACTAAGGGAAACTGGCAGTGGAGCCTTGCGGCTTCACTGCCCGTTTCCTACTGCGCATGCGCGAGTCACGCAGAGCTTTGTAAATGGCCAGCTTGTCTTCTGGGACACACACACAGGTCCCAGAAGACAGCAGGGGGGCTCGCCGCACAAAAGGATATGACGTCCTGCGCCATTGCCCGAATGGATCGGAAGTACACTATGTACTTCATAAAAAGGTAGGAAGGAGAAAAAAAAGAATAAACATTGTTATATCCAAAAACGAGGGGTGGAGGGGTGGTCTTTCATGTCTTTCATTTAAGACCACCTTTCAAAAGTGTGTGGAACGCAGCTTTAAGATAAAAAAAAAACATCAGTGTGCAACAACCCCCCCCCCCGATACTTACCTGAGCCCCATCTCGATCCAGTGATGTTGCACTAGAGACTCGGCTGTCCGGGTCTCTCCCTCCTGATTGCCTGAGACACACAGTGCCATTGGCTACCGCTGCTATCAATCAAAGTCAGTGAGCCAATGAGGAGAGAGAAAGGGGCAGGGCCGAGCCATGGCTCTGTGTCTGTGCCGTTTGCTGTGGGGGGCACTCGGCAGGAGGGAGGAGTCAGAAGCGCTGGTGAGGGACCCAAGAAGTGGAGGATCTGGGCTGCTCTGTGCAAAACCATTACACAGAGCAGGTAAGTATGAGATGTTTGTTATTTTTAAACAAAAAAAGAAAAAAAACAAGACTTTAGTATCACTTTAAATAAATGTATCTCCACCGTCGGTCATGTGATGAACCAAAATACAGCCAGACCCACCAGTAGTAGGGGCAGGGCCGCCTTTAAGGCAGGGCGAAAGGGGCTGCTGCCCCGGGCCCAGTCACTGTTGTGGGGCCCAAAGCAGCTGCCCCTTTGAGCCTACACTGCCTGAAAATAGTTTCCTTGAGAAGTATAATTACTAAGTAGCTTTAGTCCCCCAATATAAGAAATATGGCCGTTCCCACCAAAACTCCATTCATATTTCCTATAGTGAGCCGGATAGAAAGAATAATAGAGATATCCAGACTGCAATCAGATGTCCAAGACATTATTATCTATCAATGTAAACAATAAAGGAGATACAAGGAGTCATTTTAGGCCATTTTAAGTATCTGCAACAATGTTGCCAGTATACATTCCATGGTGTGTAAAAAAGGACATGCATCCACTCAGGAATGTACTAGACATGTGCGGTTCGTTTCATTCCGAATTAATATTCGGACTAATTTTTCTTAGATTAGGATATATTCGAATACCCGAATTACAATATAAACAAATTTTACTGAATTCTCCGAATTAAGAAACAACATTTATCCGAATTTTCGGAAATTCGGACTGAAATTCAAATTCAAATCAAATTTTACATTGAACTCCAGTCGAATTCTAACTGTACACATATTGCGGAAATCAAAGACTGTGTGTGTTATTAGATTACCATTTGGAAATAATGCTGTTTTTGTTAAGCCAAAGGTGATTTAAAGAGTCATTGTAATTATTTGATGAAGATTTTTCTTTTGTTTGTTCACTTTGCCACACTGGAATCGAAAAAAAAAATCGAAAGTTTTAGATTCGACCGAATCGAAATTTATCGATTCGAGTGTTTTGAATTGAAAAGCAAAAAACGGTACATTCGAAAGAAAATTCTAAAAATTCCAAATACGAATTGAACGAATCAACCAAGTTTAACAAAACGAAATACCTAGATTAACGAATCGAAAATGCCTAGACTTTACACATGATGCAGCCATGATGCTTTGCCTTATGGCAAAAATTAAAGCGCATGTCACACTCGGTGGGCAGTACCGCTGCCGGATCCAACCAACTCAACCAAGTAAATGGTACCGCGCTGCAACCGAGCCTGCAACCACGTGCGGTTTGCCGTGTAGCACATAGGGTTTTCAGGGCTAAAATAGGCAGCGAGGTGGTGACATCATTCTCACCGCCTGTTAAACGCAATCCATCTAAAATTATTGTGGCGACATTTTTCTATTATGCGTCAGATTTCCTTCTTTTTTTTTTTTTTGTACCCCAAAAATCAAGAAAGGTTTCTAAAGCTACACACATCACATCATTGGTGTGAAGGAGAGATTTCGACCTCATACCTGCGTTGGAATTCAGTTCTTCGTTCTCTGACTCGGTTCCATTCTGACTGCCGTTTCCGTGAAGACTGTTCATCGCCATCAGCTTCATCTTCTGCAGCTTCATCGCTTCTGCCATGGCAGCCGCCGTGAGACCTGAAACAGCAAAAACTTCCCTTATTATACAAGCCGAGGACTGCCAAACCAACTGAATCCAACATTCTATGCACCCCCCCCCCCCCCAAGTACATAGGGACTTTAAGGGCAACTCAAATATAGAAATAAAAGGTAAAATATTAAGTTTTATTCATATACATAGATAAAAATTTGGTGCATACATCACCATGGAACAAAATTTTCAATACATCTTAAAATAGGACTATTGGCAGAGCTAGATGTGGTATAGATGTTCTCCTTGCACTATGCCCAACGCGTTTCAGGAACCATGAAGAATCCTTTCTTCAGGGTCATTCCAAGATCATAAGATGCAAAACTCAAACAGACAGCCCGTACCAAGCTTGTCATGAATAAAATTGTGCTAGAAATTCTGTATACGCCAGAGTCGCAGTGGTTCCTCTCAAAGGTGTCCCCTTCCTGGTGACATTGAGACCCCAGATGCTCCTCACAAGGATCCCAAAAAATTGGTGACCCCAAACTCACAGCCAGTATTAGAAGTAGATGTCAGAAATGTGTGTAGAAGCTCCAGATTGCTGAAAAAATTGCCAGCGGTCAGCAGAGGAGAATGGATGGTTTCTCGTCGGTGGAGGAAATAGAGATCACGGCCAAAGTCCATAGTGAGCAGCAGTCGACTTTGGCCGTGATCTCCATCTCCTCCACTGGTGGGGGAAAGGACATTAGAGTTTTGGGACAAAGTCATGCTGCTGGTGGTGAAAGGGAGCCAGTTGTGCGACTTTCACCTAACACCCATTCCATTAAACGCAGAAATGTAGTACAGCTCAGGTGGGAAGGAGGAGGTATTCCACCTATCAGGAGGGAGGTTGTGGATAACATTCTAGCTATGAAATTTAAGGCGGAGGATATTTATGCTCTTATCAGTCCGGCTGATTCCTTTGAATATGATTTGTCATTTGTGTGTCCAGAATCGCTGGATCTGTTTTGGGATCGGTATGAGCATGTATATGGGGGCCAGCTGGACTGGAAGGGGCTTGTCTCCAAAGTTGTCTCACGTCAGCCCTTGATTAAGAATGTGACTATCCTGACAAGGAATGAGTCCATACCCTCCGAGGATTGATGGGTCTGGTTGAGGAGGTTTGGTGAAACGTTGTGTCCCCTAAAAAAGATTGTGGATGATAGAGGAATCTGGACGGGTGGGTGGTCAGTGTCAATGAGGTTGAGTGTGTGTGTGGGAATGTGGTCCAGCATTTGCCCTCCTCTGCCTTTATTGGTAGAGATAGGATTACTGTCTTCTACCCTGGTCAACCTAAGGTGTGCCATAAATGTGGAGTCAAGGGACATTTCTCCTCTAAATGTCCAGAACAGAAGTTCTCTTTGTGCCAGGAACTGGGGCATCTGGCAAGGGATTGTAACATCATTAAATATAACCTATGTGATAAGATTGGTCACCCTTATAGCCGGTGCCCTGAGGCTTTCCATAATAAGCCAGAGCTGGTGGAGGAATTCTTCCATCTGGATAGAGAAGAGTCTGGGTTGGCAGAGGTTGCACCAGGGGATCCTAGTGTCTCTGTCCCATCAGAATCTGTGTCTGTGAGGCTGTCTGTGGTGTCAGTGTCCCCCCAGTCTGTGGTTTTCCCAGTCAGTGTCAAAAAGTGTGGTTGTCAAATCTGTGTCTGCACCTATTGTTTCTCCTAGTGTAGTGAAGGCAGTGGAGGGTGCTGGACCGGAATGTATGGTGGTGCCAACCCCTCTTCCTGGGTGTGGCAGAAGTGCGGCTGGAGATCGGCAGACACCGAGGGGTGGAGTGAGGGGTGGATTGGATGATAGTGGGGGGGGGGGGGGGAGGGAATAAGGATGGCTGGTGCAGAATGCAAGGTGATTGATGTGGAAGTTGGGGTGAATGATGTGGAGGGAGGGGTTAATGGGCGGGGTTTTGGAATTGCATCCTGATGGCGATTAAATCTCAAAATGTTTCTTAGCCTGGATTGTGGTTAAGTTGAGGTTTGGGGTTTGTAGTCTCTTTTTTGTTGTCATTAAAATATGTTTCTTTCAGGAAACGTTTTTTTTTACTTGCTGATGTAAGCACGCTTGTTTTTGTTTAGTTGTTTATTTTGGTGTAAATATGTTTTTATTAATAAGCTGTATGTTTGCATGATTTTTAAAATAAAAAAAATTTACACTCTAATGCCCTCACCCTTCCCCCAGAATTGTTGTTCGCGCTTTGATATAAAGCCGTGTTTACCTCTCTCGGATTGGAGTTGATTTGTAAAATCTGCTCCGGAGAAAACAAAAGTGACAGCAGAGAGGAACAATAAGCGATGGAACAATGCTACAATAGATCTAATTGATTGTACCATGCCGTCTTGCGCTATTACTGTGAAAGCTTCGCTGTCAAAACTGCAAACAGCTAAATTAACAGACGGAGAATGGAGCTCTGCAATTAATCTAATGAAATGGTGACTCGCTGAACTGACGCATTTTGATATTAGAACAAAACACTTAATTACATTTACAGTCAACACATTGCAACTAATAACAGTCTGAATTAAAATAATTGAAACTGAGCCCATCCGGAAACATTGATTCAATGCGCGCAGCGAGGAGAAGGGGCCCCGGTATTAGATAGGGCCGGAGTTAGGGGTCACTTGTGATTGGCTAAACAAAAAAGTGATGAGACATCTGGGGTGGACGGCGAGCATAAGAGGGTCTCTGAAAATACAATTATGTGTTTATTTAATGATATCATTTCATGATTTGTGTTTATCTAATAGAAAATAAAACCACCAATGTACTAAGGACTGAGGAATTTCTATAATGAGGATGACTGCATCTAATAATGTGTACTATGATCACATGCATTAAACAATGTTGAAGCAAATTATACAGAGAATTAAAGAGCCCCCAGAAAACAAAAATGTCACACATTGCAGCTTTCCAGTCCTTTAGAGGTGATGGCTGCATTAGTTTTCTCTTCAGCATTGTCACCCTATGCTGCTGGCTCATGATTTGGACTACAGGATACCCCTCCCCCTCCTCATCTCCATATTATAAGGGGAATGTGTTCTGCAGTCCATAGAGAAGGGCAGGGTATTAACACTGCTTGAGATAATACAGTAGGGAGCAGAGGAAGATTTGTGCCCCGTGGTTTTTGGTGGGATCAGCAGTATATTTTTTCTGCTTTTCTTGTGACGGTGCTGGATACTGCTTGTGCTATAATGGTGTTGAAGAATGCTTGTCCTATGATACTGCTTCTCCTGAAACAGTTCTGGAGATTGCTAGTATAGTATATATGTTAGTGTTGGAAGCTCGTCCCACGACAATGCTGAAGGCTCCACCCATGACGGTGCTGGATAGTGCTCCTCCCACGATGGTGCTGCGTAGTGCTCCTCCCACATTGGTGCTGGGTAGTACTCCTCCCACGACAGTGCTGGGTAGTGTCCCTCCCACGACGGTGCTGGATAGTGCTCCTCCCACGATGGTGCTGCGTAGTGCTCCTCCCACATTGGTGCTGGGTAGTACTCCTCCCACGACAGTGCTGGGTAGTGTCCCTCCCACGACGGTGCTGGATAGTGCTTCTCCCACGACGGTGCTGCATAGTGCTCCTCCCACATTGGTGCTGGGTAGTACTCCTCCCACGACGGTGCTGGGTAGTGCTCCTCCCACGATGGTGCTGGATAGTGCTCCTCCCACGATGGTGCTGGATAGTGCTCCTCCCACGACGATGCTGGATAGTGCTCCTCCCATGATGGTGCTGGGCAGTTCTCCTCCCACGACGGTGCTGGGTAGTGCTCCTCCCATGACGGTGCTGGGTAGTGCTCCTCCCACGACAGTGCTGAATAGTGCTCCTCCCACGACAGTGCTGAATAGTACTCCTCCCACGACGGTGCTGGGTAGTGCTTGTCCCACAATGGTGCTGGGTAATGCTCCTCCCACGACGGTGCTGGGTAGTGCGCCTCCCACGACAGGGCTGGGTAGTGCGCCTCCCACGACAGTGCTGGGTAGTGCGCCTCCCACGACAGTGCTGGGTAGTGTGCCTCCCACGACAGTGCTGGGTAGTGCGCCTCCCACGACGGTGCTGGGCAGTGCTCGTCCCACGATGGTGCTGGTTAGTGCTCCTCCCGCAACGGTGCTGGGTAGTGCTCCTCCCGCAACAGTGCTGGGTAGTACTCCTTCCACAACGGTACTGGATAGTGTTCCTCCCACCACGATGCTGGGCAGTGCTCCTCCCACGACAGTGCTGGGTAGTGCTCGTCCCACGACAGTGCTGAGTAGTGCTCGTCCCAAGATGGTACTGGGTATTGCTCCTCCCACGACGATGCTGGATAGCGCTCGTCCCACAACGATGCTGGGTATTGCTCGTCCCATGATGGTGCTGGGTAGTGTTCCTCCCACGACGGTGCTGGGTAGTGCTCCTCCCGTGACGGTGCTGGGTAGTGCTTGTCCCACGACGATGCTGGGTAGTGCTCGTCCCACGACGATGCTGGGTAGTGCTCGTCCCACGACAGTGCTGGGTAGAGCTCGTCCCACGACAGTGCTGGGTAGTGCTCGTCCCACGACAGTGCTGGGTAGTGCTCGTCCCACGACAGTGCTGGGTAGTGCTCATCCCACGACAGTGCTGGGTAGTGCTCATCCCACGACAGTGCTGGGTAGTGCTCGTCCCACGACAGTGCTGGGTAGTGCTTGTCCCATGACAGTGCTGGGTAGTGCTCGTCCCACGACAGTGCTGGGTAGTGCTCGTCCCACGACAGTGCTGGGTAGTGTTTGTCCTGTGACATTGCTGGATACTTCTTGTTCTGTAAAGTTTTGCCAGCTGCTTGTCCCATTGGAAGTACAGACTGCCATCCTCGCCCATGTTAAGCCATAGGTATACTTACCAACAGTATGGTCGTGAATCCCTGTACACTGTCAACTCCACCCACAGTATGCATTTTGTCCACCTACTTTCAAGGTGGATACGTCCAGGTCTCTCCCATTTTATGGGTTGGTCGTGCACAGATCCAGCCTCTAAATATGCAGGGGTCACTCATCATACCTACTTTACTGGCTGGTCCTTCCAGACCCGGGCCTCTAAATATACATGGGCTGCCCACTCATGGCTCCAATTCCTGCAATTAATTCCTTTTTTAAGGCTGATGGTGTGACCCCAGGACATGGTCCTGGATACAGCATCGTCAGGACAGATGGGCCTGTGACGATCTCCGGACACCCTTGACTGGGTATCTCCACCAAGAAGCTGCTTCCCAAGCTCTGCAACGCGAGAACAGTGAATCTGGCTATAGTTACCCAAATAATTAGGCAACACCAGTTTTGGAATAAACCAGAAAAAGAACCGTTTATTTGAACAAGAATACAGAATATATTTACCACAGGAGGACATCCCCCCTCCTGATCATATTACCCTAACAATACAACCTGTACACAGGAATACAATTACAACAACCGACATATACTATAAACATTACATTAATTGGCCACCTGGATGACTCAGATGTCTCACTGCAGGTCAGACTTGTCGGCTCCAAGCACAGAAGGTACAATACACATTAACATAAGTATAAACACAGAACACCTTCAGACAATAGCAGGAGACCCCAGTAGCAGACTGTCTGGCTCGTACATTGAACAGAGGCCAATGTGACCAGCTCTTTTAATTAACATGTATAATTCAGAATCAAACAATATATATATTTTCCTGGGAGATACTGTGGATAAATATTACTGTTCCATTTGAGGTAATCCAAACCACATTCTCAGTGTCACCCTGTGCCCCTAATAGACACAGGGTGATTTAAACATAAGAGGGCCACGGGGAGCTGAAACAAGGGTTTCCCAACCTCTCCAAGGTGAGCTGGGTTCCACGGGCCCCCCCAACCAAAGTGACTCCCGTCACAAGGCCAATTTGTAGGAATCCTGGCGTGTATGCCATGGCTCCCGGAAAAAGTGATATAGCCAAAGCTTTGTGCTGAAATAAACTTCACAAAGGTCTTTCCAGGTCAATTCCCTAACAAACATATTTTTCATTCCAACCACAAAAAAAAAAAAAAACTCCATTCTTCTTTTCTTCAGCTTTGTCCAATTTTTAAATAAGCCTATTTACTCACAAAATGATGAAAGTACTTAGAAGCACAATGTCGTAATTATCTATGTATTTTTTATTTTTTTTGCAGATTGCCCCTTTTTACAGAAAAAAATGCAAGGTTAAGATCAAAAGGAAACTTTAATAGATGTTCGACTGGGGTCACAGTCCTCAGAACTGGAATGCTGGAGATGAAAGACGAACGATGGATTCAGCTTTTGATCTCGGCCAAATCCATTTGGCATTGTTTAGGTTTTGTATTTAATACTTTGCTTCTACGTGATATCATGACTAACATGAATTGGCTCCGTGGTTTTCTTTATATTCACTTTAATAGCTCTGTAATCTGTACACAGACCTGTGATTCCCAGGTTTCCAGTGTTTAGACAGAGGCTTGGTTATGGCAGGTCGCCGGATAAATTCCATGCATGGACCAAACTTTTTCTGATAATGAGATGTCATTTGCCGGATGTTTTTTGTAATAATAGCCGCCCCAATTTAAAATGCGCACTTCAGTTTTGGGTGGTTCCTGGCAATTTAAAACACATTCTCATAATGTTCTAGTGCTGAGATCCCCCGCCAGCATTCACAGTTCCACTCAACTGTGGCCACCAAAAGCCAAGTCTTCACCTTTCCCAAGTGGATTCTCCATAATGTAGAACAAGGGTCTCCAAACTTTTCAAACAAAGAGCCAGTTCACTGTCCTTCAGGCTTTAGGGGGGGCAGAATGTGGCCGATGATGGTAAAAAATGTCTTGGGCCCAGCATCAGGCAGAATAAATGTGGCCTCAGAGATGGTGGTCAGTAGGAGGAGGAGTAATGCCCCATCCCTGGTATCAGCGAGAGGAATAGTGCCCCATCCCTGGTATCCGTGGGAGGAATAGTGCCCCATCCCTGGTATCAGCGAGAGGAATAGAGCCCCATCCCTGGTATCCGTGGGAGGAATAGTGCCCCATCCCTGGTATCAGCGAGAGGAATAGTGCCCCATCCCTGGTATCAGCGAGAGGAATAGTGCCCCATCCCTGGTGTCAGTGGAAGGAATGGTGCAACATCATTGGTATCAGTGAGAGGTATAGTGCCCCGCCATTGGTATTAGTGGGAGAAATAGTGCCCCATCATTGTATCAGTGAGAGGAATAGTGCCCCATCATTGGAATCAGTGGGAGGAATAGTGCCCCATCATTGGAATCAGTGGGAGGAATAGTGCCCCATCATTGGAATCAGTGGGAGGAATACTGTCCCATCATTGGTATTAGTGAGAGGCATAGTGCCCCATCATTGGAATCAGTGGGGGGAATAGTGCCCCATCATTGGTATCAGCTGGAGGAAGAGTGCCCCATCATTGGTATCAGTGAGAGAAATAGTGCCCCATCATTGGTATCAGTGGGAGGAATAGTGCCACATTATTGGTATCAGTGAGAGAAATAGTGCCCCATCATTGGTATCAGTGGGAGGAATAGTGCCCCATCATTAGTATCCGTGGGAGGAATAGTGCCCCATAATGGTTGTCAGTGGGAAGAATAGTGCCCCATCATTGGTATCAGTGGGAGGAATAGTGCCCCATCATTGGTATCAGTGGGAGGAATAGTGTCCCATCATTGGTGTTAGTGGGAGGAATAGTGCCCCACCCATCATTGGAGCACAGGTGTGTCAGGAGGAGGCTGTCTCTCTGGAGCTGCTGCAGATCCGTGTGAGAGGGGACTGGTGAGGAACTCTCTCCCAGCTCTCCTGGCCCCTTTCTGGGGAAGCCATGGAGGCCAGCAGGGCCTCTCCTGCTGGAAGCTCCCAGCCATCTCCTGGGCCATCAGGTAACATACCTGCCCCTATACAACCCATGGTTGGTGATCTCTCTGCCCCTGGTGAAGATGAAGGTTCCGGGGCCATCCGGGAGCGAGTGGTGGCCGGGATTAAGGTCCTGAATAGGGAAAGAGACAAGCTCTACAAGCTCAGAGCGGAGCTGAAGCGCCTGAGAAGGCAGCGTAAGGGCTTACATAGCCAGAAACGTGGATCCATGGATCCGGAGATCCAACTGGCCAAGGTTCGGGTGGAACACCAGGAGACCATTGTGGCCATGATGGAAGGCAGAGATGGGCCATTTAAAGAAAAGTTTTGTAATGATAAAAGATTTGCGAGGATGACAAAGATGGAGGTGGAGGAGGAGACCCCCAGTTCTGACCCCCTGCCCCCTCAGGTAGAGGTAAGCAGCCCCATGCCTTCCCAGGACTCAGGAGGCATGCTCAGGGCCATCCAGGTAATGGAGTCTCCTATGCGGGGGGATCAGCTGGCATTTAATAATGAGGACATTACAGACAATGTGCCTGACAAGGTAAAGCCTGTCAAGTCCCATATTGTGGATAAAACAATTTTTGTGTCATTCAACACTGTGACTGATACAGACAATGTGCCCAGTGAGAGTAAGACTGCTAGTCCTATCTGTAGTAATGCTGTGCCTGCTGATGCTGCAGTACAGCAAAGTTTGCTTTTAAAAAATGACATTCCTGCAGATGCACTACAAGATTCAGCAGAGCCTATTAACCCCCCTTTGGCTGAAGCTGTTTGCCCCACAGCTGCTGAGGACTCTACAGCACAGCTTCAGGAGACAGCTGATATTGCAGCAGAAACTGTGATTATTCCTGATGGGAATGTGAATGTTTGTGTGACTGAAAAAAATCATCCCAGTACCAGTGTGATGAACAATGGTCCCAGTTCAAGTGTGGACAGTCCTACCAACTCCGTTCAAGCAGTGAATAATAATAGTAATGTACAGACTGCTATGACTTCAGTGTGGGGCCTTGGCCCTGAAAAACTTACCTTTGCTCAGGTGGTACGCTCTGCTCCTGGTAGCTCTGCCCCCAAGCGGGGTTTTCCCCTACAGGCTACCACTTTGAGCACCCCAGGATCTGGTCTTGGGTCTCTGGCTTCTGCTGGGGGTCCCAGACGTAATGTTGTTATTCTGAAATGGGAAGGTGGTGCGATCCCTCCAGCACGGCGTGCAGTGGTGGATTTGATTTTAGAGATGGGTTTTGGGGCAAATGATCTGTATGCCTTTATACATGTAGCTGGGACACGGGATTATACAGTTAGCTTCACCAGGCCAGAGGGTCTTGACCTGTTCTGGGAGAGATATGAGGCTCGTTGCAGGTCAAGACCTGAATGGGAAGGTCTGGCCCCAGTTGCAGTTTCTCAGAGGTCTACAGTAAAAAAAATCACAATTATCCTCACTAATGAGAGTGTCCCTGCCCGGGATCTAGAGGTTTGGTTAAGGAACTATGGGGAGGTTTTGACCAAGCCCAATAAAATCCTTGATGAGCGTAACATCTGGACTGGGGGTTGGTCGGTTACAGTCAGGTTGGCCAGGGATGGGAATGTTGTCCGTCACCTGCCCTCCTCAGCTTTTATAGGGAGGGATAGGATGACTGTTTTTTACCCTGGTCAGCCGAAGCTGTGTCACCGCTGTGGAGAAAAGGGGCATTTGAGTTCCTCCTGTTCAGCCTTGATATGTTCAGTGTGTCGGGGTCAGGGTCATATGGCTAAGGACTGCACCGAAATGATCAGGTGCAACCTGTGCCTGCGCCTTGGCCACCCCTACAGCAGATGTCCTGAAGCCTGGCACAATATGGAGAAGGAGGTAATAGATGACATGTCAAGGCTGGACAGGATGGAGGGTGATGCCCCTGGTGTACCATCCTCCTCTGCGGTGACTGACTCCCCTGGTCCTGCTCAGGATCCCTCTCCAGTTCCTGTGGCCACCCCTCATGTGTCTGTAAGTATTCCTTCTGTATCTGTCTCCCCCCAGCCTACTGTATCCCCTCCTCTTGTGTCAGAACCTTCCAAGTCTGTGCCCCCTGAGTCAGTTACCCCCCAGGAGTCTACCCCTCCTAAGTCTGATTCAAAGGGAGCACCCCCCCCACCAGCAGTGGTAGTGGGTACTAAAAAGGTTGCTTCTTCCTCTGTAAAGAAGTCTTCTGTAAAGACTTCACAGAAAAAAGTAAGAGATGAGGGCATCTCTGAAGCTGACCTGCAGTACCTGGAGGAGAGAAGGAAGGTTGGGAAGCGGAAGAAGCAGGTGGTGAGGACAGAACAGGCTCCAGTGCCTGTCTCCAACCGGTATAGGTCCTCTAATTGGGATATCTCTTCATCTGGAGCTTCTTCGGAGCGAAGTTCTGATTCCGAAATGGAGTTTGAGGCGGCCTCAAGAAAGAGAGAGGCTTCTGGTGATGAGCAGCAGAGGGGAGCTAAGAAGCAAACCACCCAATAACCCAAATGGCGGTTCCCCCTCCGTTAAAAGTGGTGACAATAAATGTCGCCAGCATTAAGTCAGTAAGAGCTCGTTCTATGGCCTTCTTTTTGTTCAGCCAATTAGATGCTGAAATTTTATTTTTGCAAGAGACTAGGCTCACCTCCTTGGCAGATATTCATATGGCCAAGAGAGAGTGGAGGTATGGTCCATCTTACTGGTCTCTTGCGGCCGAGCCTTACGGCGGTGTGGCGGTGTTGTTTAAAACCGGCATGGTAACTGTCCGGCGGGTTATTGAGGTGGAGATTGGGAGATGTATGGTCTTAGACGTCCTTGTGGGAGGGCAGGACCTGCGCCTAATTAATGTTTATGGACCGCACACAAAGTGGGACAGGAAATGCCTTTTTACAAGGATCAAGCCATTTCTTTTTACATCCCGGCAAGTGGTCTTTGGAGGTGACTTTAATACAGTAACTAGGCCCAAGGACAGGAAGGACTTCAAGGACAGGCTGGGATATGATAGCGTTTTTTTAAATAGTATGGTTAGGGATGCTGGTCTTGTGGATGTGCACATTAAGCACCTCCCGGATGACACTGGGTTCACCTTTCATCGAGGTAATAGTCAGAGTAGAATAGATAGGTTTTTTTTGAAGGAGACCTCTGCTTTCTCACCCCCAGTGGTGCAGGCAGTAGAGTTCTCTGATCACTGTATGCTATCTGTGGTCCTGAATGCTTCAGACGCCCCTCAGAGGGGTAAGGGCATCTGGAGATTGAATTCGACTCTACTCAAGGAAGAACATGTTAGACAATCCTTTGAGGAATTCTTTCAGGCACAGGTGACCATCCTGGACTTTTGTAGCAGCAAGGCTGAGTGGTGGGAGCTGACCAAAAAGAGGATCGCTGGATTCTTTAGGGGCCTAGCCAATAGAAAGCAGTTTAATAAATACATGACCTACCAACGTTTACGGAGGAAGCTGGATATTCTTGTCTCGAGAGGAGGAGATCCTGGGGCAATCTCCGAAGTGAAACTCCTTCTCAGGAATTGTCAATATGACCGGCATGCCTCTTTGGTTCTGGAGAGGGACTATGGGAAGTACCACTCGCCTGACCCTTACCAGAACTGCAAACAAGGTGTAGCTGTTAAAACGGTCGTTGGCCTTAAGGACAGTACAGGTTCCTTGACAAAGTCCAGGTCAGGGATTCTGGAGGTCGTGAGGTCCTTTTATGCTGACCTTCTTGGGAGGAAAGAGCTTGACCGTGACAAGATGGAAAGCTTTTTGGACTCTACTCCAGGTCTAAATGATGAAGATGTCCCATTGATGAATTTGACAGAGGAGATCACAGTTGAAGAGGTGATAAGGGCAATTGAGCAGCTTGCCATCAAAAGTCACCTGGACCGGATGGCTTGACGGCTGAGTTTTACAAAGCTTTTAAGTCTATTCTGGCCCCACATTTGGTAGAGGTTTTTAACAGTTGCCTTGCTGAGGGGGTACTTCCCTCTTCCATGAGGCACTCAGCTGTGATTCTTCTTTCAAAGGGTAAAGATCCTTCGATGATTGAGAATTGGCGCCCCATCAGCCTTCTTAATGTCGATAGAAAGATACTGGCAAAGATCATTTTCTGGCGCCTATCGTCAGTAGCAGAGTCTTTGCTTTCTCGCCATCAGCACTGTTCGGTCCAGGGTAGGTGCACCTTCACAGCAGTTTTAGCTGTCCGGGAGGCCTTGGAGCGGTGCAGGGCTGCAGGCTGGGGAAAGTATTTGCTGACATTGGATCAGGCAAAGGCTTTTGATCGTGTTAACCATGAGTACCTGTGGTTGCTCCTTAGTAAGTACGGTCTGCCGGGTGGTTTTGTCGATTGGTTAAAAGTCTTGTATGAGGGGGCAGAGAGCTTTCCTCTTGTTAATGGTTGGGTTGGGCAGTCCTTTGAGGTTGGCTCCGGGGTGCGCCAGGGTTGTCCCCTGAGTCCCCTGCTCTATGTGTTTGCAATCGACCCCTTCATCAGGAGGCTAGAGAGCGGCATGTTGTGTGGGGTGCCAGTGGGGCTTCCGGGTGAGCCGCCTTTGAGGGTTGTTGCCTATGCGGACGATGTGTCGGTGATTGTCACTGGGGCGGATGAAGCAGAGGAGGTGGTCTCTCTGACATCACGGTATTCTGAAGCATCAGGCTCCAAGATCAATCAGGAAAAGAGTGAAGTTTTCTGGATGGGAAAGGAAGGTGAGGGGTTTGATCTCCCGGACACCTTTCCAGTGCCCCAGGAAAGAATTAAGATTTTAGGCATTGAATTTGGACCTGGCGATTATGGCCTCAAAAACTGGGAAGGCAGACTGGAAATTGCCAATACTAAGGTGGTCAGCTGGAAGAGATGGAAGTTATCTATGAGGGAAAGGGTTGATCTGATTAAGACTTACCTGATTCCGATCTTCTTGTATGTCAGCTTTGTCTGCATCTTGCCAGTGTCTCTCTATGCTAGGGTCAGTAGTGTGTTCTTCCAGATGTTGTGGGGGAACAGACTGAACCCCATCAAGAGGAATGTCACCTATCTATCCAGGAGGGAGGGTGGCTTAGGTATGGTCAACCCAGTTCTTTTCTTTTCACTGCTTTTTCTCAAGTTTAATATTGGTAATATGCTTGCAGTGGAACCTCCTGGATGGGCAGGCATATTTAGATCTTGGTTTAGGCCTTTTCTACGACTTTGGGAAGAAGGTGGCCAAGTGAAGAATCTCAGGGGTCATCGTGGTCAGCTACCAGCCTATGTCGCTCCGTGCCTGAAGTTACTACGGCAGTGGCGATTGTCAGCTGAAGATCTCAGATCGGTTCCGAGGAAAGTCCTTATGAGTCGAGTCTTGAGCGAAGTCTTTCATGACCCACTGGCCTTAAGGGATTGCCCAGGCCCAGTTTTGAGGGCAGGGTTAAGACTTATTAATTTGGACAGAGTACCCCCTAAATTCAGGGATCTGGCCTGGTTGTGCTTCCATGGGAGACTCTATGTTAGGGGCAATTTGAAATTCCGCAGTGGGGTGGATCGTAGCTGTCCTCGGGAGGAGTGTGCAGGTGAGGAGGAGACTATGGACCATTTTCTGCTTCATTGCCCTTTTAACATAGAGGTGTACAAACAGGTGGGACGGGCCCTCGGTGTCCCTTTCCTCTCCAGGCTGGGTTATGCTGAGTGGGTGTACGGAGCATTCAATACTGGTGGGGTTTTTTGTTTAGATACACTTTTTCTAGTTAGCCTAGTAGTCCGTTATTTCACTTGGAACGCACGGTGTCAGGTCTGTATTCGGCGTAAAATCCTTCCTGTTCAGGTGGTGGTGTATGACATTTTGCATGAGGTGGAGAAGATTCGGGTACTTGAGAGAGACAAGCGGAGTCAGGGGGCTTGATTGAAGGCGTGGAGGGGTTTCAAGCCTCCCTGACTGCCAGGAGTCTCTTTCCCGGGTGTGGCTGTCTGTCTCTTATCACCCTAGATTATTTTTTTTTTTGGATTAATTTTTGATAAATGGCTGCGTACATAGGTGATGGGTTGTGCCTCTTAGGCCCTCTCTGCTGCTTTATGTAAATCATTTTGGTAGTGGATTATGTATATATTGTATATATTCTGAACATGGATGTGTATTCCTTGGATTTCTGTTGAAGTTTTGTACTATGGTTTTGTTTTTTACTTTTGTATAAAATTGGTTGCTTGATTCTTTTAATAAAAGATCAATAGTGCCTCATCATTGGTATCAGTGGGAGGAATAGTGCCTCATCATTGCTGTCAGTGGGAGGAATATTGTCTCATCATTGGTGTCAGTGGGAGGAATAGTGCCCCATCATTGGTATCAGTGGGAGGAATAGTGCCCCATCATTGGTGTCAGTGGGAGGAATAGTGTCCCATCATTGGTATCAGTGGAAGGAATAGATCACCACCATTGGTATCGGTTAGACTACTAGAGTATGACCAGCGATTTCATTAGTACATTTACTTTTCAGGACGCAATAAACCATCTTCAGTGACAACTACATGTCAGATAGAAAAGTAGCTCAGGTTATATGCAAATCTCTAATGCGCTGGGTGGCCTCACTAATAGGGTACACAGAGGACAAACTGGACTTTTATAGGAAATGCCAACTTTTACATAAAATGTCAGCTGCTTGCATCTCAGAAGCTACTGACCACTTTATTATCTGGTGCCAACTGATCATAACCCCTGCAGATCTAGCCTTCACTCTTCATTCTTATCTGAAATTACTCAGAAGTTTACCTTATGACAATTTTGGACCTGAAGTAATGATTTCTTAAAGAGCTGTCATTCTGGGGCTGAGGGTTTCAGGAGCCCCCTGGGTTTCTATAGCTCCTATAGTTCTCTGGACTCAGACCCAATGTATTCTTGAGTCCCCTGTATCCATAGATAGGGTTTTCAAGACCTTGTGTTGAGGGTTTCTGAAGACAAAGCTGAGGGGTTCTGGGGCACTTTTGATCCAGAGATAAGGGTTTCTTGAGTAATCCTGAACTCATAGCTTGGGGTTTTCTACATACATTTAGTGCTGAGGGTTTCTGGAGTTCCCTGGACCCAGGGCTAAGGGTTCCTTGAAACCTTTGGACCCTTAGGGTTTCTAGAGCCCTCTGGAACAAAGGACTTATGAAGCACTATTGACTCAGCTAAAGGAATTCTGAACCATTAGGGACCTGCAGCAAAGTGTTCCTTATAACCCCTGGATCCTTAACTTAGGGTTTCTGATCCTAGTGCTGAGGGTTTCTAAAGTCTCCTGGAACAAAGGGATTCTACAGCCTCCTAGATTCAGAGGTATGCTGAACCTGAAGCTAAGAGTTTTCAGATGATACTGGAGACGAGTGTTTCTAGAGCTGGAGCTAAGGGTCTCTGGAGCTCCCTGAACCCACAGATAAGGTTTTTTTATTTCTTTGAGACACCTGGACCCTTATATATTAGGGTTTCTGGGTTTGTACCCAGTGCTGAGGGTTTCTGGAGAACCCCTAGGTCCACAGCTAAGGGTTTCTTGAGATCCCTGGAGCCTACCTTAGGGTTTCTGGACCCAGTGCTGAGTGTTTCTAGAGCTCCCCGCAAGAAAGATTTCTGAGCATCCTGGATTTTAAATCCACATGGACCCAAAGTTGAGATTTTCTGAATCCAACTGGAGATTACTGCTTCTAAAGTCCACTGACTCAGACAGGAATATCTCTGGAGCCCCTCCCAGACCCAGATATTATGGTTGCTGGAGCCCCCTGGCCTGGAGATGAGGGTTTATGGAGCCCCTTGTACTCAACTACTGAAGCTACTTCAGAGCTGGCTAACAAAGTTCTTGTTTAGGCTTTATAGACTCACAACTAAGTGCAGTTGTGGACCTTGTGTTAAGGGTTTCTAAAATCTCCTGTAACGAAGGGATTATACAGCCCCTTGAATTCAGAGATAAGGTATTCTGAACCCTTCTGAACCTGAAACTAAGAGTTTTCATATGCGACAAGTGTTTCTAGAGCTGAGGGTTTCTGGAGCTCCCTTAAACCACAGATAAGGGTTTTTTTTTTTTTCTTTGAGACACCTGGACCCTTATATTAGGGTTTCTGTATCTAGTGCTGCTGGTTTCTGGAGCTCCTCGGGTCCACGGCTAAGGGTTTCTAGAGATCCCTGTAACCTAGCTTAGGGTTTCTGGACCCGGTGCTGAGTGTTTATAGAGCTCCCTGCAACAAAGGGATTCCTGAGCATCCTGGATTTTAACCCACCTGGACCCAAAGTAGAAATATTCTGCATCCTACTGGAAATTAGTGCACCTGGAACCCACTGGCGCAGAGAGGAGTATCTCTGGAGCACTCCCAGGCCCAGATATTATGGTTGCTGGAGCCCCTTGGCCCAAAGATTAGTGTTTCTGGAGCCCCCTGGAGCTTGGACTCAACTACTGGAGCCACTTCAGAGCTGGCTAACATGGTCGTTGTTTAGGCTTTATGGCCTTACAACTGAGCGGAGGCTGTAAAACAGATATTAACAACCTCTTCCTATGTGAGTTCAATTTAGAAGGTTACAGTAAATGAAGTCATTTCAGGCGCACACACAGAGACATCAGCTGTGGCAGCAATCTGCTCAAACTGTGTAAGAACCAGTTCCGTTATGTTGGCCTCATTTAGAGCTTTATGTGTTTTCAGTAAATAAATTTCTTATCAGCTCAAATGATAGCCGGTCCCCTTCCCCGAGACAAACTGCTGCTTCCTACAGCCGAATAAATGGAAGTGGATCACCTGCCACAGCTGTAAGATCCATTGGTTGTGTTGGAAAACGTAGGGTGATCCCCTGCTCTTCTTCAGCAAAACCTAAGCAACCATTTTCTGACATTCTATAGAGGTGAATGTGTGTTAATATTAACTTTAGGCAAAATGAGGAGTTGAGAAAAAAATCTGTCTGCAAATATTTTTAGTTTACCCCGAAAGGTTTGTTTCAGTGGGAGGAATAGTACCTCATTACTGATGTCAGTGGGAGAAAGCCCCATCATTAGTGTCATTGGGCCCCCATGTTGTCGTCATTGGGAGAACTTGTGGCCTATCAGTGGTTTCACTGGGCCCCATTGTTGGTCTCATCGGGAGGAATAATGCCCAATCATTGGTGTCATTTGGCTCCATTGCTGGTGTCATTGGGAGAAATTGTGCCCCATCAGTGGTATTAGTGTGAGGAACAGTGTCCCCTTATTGATGTCAGTGGGAGGAATAGTACCTCATTATTGATGTCAGTGGGAGGAATTGTGCCCCATCATTGGTGTCATTGGGGACCCATGTTGGCGTCATTGGGAGAACTTGTGGCCTATCATTGGTTCCACTGGGCCCCAGTGTTGATCTCATCGGGAGGAATAATTCTCAATCATTGGTGTCATTTGGCTCCATTTCTGGTGTCATTGGGAGAAATTGTGTCCCATCATTGGTATTAGTGGGAGGAATAGTGCCCCCATCATTGGTATCAGTGGGAGGAATAGTGTCCCATCATTGGTATCAGTGGGATGAATAGTGTCCCATCATTAGTATCAGTGGGAGGAATAGTGTCCCATCATTGGTATCAGTTGGAGGAATAGTGTCCCATCATTGTGTCAGTGGGAGGAATAGTGCCCCATCATTGGTGTCAGTGGGAGGAATAGTGCCCCATCATTGGTGTCAGTGGGAGGAATAGTGTCCCATCAGTGGTATTAGTGGGAGGAATAGTGTCCCATCATTGGTATCAGTGGGAGGAATAGTGTCCCATCATTGGTGTCAGTGGGAGGAATAGTGTCCCATCAGTGGTATTAGTGGGAGGAATAGTGTCCCATCATTGGTATCAGTGGGAGGAATGGTGTCCCATAATTGGTATCAGTGGGAGGAATAGTGCCCCATCATTGGTGTCAGTGTACCGTAATGGAAAGGTGTCGATGGGCCCGTAAATGTATCTAAAACCAAAACTTTTTTTTCGTTTAATTTTTAGTTTTTCATTAAATGTTTTATTTGTGGTTTTAAACCTTTCCCTATTCTATCCAAGATGTAAACAAAAGTTTGGCTTCAGATAGACTTTAAGGTGGGGATTGACAACAAGTCAAACATGACCATCAGCCCATCAGTTGCGGCAATGTGGCATGTAGATCATGTCCCCGCCATGCCAAACCTCCACTGTAAGTCCTCTCCCCCTACCTCCAAGCAGAGTGGGGGAGGTGATACAGAGCTACCTTACTGCCATGCTGGTCCTCCTCCTCTCCTCCATCTGACATCGTATACAAGGGCTGAACACATAGCTATGTCTTGTGAACCACTTCCCTGTGCCACACAGCATAAGGGGGAAGGTAAAAGGAAAGCACTGCTGATGGGGGCATGGTGGTGGTACTGGGGGAAGGGGGTATATTGCTGGCACAGGGGGTATGTAATGGTTGTACTGCGAGAGAGGGAATGTAATCATGCCACTGGGGGAGGGGGGGGATATTGCTGGCACAGGGGGGATATAATGGTGGCACTGGGGGGGGGGAGTATATTGGTGTTATTGGGTAAACATAATGGTGGGACTGGGCAGGCATAAGGGTGGCATTGGAGAAAAAGGGGATGTATTGGCAACACGGGGGATATAATAGTGGTACCATAGGGAGGGGGAAAATATATTGGTGGCAATGGGGGGACATAATGGTAGCACTGGGAGGTCATAATGGTGACACTGGGGTGTATATATTGATAGAACAGGGGAGATATATTGGTGGTACTGTCAGGGGGAGGGGAACATATTGATGACATTGGGGGAACCAAATGGTGACACTGGGAGAACATAATGGTGGCACAGGGGGAGTGGGGGGGGGGGTATATTGCTGGGACATCGCAGGGGATATATTGTACAGTACAGTACAGTAGGTACAGTAAGGGAGTAGGGGATATATTGGTGGCACTGGGAGGACATAATGATGGCACCGGATGAGAAATATTGTTGGCACAGGGGGTATATAATGGTGGTTCTGCTGAAGGGGAAAATTATTGGTGACACTGGGGGAAGTGGGTAAAATGCTGGCACGGGGGGAAAGGTTGGTGTCACTAGAGGAACATAATGGTGGCACTAGATGGGATATATTTTTTGGCACAGGGGGTATATAATGGTGATACTGTTAAAGGGGGAATATATTGGTGACACTGGGGAAAAAGGGTATATTTTTGGCACAGGACAGATATGTTGGTGTCACTAGAGGAACATAATGGTGGCACTGGATGGGATATATTGTTGGCACAGGGGGTATATAACGGAGGTACTGTTGAAGGGGGAATATATTGGTGACACTGGGGGAAGGGGGTATTTTGCTGGAACAGGGGGGATATGTTGGTGTCACTAGAGGGCCATAATGGTGGCACTGGATGGGATATATTGTTGGCACAGGGGGTATATAATGGTGGTACTGTTGAAGGGGGAATATATTAGTGACACTGGGGGAAGGGGGTGTTTTGCTGGCACAGGGGGGATATGCTGGTGTCACTGGAGGAACATAATGGTGGCACTGGGCAGGCATAAGGGTGATGGGAAAGAGGAAGTATTGCCTGCACAGGGTATATATTGGTGGCACTGTGGGGGGGGGGGGGGTATACATTGGTGGCACTGGGAGGCCAAAATGATGGAATGGATGGGGGGGGGGGGGGATATAATGGTGGTTCTGTTGGAGGGAGAATATATTGGTGCCCTGGGAGAACATAACGGTGGCACTGTAGGGAAAATATTGCTGGCACATGGCGGATGTAATGGTGGTGCTATGGGGAGTATACAGTATATTGGTGGCACTGGGAGGACATAATGGTGGCACTGGATGGGATATATTGTTGGCACAGGGGGAACATAATGGTGGCACTGGGAGGACATAACATAACAATGATGGTATTGTGGGGGTAGGTTAAAAGTAGACCACCTCTCCGGGGTTACGTTACCTTATTTTAAGGTGCATCTAAAACCAAAACATTTTCTCTTTTTCATTTTGGAATGTGTGTGGAAGAATTAGACCCCCCCTGTCAGATTCTTATTGCTGTGGCCCCCGCCAGAGAGATACGTTGTCTCTATGTGTCCTGGTAAGCATTGTCACGAAAACAAAAACTGATGGGAAATCCAAGTTTTTGATTTGTCACCAGGTCTGGAATGGAGAAGGAATCTCCTAATGAGGACACCTGTTTACTCCACTTTGGGGAGATTACCTCTTACTTCCTTGTTGTGTCTCCAGGACAGGAAGTGAGGGGAAATTTTACCAATAGGACATTGTCAGCAAAAAGCCTTTTGACTCGCTCTGGCGATCTCCACCGATAACTGAAATGTCAGTATTGGCTGAATGGATAAGCATTGCCAGACCGCGCACTGCCGCAAACATCTTTAGCAAAAAGTCAATAAGACTCCATTAGGTCAGACGGCTCCCCTTTAATGGAAAGCCTCATTTGTAATTGCGTCTGTTTTCAATAATACGGCCCCTTTTGGCATTTTAATAAACGTTATTGATGGCGGTGACAAAACACGGCTTGGACGTCCACCGTGTGTGTGTGTGAGATCCGCACGCGTCTGTTCATCAGCATTCATTCGAATATTGGCACGGTGCATGCGGTAATCAACGGATTGGGGGTGGGGGAGGGGTGACCTTTCTGGAGAATGCCGTAAATTCATCCAAAAACAATACAAATGAGCTAAACGCTCTCATAATTTACCAGGAAAAACACTCAGAACACCATCAATTTATAACACCAGAGCTAAAAACAACACCTAAAAGGAAATGCAGCTTCATCACAACTGAGGTCCCAACCCCTTCCCTGATGTATGGCGACATATTTCAGCCCGCCAGAATGATGGCAATAAGGAATGTATAGACAAGGTGGTGGTAACTATTAAGGCCTTGAGGGAGAGCCATAGGCTCATAGGAGTCCAGCAGTGATGGAGTCTTCATATCAATAAATGTAACAAGTTAAACAAGTTAAAAGGTTTTACACCCTTCTTTCCAACAAACAGCCCAGTACCCAACACCATTATGGCCGCCCTACTGGGGGAAGGGGGGGCATTTTTTAGAAGGCATTTTTTTGAGCTCTTAAGGCCATCTGGGAGAGCCATAAGCTCATAGGAGTCTTCTAAAAATGTAACCAGTTGTAAGTTTTACTTCCATTTCCAACAGTTAACTACCCGACACCCTTATGGCTCCCAAACAAGGGGGGGGGGGGGGGCAGTTTTCAGAGGGCATTTTGTGTGCTATTAAGGCCATAAGGGATAGTCACAGGCTCGTGGGAATCCAGCACTCATGGAGTCTTTATATCTCAAAGGGTATCAGGTTCCTTTTTCCCCAACAAACAGTTCATTACCAGACACCTTGTGGCTCCTTTACCCTAGTGTCACCCTCAGAAGAGCAATCTATGATGGATCACATCGGCTGCGGCACCATGGGCGCTCAAAAAGGGGGATCTGAAACCCCCCTAACCCCCCCTTTATCTATGCCCCTGGTTGAAATTACCACTTGTCCCAATAAGCAGCTCACACGACAGGTTGGCAATGCAGGAGAACTGGGATTCCGTGACAGGATGTTGTCACCCTATAACAGGAAGTCCCTGAACAATGACCTTTGTGGCAGGATCGCTAGATTTTATGTGAAATGACAATAACAGTTTAGAGATTACAGGCTTTCATGACTGGGCTTACATCTACTTTATATATGTGTATCTGGACCCTTCAATAATAGATTCCAATTCACACGTGGCCTTAAGGATCCTGCTAAAATAATAGCTCAGGTATGCATGGAACCTGGTGGGCCAAGTCATTCGGTTTCTTTTTTTTTGGGGACTTTAGATTTGTTCACTCTCTCTTACAACAGGGGTCTCCAAACTAAGGGTGTGTTTACTGTCCTTCAAACTTTAGGGGGGCCAGACTGTGGCCATTGGGAGCAGAAACGGTCCCGACTTCAGTGGGGAAACAATCATGCCCCATTGTGCATTTTAGTGGGAGTAATTGTGCCTCATCGTTGGTCTCATTGGGCCCACATGTTGGCGTCATTGGGACCCCATGTTGGCGTCATTGGGAGAACTTGTGGACTATCATTGGTTTCACTGGGCACCATTGTTGGTCTCATTGGGAGGAATAATGCCCAAACATTGGTGTCACTTGGAGAAATTGTGCCCTATCAGTGGTACTATTGGGAGGAATAGTGCCTCATCATTGGTGTCAGTGGGAGAAATAGTGCCCCTTCATTAGTGTCAGTGAGGGGGAATGGTGCCCCTTCATTTTTGTCAGTGGGGGGAATGGTGCCCCTTCATTGGTCTTAGTGGGGGGAATTGTGCCTCTTTATTGGTGTCAGTGGGAGTAACTGTGCCTCATCATTCGTGTCAGTGGGAGGAATTGTGCCCTGTCATTGGTGTCATTTGGCCCCCCATGTTGGAGTCGTTGGGAGAACTTGTGGTCCATCATTGGTTTCACTGGGCCCCATTTTTGCTTTAATTGGGAGGAATAATGCCCAATCATTGGTGTCATTTGGCCCCATTTCTGGTGTCATTGGTACCATCAGTGGTATTAGTGGGAGGACTAGTGTCCCATTATTGGTATCAGTGGGAGAAAAAGTGGCCCTTCATTGGTGTCAGTAGGGCAAATTTTGCCCCATCATTGGTGTCAGTGGGAGGAACGGTACCCCTTCACTGGTGTCAGTGGGAGGAATAGTGCCTCTTCATTGGTGTCAGAGGAAGGAATTGTGCCCCATCATTGATGTCAAAGGAAGGAATTGTGCCCCATTATTGATGTCAGTGGGAGGAGTTGTGCCCCACAATTGGTGTGAGTGGGAGGAATATTGCCTCTTCATTTGTTCCAGGGGAGAAATAGTGCCCCTTCATTGGTGTCAGTTAGGAGAAATAGTGCCCCATTAGTGGTATTAGTGGGGGAAACAATGCTCCTTCATTGGTGTCAGTGGTGGGGATACCGTCCCGTTATTGGTATCAGTGGGAGAAATAGTGCCCCATTAGTGGTATTAGTGGGGGAAATGGTGCCCTTTCATTGGTGTCAGTGGGGGGGATTGTGCCCCTTCATTGGTGTCAGTGGGGGGGAATTGTGCCCCTTTATTGGTATCAGTGGGAGTAACTGTGCCTCATCATTTGTGTCAGTGAGAGGAATTGTGCCCTATCATTGTTGTAATTTGGCCCCCCATGTTGGAGCCATTGGGAGAACTTGTGGCCTATCACTGGGCCCCATTTTTGCTCTCATTGGAAGGAATAATGCGCAGTTATTGGTGTCATTGTTACCATCAGTGGTATCAATGGGAGGAATAGTGTCCCATCATTGGTGTCAATGGGAGGAATATTGCCAATTCATTGATGTCAGTGGGAGGAACTGTGCCCCATCATTGATGTCAGTCGGGGGAATTGTGCCCCTTTATTGGTGTCAGTGGGAGGAATTGTGCCCCTTCACTGGTGTCAGGGAAAGGAATTGTGCCCCATCATTGGTAAGCAGATTAAAACTTCAGTTTTAATACAAGACACTACAGAAAACTGCGCCCATTATTACCAGCGGTAGGAGGCGCGGCGCCGGGCCCTGCGTGTGAATTCTGTTTTTTGGGACGCACGGTAGAACCCCCTTAGAAAGGGGGTCTAATCGCCGGCTCCGCGCTCATCACACGTCCTGGGCAAGCTGCGTTCTCCGCCGCAGAACTCGGGAGATTCATAAAAGACGAAACGCGCAGAGATTTTCCAGTTTAATCTCCATTATGGAAGGACAGTTCTGCCTCAGCTGCTCCATGGCGAAATTGATGGCGTCCTCATTAAATTATTAATACTTCTGCTCTTCGCCGCGGTCAGGGGCACCCAGGGATTGCGCCATCTGTCACCTCCACCGCAACCCACTTTTCTAAGTAAACAGACTTTGTTTAGTTCTTTGCCGGAGATGCAAGTTTTCATGAATGACGGGGAAATAGATAGAACAGATATTAGGAGATGTATAATTCACCGTATGCGTTAAAAAAGATTTCCGGATGTAATACAAGACGGAGGTTGTTGTGTAGATTCAGCTGATTGGTTTTATCTTTTTGTTTTGTCATTGAGTAATCGGCAATGATAAATGGTTTTTAAAATTTGTATTCAGCCCCCCTTTACTCGGATACCCCGAACTAAAATCTAGTGGAACCAATTGCCTTCAGAAGTAACCTAATTAGTAAACAGAGTCCACCTGTGTGTAATTTAATCTCAATATAAATACAGCTGTTCTGTGAAGCCCTCTGAGGTTTGTTAGAGAACCTTAGTGAACAAATAGCATCATGAAGGCCAAGGAACACACCAGACAGGTCAGGGATAAAGTTGTGGAGAAGTATAAAGCAGGGTTAGGTTATACAAAAAAATATCCCAAGCTTTGAACATCTCACGGAGCTCTGTTCAATCCATCATCCAAAAATGGAAAGAGTATGGCACAACTGCAGACCCACCAAGACATGGCCGTCCACCTAAACTGACCGGCCGGGCAAAGGAATTTCCTTTCAAATTTGGCTGTTAGTGAACGTAAACGAATTTATCCGAAGTTACGAATTATCCGAAATAACGAATGCCGCATCTAAACAAATGGAACAAAAACAAATTGATAATAAATAATAATAAAAAAGGTTTTTATTATTATTGTTATTTATTATTATTAATTTGTTACGTTCCATGCGTTTAAATACGGCATTCGTTATTTCGGAAAATTCGTAACTGCGGATAAAATCGCATTTGTTACGTTTACTAACAGCCATATTTGAAAGGAAATTACAACAACCTATAATTTAATAGTTAGGAATGGTTAAGTTATTATTAGTTAGGTATTATTTGAGATTTTTGAATTCTCTGATTCCTGATTTTCCGAAATTACGGATTTTCGAATTTCCGGATTTTAGAATTTCCGGATTTTCGAATTTTGAATTTTCGAATCTCGAATTTTCGAACATTAGAATTTCCGAATATTCTGAAAAATTAGTCAAACGGGTTTTCATTAATTCGGTGTCGAAATTTGTTAAAAAACTAATTTGGGAACGAAGCTAAGGGCACATGTCTAAGCACCAGGCGGAGCTGGGATGTAAGAAGGTGGAAGCGCTTACACACCTGTATTCATCTCTGTCACTCCAATACATATAATTTAATAGTTAAGTTATTATTAGTTAGTTATTTCAGTTTTTTGATTCTTTTGAATTTTTTATTTTATTTTAGAATTTCTGGGTTTTTTTCGAATTTCGAACCCCCGATTTTCCGAATTTTCGAATTTCCGAATATTCGAATAAATTCATTAACCACTTGCCTACCGGGCACTTACACCCCCTTCCTGCCCAGGCCATTTTTCAGCTGTCAGCGCTGCCGCACTTTGAATGACAATTGCGCGGTCATGCTACACTGTACCCAAACACATTTTTTATCATTTTTCTTCACACAAATAGAGCTTTCTTTAGGTGGTATTTCATCGCTGCTGGGTTTTTTATTTTTTTACAAAAAAAAAAAAAAAGACCAAAAATTTTGAAAAAAAAAATGTTTTTTTACTTTTTTTTCTGTCAGTAAATTTTGTAACTAAGTAACTTTTCGCTTTCACTGATGTGCGCTGATGACGCGCCACTAATGGGCACTGATAGGCTGAACTGGTGGGCACTGATGAGGTGGCACTTATGGGCACTGATGTGGCAGCACTTATGGGCATTGATGAGGTGGCACTAATATGCCGCACTTATGGGCACTGATAGGTGGCACTGATGGGCACTGCTAGGTGGCACTGATGGGCATTAATTTGCAGCACTGGTGGGCACTTATGGGCACTGATGTGGCAGCACTTATGGGCATTGATGAGGTGGCACTAATATGCCGCACTTATGGGCACTAATAGGTGGCACTGATGGGCACTGCTAGGTGGCACTGATGGGCATTAATTTGCAGCACTGATGGGCACTGATGGGCACTGATAGGCAGCACTGGTGGGCAATGATAAGTGGTACGGATAGGCGGTACTGATGGGCACTGATGGGCAATGATGGGTGGCACTGATGGGAGACACTGATGGGCATTGATCGACTGCAGTGATGGGCAGCACTGATAGGCGGCACTGATTGCCAGCACTGACTGGCATCGCTAATAGGCACTGATTGGTGGCACTTGTGGGCACTGATTGCTGGCATTGGTGGGCACTGTATGGTGACATTGTTTTACTATACTGTAATCAGGGCACTGATGATCAGTGCCCTGAATACAATTCCTACATGTCCCCCTGCGTGGAGATGCTGCTGATCGGCTCTCCTCTCCTCACACTCTGTCAGTGTGAGGCGAGGAGAGCCGATTGCCGGCACTTCCTTGTTTACATGTGACCGGCTGTGATTGGACACAGCGGATCACATGGTCAAAGAGCCGCAGGCGTGGCTCTTTACAGAGATCGGGGTCGCCGCGCTGCGTGCCCCCTGCGGGCGCGCGAGAGCGGCCGCTCTGGGACGCCGTCCTATGAGGTCGTCCCAGAACGAGAGCCGCACCGCCCCGCCGTCATTTGACGGGCGGCAACCAATTAAACGGGTTATTGTTAATTCAGATATTTCCGAATGAACAAATTTGTCGAAATTTGTTAAAAAAAAAAACAATTTTGAACTAAACGAATTGCACACGTCTAAGCTTCCAGACGGAGCTGGGATGTAAGAAGGTGTAAGCCCTTACACACCTGTATTCATCTCCCGTCACTCTGCTCCCTCCTCCTATCGGCATGCTTCCTTGCACTATAGCACAACTGACTGCCTTCTTCTTCTGCTTCTCCCTTTCTCTCAGTCTGAGCTCTGCTGTACAAGGACTGCCTGACTCAGGGGGATAACACTGCTTTTAATGAGATATTAATAAGGGAGTCGCTTTAATTTGCGCCTTTATATATCCACCTGAAGTCCCGCGCTCAGTAAAAGAAGCAGCCAGGCCCGGGAAGAGTTAAAAGTCCGGAAGCTTCTACAAATGCTTTAACAAGGCGGCACATTGATTTTTTTTTCCAGACTGCGCGGCACTTATTTAGGTATTTAAAAGGCAGTTGATGCTGTAGAGCGGGAGACGCGGAGGACTCGCCGGGCCGTTAAGATTACAACAAATTGCCCAGACGGATGCGGGCGAGTACAAAAAAAAAAAAAAGGCGATATGTAAATATAGAGCCGTAAACCACTTGTGCTTCCTCCGGGCGTGGAGCGCGCGCGGCGCGGAGCGGCGGAACATTGAGTCCCCGCCATTGCATTCACTGTGACATCGGCTGCTTAGTTTAATTTCATCCATCACGATAAGTGCATCTTCAGGAAGAGGAAAAAATAATATAAAGAAAAAAAAAAAAAAGAAAAAATAAATTAAAAACTTCACAAAAGGCGGAAATTCCGATCTCCTCCGAGCGCAGGAACATTAATGAGAGAAAATGGGCATCATTCCGCCGAGCGAGCGCGGGACGGCGCGGAGAATCCTGGAAGCTCTGCAGGCCGCTGTCTCCTCTCATTTCATTCGGACAATCGAGACGAGTAAAGTGCTGCCACGGCGGCTCTCCCGGACACGTCCGTATCTCCCAGCTGCACCGACTTAAATTTTGTCCCCCCCCCCCGCCCCCACTCAGCAACCTAACAAAATATTTCCATGCCTGATTTTAGACCCGGTGATGTCATCACTGGTGTCTCTGTGCTTCTCTATGCAAGGCAGGGAGATCATGGCTGGTGGGGAGGGGCTTCCTGAAACCATCCCAGCACCCTCAGTACTCATGTAAGCAATGGGAGGAGTTATGCAAATATCAAAATGACTTGATGGGCGTCAGTGCTGGAGAAGTGGGCATTGCTAGTTAAGGCTGTATTTGCATTCAAAAGTGATGCTGAGCCTCTGTGATAGAAAAATAAATGAAATGAAATCCAATGAAAGGAGCAGAACAAGGACCGGCCTGTGGAGGAAAAGCCTGGGACCGGAGCCCTACAAACTGCGGCCCTGTGGTTGGGTTTTATCCGGCCCTTGGGGTGCTATTTTATTCATTGGCACCAATGATGGGGCAGAATTCCTCCAATGATGGGGCAGAATTCCTCCCAATGATGGGGCAGAATTCCTCCAATGATGGGGCAGAATTCCTCCAATGATGGGGCAGAATTCCTCCCAATGATGGGGCAGAATTCCTCCAATGATGGGGCAGAATTCCTCCAATGATGGGGCAGAATTCCTCCAATGATGGGGCAGAATTCCTCCAATGATGGGGCAGAATTCCTCCAATGAGGGGCAGAATTCCTCCAATAATGGGGCAGAATTCCTCCAATGATGGGGCAGAATTCCTCCAATGATGGGGCAGAATTCCTCCAATGATAGAGCAGAATTCCTCCAATAATGGGGCAGAATTCCTCCAATGATGGGGCAGAATTCCTCCAATGATAGAGCAGAATTCCTCCAATGATAGAGCAGAATTCCTCCAATGATGGGGCAGAATTCCTCCCAATGATGGGGCAGAATTCCTCCAATGATGGGGCAGAATTCCTCCAATGATGGGGCAGAATTCCTCCAATGATGGGGCAGAATTCCTCCAATGATGGGGCAGAATTCCTCCAATGATGGGGCAGAATTCCTCCAATGATGGGGCAGAAATTCCTCTAATGATGGGGCAGAATTCCTCCAATGATGGGGCAGAAATTCCTCTAATGATAGAGCCGAATTCCTCCCAATGATAGAGCAGAATTCCTCCAATGATGGGGCAGAATTCCCCCAATGATTGGGCAGAATTCCCCCAATGATAGAGCAGAATTTCTCCCAATGATAGAGCAGAATTCCTCCCAATGATTGGGCAGAATTTCTCCCAATGATAGAGCAGAATTCCTCCCAATGATAGAGCAGAATTCCTCCAATGATGGGGCAGAATTCCCCCAATGATTGGGCAGAATTCCCCCAATGATAGAGCAGAATTCCCCCAATGATAGAGCAGAATTCCTCCCAATGATAGAGCAGAATTCCTCCAATGATTGGGCAGAATTTCTCCCAATGATAGAGCAGAATTCCTCCCAATGATAGAGCAGAATTCCTCCAATGATAGAGCAGAATTCCTCCAATGATAGAGCAGAATTCCTCCAATGATAGAGCAGAATTCCTCCAATGATAGAGCAGAATTCCTCCCAATGATAGAGCAGAATTCCTCCCAATGATAAAGCAGAATTCCTACCAATGATCAGGACGTCGCTCCAAGCTGGAGGGGAAAGCCCGGAGGAAACTGGTCAGAGAGGCCACCAAGAGGCCTACAGCAACTCTGAAGACAAAGAGTGGTCATTGTGTGCATGTGACACCAACCCTAAATTCTCCACAAATGTGGCTTGTATGGGGGGGAGGGGTGCAAGAAAAAAGCCACTCCTGAAGAAAAAAAACACATGCAGTCACCACTGAGCTTTGCCAAAACTCACCTTGAAGATTTTGAGGCCACACGGAGAAAGGTGTTCTGGTCAGAGGAGACTAAAATTGAATGATTTGGCCTCAACACCAAACGATATGTCTGGCGGAAATCCATCCAAATAACACCGTTCCTACAGTAAAGCATGGAGGTGGTAATACCCTGTTAAGGGGGGGATTGTAATATCCTGCTATAGGGGGTGGTAATACACTGTTATGGGGGGGATTGTAATATCCTGCTATAGGGGGGTGGTAATACACTGTTATGGGGGTGGTTCTCTGCAGCAGGGACCTGGAGCACTTGTCAGGATAGAAGGAAAAATGGATGGGGGTAAAATCTGCTGCCCTCTGCTGGCAGAAAGTTGTCAATGGGAAGAAGGTTTCCCTTCCAACATGACAATGGCCCAAAGCACACAGCAACAATGAGCACACAGTGGTTGGAGGAGAAAAAGGTAAATATGCTTGCATGGACTAGTCAGAGCCCAGACTTAAAGTGATACTAAAGGTTTCTTTTTTCTGCTTCCCCTGAGGGGCACTCGTGTGGGCGCCAGAGGCGGCCCGATCATTGTGCACGCACGGGCGCCGCCCCCCCCCCATCCATGCGCCCGGCCCCTTTCAGGATACTGGGCACATGAATTCCTATGGCGGGGATGGGAGGGGGTGTGTTTTTTGAAGCACTAAATAGAGCCAGAGGCTCTTATAGGCTTCAAAATAGGGTGGGTTTGGGGCGTAGAGCATTGCGTCCGAAGCCCACCCAGGTGTGTGAATATTCGCTGTTCCAACACTGTTCCTCCTCCCAGCCAATCAAAAAGCGGGTCTGATACCCGTCACCCGAGTGGCTGAAAGGGCAGGCGCTGCTATTGGATGCCTAGGAGGAGGGGAGGAGACACACAGCGGAAGTAAGGAGCAGAAGAGCCGCTGGCCAATGCATGGATGCCCGCCAATGCCCGATCCCCGCCGCTGCCTGGCGCCCTAATCCTCGCCACTCCTCGGTTGCCCGATTCCCCACCGCTGCTTGGTGCCCTGATGCCCGCCGCCTAGATGGGGCAAGTGCCGGTGGATCGACCGGCAGACAGCGGAGGGAAGGGGGTTTAAGGTGCAGCGGGGGCCCCCCTCCCAAACAAAAAACCGCCAGCACTCCTGTGTCCTGCTGCTGCGTCCATTGACACAGACAACAGGACTCGGCCCCGCCCCCCGTATCATTGGATTTGATTGACAGCAGCGGGTCAAAAAGACCTCAGATCTCATATTCACACTTAAAAGCAATAAAAAAAATGAATTTCTTTCTTCAAAATGTCCTTTTTTTTTTTTTTCTATAAAGTGGCAGAAGTGACGTTTGACGGACGCTCCGGTTCTCCAAGGACATAGAGTAGAGTGGGTGTCATCTTGCCCTCACTCGACTTCCTGCCCATCCATCCCGGGGACCGGAGCCGCTGGTAGCGGCGGAGACCACCGGGAAGTGGCAGGAGGGGGGCACCTCTCCCGCCGCTCATAAAAGTGATCTCGCAGCGAATCCACCGCAGAGACCACTTTTATGTAAATGCGGACCGCGCACCGTTTAAAAATATACCGGGGTTATGGCAGCTATCTGGTATTTAACGTCAAAGTAGCGATGATTCTTTTCTATATTCAATATATATATATATCTCTATCTACATATATCTACATATGTGGGATGGAAAGTATTCAGATCCCCTTAAATTTTCCACTCTTTGTTATATTGCAGCCATTTGCTAAAATCATTTAGGTTAATTTTTTTCCTCATTAATGTACACACAGCACCCCATATTGTACACACAGCACCCCATATTGTACACACAGCACCCCATATTGTACACACAACACCCCATATTGTACACACAGCACCCCATATTGTACACACAGCACCCCATATTGTACACACAGCACCCCATATTGTACACACAACACCCCATATTGTACACACAGCACCCCATATTGTACACACAGCACCCCATATTGTACACACAACACCCCATATTGTACACACAACACCCCATATTGTACACACAGCACCCCATATTGTACACACAGAGCACCCCATATTGTACACACAACACCCCATATTGTACACACAGCACCCCATATTGTACACACAACACCCCATATTGTACACAGCACCCCATATTGTACACACAGCACCCCATATTGTACACACAACACCCCATATTGTACACACAGCACCCCATATTGTACACACAACACCCCATATTGTACACACAGCACCCCATATTGTACACACAGCACCCCATATTGTACACACAGCCCCCCATATTGTACACACAGCACCCCATATTGACAGAAAAACACAGAATTGTTGACATTTTTATTAAAAAAGAAAAACTGAAATATCACATGGTCCTAAGTATTCAGACCCTTTGCTCAGTATTTAGTAGAAGCCCCTTTTGATCTAATACAGCCATGAGTCTTTTTGGGAAAGATGCAACAAGTTTTTCACACCTGGATTTGGGGCTCCTCTGCCATTCCTCCTTGCAGATCCTCTCCAGTTCTGTCAGGTTGGATGGTAAACATTGGTGGACAGCCATTTTTAGGTCTCTCCAGAGATGCTCAATTGGGTTTAAGTCAGGGCTCTGGCTGGGCCATTCAAGAACAGTCACAGAGTTGTTGTGAAGCCACTCCTTCATTATTTTAGCTGTGTGCTTAGGGTCATTGTCTTGTTGGAAGGTAAACCTTCGGCCCAGTCTGAGGTCTTGAGCCCTCTGGAGAAGGTTTTCATCCAGGATATCTCTGTACTTGGCCGCATTCATCTTTCCCTCGATTGCAACCAGTTGTCCTGTCCCTGCAGCTGTAAACCACCCCCACAGCATGATGCTGCCACCACCATGCTTCACTGTTGGGACTGTATTGGACAGGTGATGAGCAGTGCATGGTTTTCTCCACACATACCGCTTAGAATTAAGGCCAAAAAGTTCTATCTTTGTCTTGGTGTTTTTTTTTTAGCAAACTCCATGTGGGCTTTCATGTGTCTTGCACTGAGGAGAGGCTTCCATCGGGCCCCTCTGCCATAAAGCCCCCGACTGGTGGAGGGCTGCAGTGATGGTTGACTTTCTACAACTTTCTCCCATCTCCCGACTGCATCTCTGGAGCTCAGTCACAGTGATCTTTGGGTTCTTCCTTACCTCTCTCACCAAGGCTCTTCTCCCCCGATAGCTCAGTTTGGCCGGATGGCCAGCTCTAGGAAGGGTTCTGGTCGTCCCAAACGTCTTCCATTTAAGGATTATGGAGGCCACTGGGCTCTTAGGACCCTTAAGTGCAGCAGAAATTTTTTTGTAACCTTGGCCAGATCTGTGCCTTGCCACAATTCTGTCTCTGAGCTCTTCAGGCAGTTCCTTTGACCTCATGATTCTCATTTGCTCTGACATGCACTGTGAGCTGTAAGGACTTATATAGACAGGTGTGTGGCTTTCCTAATCAAGTCCAATCAGTATAATCAAACACAGCTGGACTCAGATGAAGGTGTAGAACCATCTCAAGGATGATCAGAAGAAATGGACAGCACCTGAGTTAAATATATGAGTGTCATAGCAAAGGGTCTGAATACTTAGGACCATGTGATATTTCAGTTTTTCTTTTTTTAATAAATCTGCAAAAATGTCAACAATTCTGTGTTTTTCTGTCAATATGGGGTGCTGTGTGTACAATATGGGGTGCTGTGTGTACAATATGGGGTGCTGTGTGTACAATATGGGGTGCTGTGTGTACAATAATGAGGAAAAAAAATGAACTTAAATGATTTTAGCAAATGGCTGCAATATAACAAAGAGTGAAAATTTTTTGAAAATTTTATATATACTGTATATATACATACACACACACAGATACATAGTTTATGTTAGTGGGGTTTTTTGTTTTTTTTTTAGTTTATTATGTTAGATTTTATAGTTTGTATTTTCTTAAATATATTTTTAGATTATATTATGTGTTAGATTTTTTAGTATATATTGTATGTTCATTATTTTTTTTTTTTGGAAAAAATGAAAAAAGTTAAAGTACCTACAGTTTTTTTTATTTATTTTTTACATTTTATGTGATCATATATATGTTTTCATAATAAGTACAGCACACTTAATAATGTGTCAGTGCAACTGCTGCAGCCTTTCACCTTATAACTTGCTACAAAAATACAATGTTGCGGTCAGATCACTGGGGGGAGAGGAGACTGAGAAAATGCTTCCTCCTGCATGCAGCAGGCTGATGACAGCATCTCAGCCTAGGCAAAATCACTGGGAAAGAAACTGAGGAAATGCTTCCTCCTGCATGCAGCAGGCTGATGACAGCATCTCAGCCTAGGCAAAATCACTGGGAAAGAAACTGAGGAAATGCTTCCTCCTGCATGTAGCAGGCTGATGACATCATCTCAGCCTAGGTAAAGTCACTGGGAAAGGGAAACTGAGGAAATACTTCCTCCTGCATGCAGCAGGCTGATGACATCATCTCAGCCTAGGTAAAGTCACTGGGAAAGGGAGACTGAGGAAATGCTTCCTCCTGCATGCAGCAGGCTGATGAAATCATCTCAATAAAAATAAATATGAGTGGGGAGTCTTGACTCGTATGGTGGTGTTCAATGTCTATTGGTAAAAAACCCTGTGTAAGGGTGACTGCGTTCCAACCCCAAAATTAATCAGAAAAAAGTATCCCAAACAGATGGGGAAAAAAAGAAAAGCAGGGCTGAATGGAGAAGCAGTGACCAGGTTTAAATAGAAAAATGAAAAATTTATTGACATGAACACAAGTAAACAGGTAACAGGGTAATGACCCAATACAGTACTGTTATGATAAAAATGACGCCGATCACCTATGACGGTAGATCTGCCACGTCCACGTGGCAGATCTACCGTCATAGGTGATCGGCGTCATTTTTATCATAACAGTACTGTATTGGGTCATTACCCTGTTACCTGTTTACTTGTGTTCATGTCAATAAATTTTTCATTTTTCTATTTAAACCTGGTCACTGCTTCTCCATTCAGCCCTGCTTTTCTTTTTTTCCCCATCTGTTTGGGATACTTTTTTCTGATGAAATCATCTCAGCCTAGACGAAGTCACTGGGAAAGGGAGACTGAGGAAATGCTTCCTCCTGCATGCAGCAGACTGATAACATCATCTCAGCCTAGGCAATGTCACTGGGAAAGAGAGACTGAGGAAATGCTTCCTCCTGCCCGCAGCAGACTCATGACATCATCTTAGTCTAGGCAAAATCACTGACTAGAGCTCAAGGATGACTATTTAATGAGAAAATGAATAGGAATACTGTAGCTGTATATTGTGATGTGTTAGGAATGTATCCATTCTCCATCGTCTTTACATAATTATTCCATCTCTGAGCCAGATTCTCAGTCCAGGAAGTAGATGGTGACCCTGGATGATGTCTGAACAAAGATGGCGCCATCCTCCTGGAGAGGAAATGGTCGGGGGGGGGGGGGGGGGGCGGGGGGGTGCTGTGATCTCTGTGATCAGGAATAATCACCTGGAATGTTTGGATTCTCGGTCTACAATGACCGGATTACATTCAGGAACACCTTACTAAGAAGTAGTAAAGAAAGATCTCAGAATTTCCTCAGATGCCACAAAGTGCGGGTTTCCCTAAAATTCAGGTAAGATTGGCGCAAGTCCGGAGCGCGGCGGTCCGGGGCTCGGCGTGATCTCACCCTATCGTCCAAACACTACATTACTCAACAAATCATCCGAATCGATACAGATAAACCCATTATGAAGATTCCAGACCTCGTTCCGGGCCAAACCATCCTCCTCAATCACTTCCTCGCCACCGCCAGAGACGAGGCTAACGACTCCTGACCGCCGCCGCCGCCGCCGCTGCCAACCCCGCTACCAGATGTCCGCTACACGGGGGCCATGGCACAGCACCAAGATCAGGCCCGGAGTTCTCTGCCTAAAGTGGGGAACCGGATCCAATAATCTCACTACCAGTTCTCTTCCAGAGATGTACCCAGAAATCTCACCACCAGCAGCCCAATACATCTTATAATTTATTCTATTTCTCTGTCCAAGACAAGAGTTACAAATAATAATAAAAGCAATAATAATAAAAACAACAACAATAATAATAGTAATAACAATAAAAAGAAAAAAAACAATAATAATAATAATAATACTAAAAACAACAACAATAATAATAGTAATAACAATAATAATAATAAAAACAATGAAAATAATAATAATAATTAAAATCACATTACCAACTGTCTACAGAGATCATTTTTTATACGGAATGTGTGCTCACATTATTGTGCCTTAGAGTTATTTCTTTTATCATAACCCGGTGTAAGTTTTTGGCTTCCTATTAATACGGTATTGATCTATACTTATATATTTATTGGCAATGGTCTAATACGCTCATGTTTTTACTATGTACTGGTTTATAAACTTAATAAAACACATTCAACATAATAATAATAATAATAATAAGAAGAAGAAGAAGAAGAATACAGTAATAATAGTAATAATACTACTAATAATAATATTAATAATAATAAAACAATAATAATAAAAACAGTAATATTAATAAAAACAATAATAGTAATAACAAGAAAAAAAAATAAAAACAATAATAAAAAAACAATAATAATAATAATAATTAAAATCACATTACCAACTGTCTACAGAGATAATTTTTTATACGAAATGTGTGCTCACGTTATTGTGCCTTAGAGTTCTTTCTTTTATCATAACCCTGTGTAGGTTTTTGGGTTCTTATTAATACGGTATTGATCTATACTTATATATTTATTGGCAATGGTCTAATACGCTCATGTTTTTACTATGTACTGGTTTATAAACTTAATAAAACAGATTCAACATAATATTAATAATAATAATATTAATAATAATACAGTAATAATAGTAATAATACTAATAATAATACATTAAAAATAATAAAACAACAATAATAAAATCAGTAATATTAATAAAAACAATAATAGTAATAACAAGGAAAAAAATAAAAACAATAATAAAAAACAATAATAATAATAATTAAAATCACATTACCAACTGTCTACAGAGATCATTTTTTACACGGAATGTGTGCTCACATTATTGTGCCTTAGAGTTCTTTCTTTTATCATAACCCGGTGTAGGTTTTTGGGTTCTTATTAATACGGTATTAGTCTATACTTATACATTTATTGGCAATGGTCTAATACGCTCATGTTTTTACTATGTACTGGTTTAAAATCTTAATAAAACAGATTCAACATAATAATAATAATAATAATATTAATAATAATAATAATAATAATAAAAATAAAACAATAACAATAAAACAGTAATATTAATAAAAACAATAATAGTAATAACAATAAAAACAATAATAAAAAACAATAATAATAATAATAATAATTAAAATCACATTACCAACTGTCTACAGCGATAATTTTTTATACAGAATGTTTGCTCACATTATTGTGCCTTAGTGTTCTTTCTTTTATCATAACCCTGTGTAAGTTTTTGGGTTCTTATTAATACGGTATTGATCTATACTTAAACATTTATTGGTAATGGTCTAATACACTCATGTTTTTACTATGTACTGGTTTATAAACTTAATAAAACAGATTCAACATAATAATAATATTAATAATAAGAATACAGTAATAATAGTAATAATACTACTAATAATAAAAACAAAAATATTAATAATAATAAAAATAATAATAAAACAATAATAATACAAACAATAATAGTAATACCAATAAAAACAATAAAAACAATAAGAATTAAAAAAAACAATAATAGTAATAAAACAGTACTACTAATACTAATACTAAGAATAATAAAAACAAGAATACTAATAATAATAAAAAATAATCATAATAATAAAAAACACTAATAATAATTAAAACAACAATAATAATAGTATTAATATTAATAATACCAAAAATAATCCAGTTGCCGACCACCCTATAGCAGATTTACTGCTACAGGGCAGTCGCTCTGTGCAGAATCACGTATACAGTTGTGCTCAGAAGTTTGCATACCCTGGCAGAAATTGTGAAATTTTGGCATTGTTATTGAAAATATGACCGATCATGCCAAAAAACTGTCTTTTATTTAAGGCTAGTGATCACATGAAGCCAATTATTATCACATCCTTTTTTTGGATCCTGTTTAAATCATAATGATAACAGAAATCAACCAAATGGCCCTGATAAAAAGTTTAAATACCCTGGAATGTTTGGCCTTGGTACAGACACAGAAGGTGGCACATACGGGTTAAAATGGCAATTAAAGGTTAATTTCCCACATTTGTGGCTTTTTAAATCACAATTAGTGTCTGTGTATAAATAGTCAATGAGTTTGTTGGCTCCCACATGGATGCACTAAGCAGCTTAGACACAGAGCCACGAGGAGGTAGAAAAGAACAGTCAAAAGACCTGTGTAACAAGGTAATGAAACTTTACAAAGATGGAAAAGAATATAAAAACATATCCAAAGCCTTGAATATGCCAGTCAGTACTATTCAATCACTTATTAAGAAGTGGAAAATTTGGGGATCTCTTGATTCCAAGCCAAGGTCAGGTAGATCAAGAAAAATTTCAGCCACAACTGCCACAGGAACTGTTCGGGATGCAAAGAAAACCCCACAGGCGAACTCAGGAGAAGTACAGGCTGCTCTGGAAAAAGACGGTGTGGTTGTTTTTAAGGAGCACAATACAATGATACTTGAACAAAAGAGAGCTGCATGGTCAAGTTGCCAGAAAGAAGCCTTTACTGTACAAGTTCCATAAAAAAGCCTGGTTACAATGTGACCAACAACACCTAATATGCCTCGTTGGATTTTTTTGTGGCATTGGCACAGTAAAGGCTTCCTTCTGGCAGCTCAACCATGCAGCTCTTTGTTGTTCAAGTATCGTTGAATTGCGCCTTTTTGGAGAGCATCCTGTATTTCTCCTGATGTCACCTGTGGGGGGTTTTCTTTGTATCACAGTCTTATGGGGGCAAGTCACCACACAGGTTGGGCTCACAGTCCTATGGGGGCAAGTCACTACACAGGTTGGGCTTACAGTCCTATCGGGGCAAGTCACCACACAGGTTGGGCTTACAGTCCTATGGGAGCAAGTCACCACACAGGATGGGCTCACAGTCCTATGGGGGCAAGCCACACCGTAGGCTGGGCTCACAGTCTTATGGGGGCAAGTCACTACACAGGTTGGGCTCACAGTCCTATGGGGGCCAGTCCCCACACAGGTTGGGCTCACAGTCCTATGGGGGCAAGTCACCACACAGGCTCGGCTCACACGCCTATGGGGGCAAGTCATCACACAGGCTGGGCTCACAGTCCTATGGGGGCAAGTCACCACACAGGTTGGGCTCACAGTCCTATGGGGCAAGTCAACATGAAGGTTGGGCTCTCAGGCCTATGGGGAAAGTCACCATATAGGCTGCGCTCACAGTCCTATGTGGCCAAGCCACACTGTAGGCTGGGCTCACAGTCTTATGGGGGCAAGTCACCACACAGGTTGGGCTCGTAGTCCTATCGGGGCAAGTCACCCCACAGGTTGGGCTCACAGTCCTATGGGGGCAAGTCACCACACAGGATGGGCTCACAATCCTATGGGGGCAAGTCACCACACAGGATGGGCTCACAGTCCTATGGGGGCAAGTCACCACGTAGGCTAGGCTCACAGTCCTATGGGGGCAAGTCCCCATGTAGGCTGGGTTCACAGTCCTATGGGGCAAGTCACCAAGTAGGCTGGGCTCACAGTCCTATGGGAGCAAGTGACCACACAGGCTGGGCTCACGGTCCTATGGGGGCAAGTCACCACACAGGCTGGGGTCACAGGCCTATGGGGGCAAGTCACCACACAGGCTGGGCTCACAGTCCTATGGGGCAAGTCATCACGCAGGTTGGGTTCACAGCTCTCCAGGAACAAGTAGTACTCATATGTCATAAAAAGAGTGCTGCTCTGCCCTGGAAGAACACTCTACCCCCTGCCAAGCAAGCTGTCGAGATGTCACTAGACCTGCTAGAAGACTGCAAGAAAAAGGCAAGTATAAGACTTAAAAAGAAAAACCCGGGGGGAGCCTTGGCAGCTGGAGAGGCACAGGTGGGTCTGAAATGGAGTTCCACTTTAAGCACAGCAGGGGGGCTGCGTGTAGGAAAAGTGGACACCTTCTTGGAGATATGGACCTATGATGAACACAATCCTGCAAGGAGACTGGATAAATTCCTGGTAAAGGGGACCTTTAGCTGGCCTCTCCATAGCCATGATGGGTAGGATCATTAAGTCCCTGTTGCCTTCCAGGCTCTGGATTCCTCCCCATAAACAATTTCTAATGTTTTTGCCCGACAACTGATAAGGAACGCAGCGGAGACTTTAAACAGTTATGCAAATGAATGGCTGCCGAGCACACAGCAATTAAAGCCATTTGCCTTTTAAAATGCTATCCTCATTAGAGTATAAATACCACTCAATTGACTTTGTGTCTTCCCTTTTTTCATGTTATTGACACAAAGGGAAAAAAAAAGAAAGAAAGTTTCATGAGAAAATTGCAGACGCTTTTCTGTGCAGCTTGAAAGGAATTAAAGAGAAGCATTCAGCCTAAATGTTGATTAGTTGGTGGGGAGTTGGGAGGCCGCAGTGGCGCTCCTTTCTTCTGCCGAGCTAAAAAACATTCATTCAAGTCGAAAAATTCATTATCACACCTCCCCATTACATAAAGTGCCATTTCAACATGCCGATCTTTAGCCTGGCGACCGAAAATTATATAATGAGACATCTAAGAGTGGCGGATAAAAGCAGAGAGAGGATTCTAGAGGCAAAATGTTATTCATTAGAACTCTGAATTTTCAGAGAATTATCAGCACATTGTGTGTTGAAGCTTGATACATAAAGCATGCAGATATGGTCAAGAGGATAAATTGTTCAGCCAAACAATAGAAGTGAAGGCTGCAGATCTAAGTGAGCCATGGAGTGATTATCTGATCACTGTCCAAATGTTGCCACCTTCACCTCTATGACATTTCCAAAATCTGCCCCCCACTTAACTAATGATACCATCAATTTACTAACTCACTCCCTTGTTCTCGCACGTCTCGACTATTGCAACCCTCTCCTCGTTGGCCAACTTCTACGCAGACTATTGTGCTTTCAGTCTATCGTGAATGCTACTGCCAGACTCATTCGCCTTACAAACCGCTCAGTGTCCTCCACTGGCTTCCACTCACCCAACAAATAAAATCAATAATACCAACAATAACATACAAAGTCATCCACATCTCTTCCCCCCGCAACATCACCAACCTCATCTCAAAGTATCACCCAAACAGTCCTCTCCGATCCTTCCAAGTTCTCTTTCTAACTCCCTCATCACCTCCTTCCCATGCTTGCCTCAAAGACTTCTCCACATCTCTTCCCCCAGGCTACACCACCAACCTCGTCTCCAAATATCACCCAAACCATCCTCGCCTCTCCTTCAAAGACATCTTCCTAACTCCCTCATCACATCTTTCCATGCTCGCCTCCAGGACTTCTCCACACCTCTCCCCCCCAGCTACATCACCAACCTCATCTCAAAATATCACACAAATTGTACTCTTCACTCCTCTCAAGACCTCCTGCTCTCTAAGCTCCCTCATCACCTCCTTCCACACTCACCCCCAAGAGATCTCCACAACTCTTCCCCGGGCTACAACACCAACTCTTCCCAGGGCTACATCACCAACTCTTCCCCGGGCTACATCACCAATTCTTTCCCCGGCTACATCACCAACTCTTCCCCGGGCTACATCACCAATTTTTTCCCGGGCTACATCACCAACTCTTCCCCAGGCTACATGACCAACTCTTCCCCGGGCTACATCACCAATTCTTTCCCAGGCTACATCACCAATTCTTTCCCGGGCTACATCACCAACTCTTCCCCAGGCTACATCACCAACTCCTCCCCAGGCTACATCACCAACTCCTCCCCAGGCTACATCACCAACTCCTCCCCAGGCTACATCACCAACTCCTCCCCAGGCTACATCACCAACTCTTCCCCAGGCTACATCACCAACTCTTCCCCAGGCTACATCACCAACTCTTCCCCGGGCTACATCACCAACTCTTCCCCGGGCTACATCACCAATTCTTTCCCGGGCTACATCACCAACTCTTCCCCGGGCTACATCACCAATTCTTTCCCGGGCTACATCACCAACTCTTCCCCAGGCTACATGACCAACTCTTCCCCGGGCTACATCACCAACTCTTCCCCGGGCTACATCACCAACTCTTCCCCAGGCTACATCACCAACTCTTCCCCGGGCTACATCACCAACTCTTCCCCGGGCTACATCACCAACTCTTCCCCAGGCTACATCACCAACTCCTCCCCAGGCTACATCACCAACTCCTCCCCAGGCTACATCACCAACTCCTCCCCAGGCTACATCACCAACTCTTCCCCAGGCTACATCACCAACTCTTCCCCAGGCTACATCACCAACTCTTCCCCGGGCTACATCACCAACTCTTCCCCGGGCTACATCACCAATTCTTTCCCGGGCTACATCACCAACTCTTCCCCGGGCTACATCACCAATTCTTTCCCGGGCTACATCACCAACTCTTCCCCAGGCTACATGACCAACTCTTCCCCGGGCTACATCACCAATTCTTTCCCGGGCTACATCACCAACTCTTCCCCAGGCTACATCACCAACTCTTCCCCGGGCTACATCACCAACTCTTCCCCAGGCTACATCACCAACTCTTCCCCGGGCTACATCACCAACTCTTCCCCAGGCTACATCACCAACTCTTCCCCGGGCTACATCACCAACTCTTCCCCAGGCTACATCACCAACTCTTCCCCGGGCTACATCACCAATTCTTTCCCGGGCTACATCACCAACTCTTCCCCAGGCTACATCACCAACTCTTCCCCGGGCTACATCACCAACTCTTCCCCGGGCTACATCACCAACTCTTCCCCGGGCTACATCACCAACTCTTCCCCAGGCTACATCACCAACTCTTCCCCGGGCTACATCACCAACTCTTCCCCAGGCTACATCACCAACTCTTCCCCGGGCTACATCACCAACTCTTCCCCAGGCTACATCACCAACTCTTCCCCGGGCTACATCACCAACTCTTTCCCGGGCTACATCACCAACATCACCAAGTCAATGTAAACCAAGATAATTTGTTCCACATTGACTTCTATTACATGCAATACCGCATGTGGCCAGAGGTGGAGGGGGGCGCTGGAGAGCCTCGTAAATACTCTGGGACAGCTCGGAAACACTCAGGATTAGAGTATTTCCGAACGGCTGTGAACCGTTCCGAGTGTCCCGGGCGCCCCCCGAAACCTCTGGCCAAATTCGGTACTGCACCGCCCATTAGCTTGAATTCTGCTAGTTTTGCGAGACAACACTCCCAAACCGAGTCAGAATTAAAAAAAAAAAAAATGTTGCTCGTTATTCAAAACGCTCGTTAACCGCGTTACTCGTAAACCAAGGTTCCACAGTACCTGAAATAAATAAAAAAATAAATAAAATAAGCACTATCACTGTACTAATGACACCGGCAGGGAAGGGGTCGATCAAAGTGTTAAGTATGTTCCTAGGGAGTGCTTGCTAACTGTGTGGGAGAGGTGCTTGTACTGTGGGAAGGCAGAGATCTGCGTTCCTGCCTAGCAGAAACACAAGATCACTACTACCTTCCCTCCTTACAGAACGGTGATCTGCCTTGCTTACATCGGCAGACTGCCATTCTGCTTCTCTCGGGAACGATCGGTGGACATGAAGTCTTGTTAAACCTGCTGTGTCCAATCACAACGGGGAGCGGATTGGCGCGTGCGTGCACAAGACCCAGAAGCGCAGGATCATGTGTAGGTGCTTGATTTTGCACAGGAGAGCCACCTTGCTGCCGTATAGGTACTGTATAAGGTCGGCAAGCGGTTAAAAGTTGTAAAACAAAAGCAAAGCAGCCAAGATTAGCCCGGTGAATGTGTGAGCCACCCCTACTGGGATTGTAAATATTCATTGGCAATATATCTAATACTTTAAAATATAAACTGGAATTTTTTTTATTTTATTTTTTTATTTTTTAAGCCCTGTTTAGATTATAGAAATAAATAACAAAAGTATCCTACATTCCAAGAAGATACAACTAATTTTTGTAAAACAAAAGCAAAGCAGCCAAGATTAGCCCGGTTAATGTGTGAGCCACCCCTACTGGAATTGTAAATATCCATTAGCAATATATCTAATACTATAAAATATAAACTGGAATTTTATTTATTTATTTTATTTATTTATTTATTTATTTATTTAATTTTTTTTTAGCCCTGATTAGATTATAGAAATAAATAACAAAAAGTATCCTACGTTCCAAGAAGATACAACAAATTTTTGTAAAACAAAAGCAAAGCAGCCAAGATTAGCCCGGTTAATGTGTGAGCCACCCCTACTGGAATTGTAAATATCCATTAGCAATATATCTAATACTATAGAATGGAATTTTTTTTATTTATTTATTTATTTATTTTTAGCCCTGTTTAGATTATAGAAATAAATAACAAAAAGTATCCTACGTTCCAAGAAGATACAACTAATTTTTGTAAAACAAAAGCAAAGCAGCCAAGATTAGCCCGGTTAATGTGTGAGCCACCCCTACTGGAATTGTAAATATTCGTTAGCAATATATCTAATACTATAAAATATAAACTGGATTTTTATTTATTTATTTATTTTTTAGCCCTGTTTAGATTATAGAAATAAATAACAAAAGTATCCGACGTTCCAAGAAGATACAACTAATTTTTGTAAAACAAAAGCAAAGCAGCCAAGATTAGCCCGGTTAATGTGTGAGAAACCCCTACTGGAATTGTAAATATTCATTAGCAATATATCTAATACTATAAAATATAAACTGGAATTTTTTTTAATTTTTTTTAAGCCCCGTTTAGATTATAGAAATAAATAACAAAAGTATCCAACGTTCCAAGAAGATACAACTAATTGTTACAGATTTAATTTCCCACCTATCACACAGTCAGCCCCGAGGAATCACCAGACCCCCAGCTTCATTTAAAGGAATGTATTTGTTACAAAAAATGTTTTAATGGAAGATCTGTGGCGGGTTCCTGGTAATGCCCGACTCGGCGGTTGGATTTTTTTTTTTTTTTTTTTTTTACGGCTCGCATGGCCACAGGACAAAACTAATATTAAACAAGCCCAGGAACAGCTTGTGGTTTTATATTACATGGAGGTAAAATTAAGCTGGAATCAGAGTGGATTAGTCTTATCAAATAGGGAATAAGCTGTTAATTAACTCCCCACTGTAGCAATCTTTTTTTGAGACGGCAACTGTTATTAGCTGCAGATTAAACTGTTGAATTAATTTCCCACTTACTTACTATTTCGAGACTTTTTAATTTACCTGGCAGCCGTTTTAATGGGAAATTGTATTAGTGAGCATAAATTGTTTTTTGGGGAAGGGTAAACAGTTTGCGATAATGTTTATTAAGTCGTTTTGTTTGAGTAAAAATATAATTGCGGTTTTAATTAGCGGAGGGTTGTTGGAGTATTAGGTCTGAGATTACATTATGGCTTTTTTTAGGATGGAACAATCAGTCAGGTAATCCCGCCGCTTCCAAAAGGCGATAGAGAAATTCAAAAAGACGCCAGAGTGCGCAGCGGACGACCCCTCCCCCCCCTGCTGGCAGGTTTGGAGGGTTTGCAAGAGAGAGTGAGAGAGAAAAAAGTTCTAATTATTAATGAGGGATAAAGTATCAATTAAAAAAAAAAAATTGTGGAAAGCGACAAAGAGAATTGCGAGCTCGCAGGATGGACACGGAAAAGAGGGATGAAGTATCAATTACATTTTTTTTATTTTTTTTTAGTGGAAAGCGACATTAAATAGAATCGTGAGCTCGCAGGATGGACACGGAAAAGAGGGATGAAGTATCAATTTAAATTTTTTTTTTGTGGAAAACGACATTAAAGAGAATCGCAAGCTCGCAGGATGGATGCGAAAAGAGGGATGAAGTATCAATTTAATTTTTTTTTTTTTTTGTGGAAAACAACAATAAAGAGAATTGCGAGCTCGCAGGATGGACGCGGAAAAGAGGGATGAAGTATCAATTTAAATTTTTTTTTTGTGTAAAGTGACATTAAAGAGAATTGCGAGCTCGCAGGATGGACACAGAAAAGAGGGATGAAGTACCAATTTAAATTTTTTATTTTTTTTTTGTGGAAAATGACATTAAAGAGAATTGCGAGCTCACAGGATGGACAAGGAAAAAAGGGATGAAGTATCAATTTAAAAAAATATAATAATAATATTAGTGGAAAGTGTCAAGAAAGAGAATTGCGAGCTCGCAGGATGGACGCGGAAAAGATCTGTCCTGAGTAACAGGCGGAAAGCAAAGTCTTTGGTTTTAAAACGTAAGAGATTCGAACAGCGATGCCAGTCAACCTGCCTGATTAAATACAGGACATTTTCCAGCTCTTAAGCAAGAAGTTGTGTATACAATCCGGCCCCGGGCGCTTTTATTAATTTTTTTTATTTTTCCTGCAAGAGAATAATATAATCAGAGAACATCTGAGAGAGTAAAAATTCTCTGCTGTGACAAATTGCGATGGAACGTTCTTTGGCTACTGTTTTTTATTTTTATTTTTTTGTAGAAGAAACATCTGGATCTGGATGTGCGCAATTGGGGATCCGAAACGCATTCACAAGAGACAAATATATTGTAGTTTGATACTTCTGATTAAATCTTAATGCTGGACACAGTCTGCAGTTCAATTCAATCCGCGCAATTAAAAATGATATATATATAAAAAAATAAAGAAGTTAAATTATATATACATACATATATTAATACATACACACACAGAAATAAACACATGTGTGTGTATGTATGAATGTATGTATATATATATATATATATATATATATATATATATACACATTATAAAAACACACACACATATATATATATATATATATATATATATATATATATATATATATATGTGTGCATATACACATTGTATATATTAAATACATATATATTTCTTTAATATATATATATGTTTTTATAATGTATATTATATATACCGTATATATATATATATATATATTTAAATAATACACACGCACATATACATTGTAAAAACACATATATTATATTTTTATTTTTTATCTAATACAATGGTTTACAATACAATATTTTTTATCTAATTTTTTTACAATATTTTTTTGTCTAATGTTTTTATAATGTGTGCGTATATGTTTGTGTCTACATATATATGTATATATATATATCTATATATACACACACATAAAACACATACATTGAATAAATATATATTTATTTTACATATATATATATATATATATATATATATATATATATATGTGTGTGTGTGTGTGTGTTTTTATAATGTATATGTATATATATATATATATATATATATATATATATATACATACATACATACATACACACACACACACTGTAAAAACACATATTAAATAAATATATATTTATTTTATATATATATATATATATGTGTGTTTTTATAATGTGTGTGTATATATAAATATGTATATTGTAAAAACACACATATAATATAATAATAATGTGTGCATGTATGTATGCATGTATATATATATATATATATACACACACACACATTCATGCTATATATCTCATAGTCTTAAAGAATACAACAAAAGAAAACCCTGATTTTTGGTCTTTAGATGAAAACATACATTTAGCACAAAGAAATATTAGATATTTACAGATATGAAAATTGTGATTAAATAAAAAAAATAAAAAGTGTCAAAGTTCTGGGGGTTTGAACCAAATGTCCTGTCCCGATAGGCTGGGTGTCTAGGGGGTCCTGTTGCCCAGCCTGTGGCCCTTTGTGCTGCACATTTCCTGTGGCCCCTCACAGACTCAGACAGTCAAAGTGATAGCAGAAAAAAAAGATCAAAATCTAGTCCGCCAATTTTCTTATTTAAAAAAAAAAACCCTTTATTGACTTCCACATATCTCAGGTTACAAAATTATCATTATTATTATTTTTTTTGTCTGATTTTAAAATAATTGAAACATTCATGGTGTAAAGAAAAGCAAAGTAAAAAAAAGTTGAATTTCAACATTTTTTTTACATTTTTTTTTTTTTTTTAATCATGAAGGTTTCAATTATTTAAAAATTGTATAAAATAATAATAATTAATATTTTTAAACGGGGGCAGAGAGCACTGAGAACCAGAACAGGGAGGGAGTAAAAATGTCCCATTAGGGGCACCTGTTCTGGTGATAAGAGGGGATACCCCCCCCCCCACACACACACACACACACACTTTGGAGTGATTTTCTCTCACTTCCTGTTGTGTTTTTGGGATAGGAAATGAAGGAAAATCTCCCCAACGAGACACAAATCAAACCTTACGTTGGGTTTAACTATCTCCCTATCTATCCAAAAGCGTTTGTTACCCCAACAATTCATATTCCTGATATGTGCCAGCTGTACCATGTACTTGTATGAGAAAGTCTCCTCCTCTTTGTATTGCTTCCTTTGTGTGAAATCCCCGGAGTTCCTGCCAGTCCCTCTGCGTTCCTATTACAAAACTGACCACACTAAGCCTGAAAACTCAGTTCTCTAGCTATGCTGGGAACTCAGTGCGCTCTCCTCCAATGATCAGACTTGTCCTGACACACAGCGATTCAATGGGAAGCTCAGTGTGCTGCTGTTTCTCCTCCCCCCAGCACTTATGCAGCTGAGAACAGAGGTAATGTGATCACTTATTTTAAAAAAAGGTAAAAAAAAAAGATATTTATAATGTTTTTTTTTTTTAATATCTATACAAAAATGTTTTGCCTTTCATTTCTATTTTAAACCGAATGGGTTGTTTTACAAGGTGATAATTTACAATCACTTTAACTTCTCACTAACTTCACGAGTCTGCATAGATACAATTCCTGAGCATTTTGTTCATTTCTCAGAAAAGCTCCACCTTTTATTGTTAATCAGCTAACCTTGACCTCCATTCTGGTGACTTCGCCTAGTCTGAGATGAGGTCATCAGTCTGCTGCAGGCAGGAGGAAGCATTTCCTCAGTCTCCCCTCCCCCCAGTGATCAGATTGTACATTGTAACTTTGTAGAAGGAGGAGGAGTCATTTCCTCAGTCTCCTCCCTCAGTGATCAGACTGTACATTGTAACTTTGTAGAAGGAGGAGGAGTCATTTCCTCAGTCTCCTCCCTCAGTGATCAGACTGTACATTGTAACTTTGTAGAAGGAGGAGGAGTCATTTCCTCAGTCTCCTCCCTCAGTGATCAGACTGTACATTGTAACTTTGTAGAAGGAGGAGGAGTAATTTCCTCAGTCTCCCCTCCCCCACTGATCAGACTGTACATAGTAACTTTGTAGGAGGAGGAGTCATTTCCTCAGTCTCCCCTCCCCCAGGGTTCAGACTGTACATTGTAACTTTGTAGGAGGAGGAGTCATTTCCTCAGTCTCCCCTCCCCCAGGGTTCAGACTGTACATTGTAACTTTGTAGGAGGAGGAGTTATTTCCTTGGTCTCCCCTCCTCCAGGGTTCAGATTGTACATTGTAACTTTGTAGAAGGAGGAGGAAGCATTTCCTCAGTCTCCCCTCCCCCAGTGATCAGACTGTACATTGTAACTTTGTAGAAGGAGGAGGAGTCATTTCCTCTGTCTCCCCTCCCCTAGTGATCAGACTGTACATTGTAACTTTGTAGCACGTCAAAAAGTGAGAGTGTGCAGCAAAGGCTGATCTGTGTCAGACATTTGTGAACACAGCCAAGAACTGATTGCGTCATCTCTTAGCCAAAATCTCAGTCCAGGAAGTAGATGGCGACCCTGCGTGATGTCTGATCAATGATGGCGCCGTCCTTCTGGAGAGAAAAGCAGATGAAGGTAGGAAGTAGACGGACGGCTTGCTAACGATGGCTCTTGGTTTATGGGGGATAACCAAGCTGCATCATTTTACAAATTGGTGAATTCCCAATCCCCCCCCCCCCCCCCGGACTAAATATGGGTTAAAATAAATTTTCCTGGTTAGGAGCGAGGGGCTCATTTAAAGTCGATTTTTATTTTTTTTTTTTATCTATAAAAATGATTTTGTTCTTCATTAACATCAAAATCAGTAAAACGGGGAAAAGCCAGATTACAGTTTCGCCTCTTTGGGGAAAAATTGACAGTTTTAAATTACAAAAACAAATCATAAAATAAAACATTCAATTTCAGTGTTTCCAATTAATTCCTCTTTCCAATTTATGATTTTATTATTCAAGCAAAAAAAAAAAAATTAAAATAACAGAAGAACAGATATTATCCGAAGACACATTCCAGTGACAATGGGCTCCCGTTTTTACGACTGTTTTAATACAAAACTAATTTTAAAAATAATAGAACTAAAATACTAAAAAAAGGAGAAAAAAAAATGACTGTTTTTCTAAATTACATTTTTATGGTTCTCTTTCCCAACTGTAATTTTTCTTCTTAAAGTGAAAGCAATAAAAAAAAAAATAAGTTTATACCGAAATATGATACAAAAAAAAAATAATGCTAACATGGAACATAAAGTTTTTTATTTTATACTAAAATGAAATTTCTAAATTATACGGGATGGGGCAAATAATATATATTTTTTTAAGTAATAAACTTTCATTTTTTATTTTTTTTAGTTTTTTACTGTGAATACAGCACATCCCTGCCAAAAGTCAGCCGGAACTCTCTTTTCATGTGACAACACTGAAGAAATGACACTTGTCTACAATGTAAAAGTAGTGAGTGTACAGCTTGTATAACAGTGTAAATTTGCTGTCCCCTCAAAATAACTCAACACACAGCCATTAATGTCTCAACCGCTGGCAACAAAAGTGAGTACACCCCTAAGTGAAAATGTCCAAATTGGGCCCAATCAGCCATTTTCCCTCCCCGGTGTCATGTGACTCGTCAGTGTTACAAGATCTCAGGTGTGAATGGGGAGCAGGTGTGCTAAATTTGGTGTTATCGCTCTCACTCTCTCATACTGGCCACTGGAAGTTCAACATGGCACCTCACGGCAAAGAACTCTCTGAAGATCTGGAAAAAAAAGAATTGTTGCCCTACATAAAGATGGCCTAGGCTATAAGAAGATTGCCAAGACCCTGAAAATGAGCTGCAGCATGGTGGCCAAGACCATACAGCGGTATAACAGGACAGGTTCTACTCAGAACAGGCCTCGCCATGGTCCACCAAAGAAGTTGAGGGCACATGTTCCGAGTCATATTCAGAGGTTGTCTTTGGGAAATAGACGTATGAGTGCTGCCAGCATTGCTGCAGAGGTTGAAGGGGTGGGGGGGTCAGCCTGTCAGTGCTCAGACCATACGCCGCACACTGCATCAAATTGGTCTGCATGGCTGTCATCCCAGAAGGAAGCCTCTTCTAAAGATGATGCACAAGAAAGCCCGCAAACAGTTTGCTGAAGACAAGCAGACTAAGGACATGGATTACTGGAACCATGTCCTGTGGTCTGATGAGACCAAGATAAACTTATTTGGTTCAGATGGTGTCAGGCGTGTGTGGGGGCAACCAGGTGAGGAGGACAAAGACAAGTGTGTCTTGTCTACAGTCAAGCATGGTGGTGGGAGTGTCATGGTCTGGGGCTGCATGAGTGCTGCCGGCACTGAGGGGGTACAGATCATTGAGGGAACTATGAATGCCAACATGTACTGTGACATACTGAAGCAGAGCATGATCTTCTCCCTTCGGAGACTGGGCCGCAGGGCAGTATTCCAACATGATAACCACCCCAAACACACCTCCAAGATGACCACTGCCTTGCTAAAGAAGCTGAGGGTAAAGGTGATGGACTGGCCAAGCATGTCTCCAGACCTAAACCCTATTGAGCATCTGTGGGACATCCTCAAACCGAAGGTGGAGGAGCGCAAGGTCTCCAACATCCACCAGCTCTGTGATGTCATCATGGAGGAGTGGAAGAGGACTCCAGTGACAACCTGTGAAGCTCTGGTGACCTCCATGCCCAAGAGGGTTAAGGCAGTGCTGGAAAATAATGGTGGCCACACAAAATATTGACACTTTGGGCCCAATTTGGACATTTTCACTTAGGGGGTGTACTCACTTTTGTTGCCAGCGGTTTAGACATTAATGGCTGTGTGTTGAGTTATTTTGAGGGGACAGCAAATTTACACTGTTATACAAGCTGTACACTCACTACTTTACATTGTAGCAAAGTGTCATTTCTTCAATCTTGTCACATGAAAAGATGGAAGAAAAGGGGCGTACTCACTTTTGTGAGATACTGTATATAAACTTAAAAGAAATATAATAATAGTGTGTGACTGTGGGGGGGACATTAGAGTGTAAGCTCCTCTGGTACAGAGACTGATGTGACTGGCTCAGTGTTCTCTGTACAGCACAGCGGTATATGTCAGAGCTATATAAATGTATAATAATAGTGTGTGACTGTGGGGACATTAGAGTGCTAGCTCCTCTGGTGCATACACACACAGCTGACACATACCGGATTGGTGATGTATACAATGCCGGCACGGTTGGCGGCACACATGTGGCTCGGCATATCATAGACATACACTCATCTGTTATTGTATCCATTTCAAGAGTTCCGTTACACACTCCACATGATAAAACAGTTCCCTCCTGATCCGCATTTGCTGACTCGGCTTTGATGACTCGGAGGATCTGACTCTACAGGTGTAACGAAGATCCAAACCACATGTGAGCGCGCCGCGTCTGTGCTGAATGCGAAATGCAAATCAGTCCCGGGATCCTCGGGGTAAAGTGAGACATCTGAGACGCAGAGCGGAAATGTTTTTCTAAGCACATCATGGCATAGCTAGAGCTGCGAGCTTCACATTCCTCAACAGAACCTTTCCGAATCCATTACCTGGCACAGATTAGAGAAGAGCGGCACGCGGAGTGAGAGGAAGGACCAGGTTCACTTCCATTAGAAAAAGGAGACACCAGTCACCAACGACTTAAAGTGAACCTGTCATTTTACACTTTAACGTGTCCCGCCTACGAGCGGACACAGCTACATCTTTCTGGTTTAACTTTGTCACTAAGGGTTTGACTTTCCCTGCCTTGGATGTCCAAGCCCCTTCTCCCTGGAGTTAAGCCCTGGCCAAGCTGTCTGTTAACACACCCTTAATGGCCACCAAATCCTGCCGGTCTATGGGGGCCTGAACCTGCAACCTCTGCTGTGACTGGCAGTATCGCTTCTTGCTGAGCCACCTGAGATGCTGGACAGCTCCCTGCCTGATTGCTTAGACAACCTTGCATTATGTCTGGTTTCTCATGAACCTTGAACTCCTTGCTCCTCCTATGAACTTCCCATGTAAGCCATGCCTTTGAACGTTCTGTTTGCCAGATTATTGTGCTCTCTCCAGCTAATACCATGCTCTTGTTAGTTTTGCTTCCATTCGTATCTTCGCTACTGCTTGTTACGGACCTTTGGCTTGTTCCTCGACTACACTTGACTATGCTTGATTCTAACCGGCAACCACTTTTTACTGACCATTGGCTTGTTTACAGATTATGTGTCTGCTTGATCCCTACCTGCAACTGCTTGTTACTGATATTTGCCTTGTTTACTGACTACACTTTTGCTTGATCCCTACCTGCAACTGCTTGTTACTGATATTTGCCTTGTTTACTGACTACACTTTTGCTTGATCCCTACCTGCTATATCTGCTTCTGGACCCCGGCTTGCTCACCTGCTGGTGGGGCGATTCAGAGGACCGTGACAAGGTACTACAACGCAGCAAAACTAACTCCACCATCAGGAGCTCTGGTGAACACTGATTCGTAATTAGACCCCGCATCTCGGGTGAGCCTGCGTCTTCTGCCAGGGTGACCTGCTTGTTTACTTATCCACAGTGGCGTCACTAGGGTTGGCGTCACCTGGTGCGGTAATACATGGTGTCACCCCCCCACCCCCCGGCACTAAGCAGGCTAGTGGGTCCACAATAGATGGAGCTGGGATGTGATTGGGGTGATGGATGGAGCCGGAATTGGATCGGGGGGATGTATGGCACGGGGATGGGATCAGGGGGGTGGATGACGTGGGGATAGGATCAGGGGATAGGCTGGAGCGGGTATGGGATCGGGGGCTGGGTGGAGCTGGGAAGGGATGGGGGGAATGAATGGAGCCAGGATGTGATCGGGGGAATGGATAGAGCGGGGATGGGATCGGGGGAATAGATGGAGCCGGGATGGGATTGGGGATGGGATCGGGGGGATGGATGGAGCAGGTATGGGATCAGGGGGATGGATGAAGCCAGAATGGGAACGGGGGGATGGATGGAGATGGGATGGGATCAGGGGGGATGGATGAAGCCGGAATGGGATTGGGGGATGGATGGAGCCGGGATGGGATCAGGGGGGATGGATGAGTGGGTATGGGATCAGGGGGGATGGATGAGCGGGTATGGGATCAGGGGGGATGGATGAGCGGGTATGGGATCAGGGAGGATGGATGGAGCCGGAATGGGATCGGGGGATGGATGGAGCCGGGATGGGATCAGGGGGGGTGGATGAGTGGGTATGGGATCAGGGGGATGGATGAGCAGGTATGGGATCGGTGGGTGGGTGGAGCTGGATGGGATTGGGGGGTGGATGGAGCCAGAATGGGATTTAGGGGGGGTGGATGGATCCGAGATAGGATCTTTGATTTGGGGGGGTGAAAGGATATGTGCTAGGGGGTGCTTTGGGAGGGGAGAGGAATTGCGCTGGGTGGAGGGGGGTCAAACTTCAAATCTGCCAATGTCCCCAACCACTATGTCCCCCTCCTCTGCAACACTCCTGTTGCATACCTCAGGTGCTGTAGCATGGATGGTGTGCATCCACATCCTCGGGTCTTCCTCCCTGCCTGTGTACACCACGTCAGAGCCAACTCAGCCAAGGAGGAAGCTGCAGTGAGTGCAACCGCGGCCGCACCATGTGGAGGTGTGTGTGGGGACGGTCGGATCCCGGGCAGGCAGTCTATCTCTGCCTCACTCCCTCCTCCCCCACTCTCCCCGCAGATCGCATAGAGCAGAGGAGAGGAGGAGATCCCGGAAGGGAAGGAGGGAGCCGAGGCGGCGGCGCCCCTCTCAATGCGGCGCCGGTGCCAGTCTGAGCCGGGTGTCACCCTCTGGCGGGTGTCACCCAGGTGCGGGCCGCACCCCCCGTACCCTCATAGCAACGCCACTGCTTATCCAGCTGGTCAGTTGGAGCCTCTCTACTGCTATAGCTACTGGTGTCCAAGCCTGTTCATGACATGGCAGTTCTTAGAGTCGTCAAGTCGACAGTCTTTATCAATCCCTAACATTGGTCTACTATTGCATCTCATTGTGATTCTAAGAACATCAACTACTCAAATCCTGAGGAAGGGGGAGGCCTCGAAACGCATTGGTGGGATTTGATGTTCTTAACCATAAAATGCTTCAAAAATACCTCTAAGTGATATGAACGTTTGTACTAGGCACTCCTCAATACCCACTTCATAGTTTATTGGCCGCCAAGGCATTTTCATTGGACAGGAGGATGTTGGATGGGCCTTAAACTGGCTGTATATTTACTATTTTGGAAACACTTGATCATGATGCATTGTTGTGTAGGGATTCTGTCTTAAGCTGGAGGGTCCCTAGTCAAAGTTTAGTGTTTGCAGCAAGGCTGTAGCCAACTTAAGCTTTGTTCATATTATCTGGTATCATTTGGGTTTCTTCTAAGGTACTGGGATGTAACCCACAACCAGGGTACTTCTTCTAAGACCTACAAAATGGCTTGCTTCTTGGGAATGTTCTTCAGTAGATAAAGTGTGAAGATACCAAGTATTGGATTACGAATATTTATTCTTCCTTGGTCAACCACTGAGGGGTCTAGGCCAATAATGCAGACTGGAGAAGGAAATAAATATTTGGAGAGCTTCCAGAAGGCTACTGGCTTACCAAGCTCCTTCTGGTGAGGATGTGAGTTTAGCTAGGTCCAGTCTTGCCAGAGGAGAACATGAGTGTGGAAAGGTCCTAGACTCCCAAGTCCCTTTGCTTTAGAAGGAAGCCAGAGTCAAGGCTCAAAGAACCTGAACTGGCCTGTGTTAGGGCCTGGAGAGTCAGGAAGGTGGTTACTCAAAGGGAGCACCTTCAGAGGAGGCCGACATGTGGAAGAATGTCCGCAAAGGGCTTACGGGAATCTGCTACAGGGCAGACATTGCATGGAGACATCTCTTGGCTCTTTAGCGTACCTGTAATTGCTTTACATGGCCAAGGAACCTGAACTGGCCTATGTTAGGGCCTGGACAGTCAGGAAGGTGGTTATTTAAAAGGAGCACCTTCAGAGGAGGCCGTTATGTGGAAGAATGTCCGCAAGGGCTTATGGGAATCTGCTACAGGACAGACATTGGATGGAGACATCTCTTGGCTCTTTAGAGTACCTGTAATTGCTTTACATGGCCAAGGAACCTAAACTGGCCTATGTTAGGGCCTGGAGAGTCAGGAAGGTGGTTACTCAAAGGGAGCCCCTTCAGAAGAGGCTGTAATGTGGAAGAATGTCCACGAGGGCTTACAGGAAGCTTTTGAGAGATGGAAATTGCATGGAGATATCATCTCTTGGCTCTTTAGAGTACCTGTGATTGCTTCACATGGGGAATATGAATCAGTTCTTACTGAGAGGCTGCTACTGCAGTAACTAAATCTACATGTAGAGGCACTTAAAGAATCCACTGTCATCGGGAGGCTGTTGCTCAAGAATTAAGGGCCACCAATTAGTTGTCCTTCAAGGGATCCAATTATGTCTAGGGGGGTCTTTAGAACCATCATTGGATTCTCTACTACTTCTAAGAAGGCCTGATATATTTTTGCTGATTTGGGTATCCTGTACTCCTAACCCATTCTTGCTAGACAATACATTTTGGAAAAGACGACTGGAGGCTTTGAAGTCTTCCTGATTGTCACTACTGGGGGATCGGTAAGTGTCTCGGTGCAGCTACAGGTTACGGTACAAGCAGGGAAATCAGGAGAACCCATAAAAATCCAGACAGCTCCTTTGGGGGTCTTTACTACAGTCTCAAAAGTTTTTGCACTGAAATTGAATGCCCAATGCATTAGCAACAAAAGAAAAAGGCTAATCTGGTCAACAGACTACATTTTTTGCCAGGGTAAACTGTCCCATTTTATTGAAAGCAATTATTTACTTTCAATTTCTGCAAGATACCATCCTTTCATCAAAATGATTGCTATATTGAGCGACTGCTTTGTAAAGACGGCCACATGTTACATTGTGATTGTATAACCTCCTTTAGATGAACCAACGGGGAGGAACAAGGACCTTCTGACTTGGTAAAACTCAAGAGATTGTTAAGGTGGGCCCTCAAATGCCATTGTTATTGGCAAACCCAAATACAGACTGCACAGAGACTGTAAAATCAGATTGTGTGTGACTAGCTTCATACATTAGCCCTAAAGCTGGCCATAGATGAACAGAGTGTGAGAATGCTGACTTCTAATAGCCAACTGCTAGGCCCAAACACTATCACATGACAGAGAGGGCAACATCCCAGCTCGCTTTAGGTTCAACACCCCAAATTTTACGGAGGAAAGGTGAGTAACAGTGGATTATTGGGCTTTTTACAGACACGGTCAATTTTTCCCTAAAGTCCCCCCTTTTTTTTTAATTAGCAAAATTTTACAGTGAAGAAAAAAAAATGGTGAAAAGAATTGAAAAATAAAGCTAATGCCAAATTTGATGGCGATAGTTCAATAAACTAATTTTATGAAAAAAAAGAAAAAAAAAGGCTATTCATTTGGTCATTTAAATCTTTTTTTGAAGGTGGGTTGAAGAGTAAATTATCAAAGTATTCATTTTATTTTTTTTAGGTTTTATAATCTTCAATGTGGTTGCAGCATGTGTACTATAAACTTTAAAAACATTTTTAGAATGTGCAAAAAACCCCAAAAAAACAGTATTTTGATTCTTATTACAATTGTAATTTATATCAAACAACATACACACGTGTAACATCATCAATATAAAATATTCAACCTATCTGAAAATTGTGATTAAATAATAAAAAAAGTGTCAAAGTCATGTATGTGAATTAGGACTCTACCAAAGTTCCTGTCCAGGTGGGTCAAGTGTCTAGGGCCCTAGTTCCCAACCTGAGGCCCCGTAGTAGTGTGGCCCCTTTGCAGACCCCAACAGTCACAGAAACATAGAAGGACGAGTGTTCTATCGAGTCTACCCAATTTTCTATATTATATATACATATATATATATATATATATATATATATTTTTTTTTTTTTTTGTGGCCCTTTAGTATTTGTGATGTGGCCCTTTGCAGACCCCAGCAGTCTTAGAAGTACAAAAAAAAAAACAAGTGGTCCATCGAATTGGCCCAATTTTGTTATACATTTAGTCTAGGTATTGAATAGATCTGTTTGCCACAGACATGTTTGAATCTACTGTACTTACTGTTAACTGGCTCACTAACTTTGCTAGAAGTCTATTCCAAGCACCAGCTACTCTTTTGGTAAAATAATACTTTCACCTAAAGAGTAGCTGATGTTAAGACTCTACCTCTACGTCCAGGGGCCCTGGTGCCCAACTTGCAGCCCTTTGGCACTTGCTGTGTCGCCTTTTTCAGATCCCAGCAGTGATATAAAGAGTGATGGCAGACAAATAATCAAATGTCCCATCAAGTCTGCTCAATTTTTTTATATATATATATATATATATATATATATATATATATATATATATATATATATATATATATATATATATATATATATATATATATTTTTTTTTTTTTTTTTTTTTTACTGTTTTAGTCTAAAGGATAGGTTTAGGTTTGTCAGCTTACTGTTGATTGACTCACTACCTCTGAGGGAAGCCTATTCCACAAATCAACTCCAGATAGGCCAAGCGCCTAGGGCCCTGGTGTCCAATCCGCAGCCCTTTAGTACTTGCTGTGTGGCCTTTTACAGACCCCAGCAGTCTGTCCAGACAAACCAAGTGTCTACGGCCCTGGTGTCCAACCCGCAGCCATTTAGTACTTGCTGTGTGGCCTTTTGCAGACCCCAGCAGTCTGTCCAGATAAACAAAGTGTCTACGGCCCTGGTGTCCAACCTGCAGCCCTTTAGTACTTGCTGTGTAGCCTTTTACAGACCTCAGCAGTCTGTCCAGATAAACCAAGTGTCTACAGCCCTGGTGTCCAACCTGCAGCCCTTTAGTACTAGCTGTGTGGCCTTTTGCAGACCCCAGCAGTCTGTCCAGATAAACCAAGTGTCTACGGCCCTGGTGTCCAACCTGCAGCCCTTTAGTACTTGCTGTGTAGCCTTTTACAGGCCCCAGCAGTCTGTCCAGATAAACCAAGTGTCTACAGCCCTGGTGTCCAACCCGCAGCCCTTTAGTACTTGCTGTGTGGCCTTTTACAGACCCCAGCAGTTTGTCCAGAAAAAACGAGTGTCTACGGCCCTGGTGTCCAACCTGCAGCCCTTTAGTACTAGCTGTGTGGCCTTTTACAGACCCCAGGAGTCTGTCCAGATAAACCAAGTGTCTACAGCCCTGGTGTCCAACCTGCAGCCCTTTAGTACTTGCTGTGTGGCCTTTTACAGACCCCCAGCAGTCTGTCCAGATAAACCAAGTGTCTACGGCCCTGGTGTCCAATCCGCAGCCCTTTAGTACTTGCTGTGTGGCCTTTTACAGACCCCAGCAGTTTGTCCAGAAAAACCAAGTGTCTACGGCCCTGGTGTCCAACCTGCAGCCCTTTAGTACTATCTGTGTGGCCTTTTACAGACCCCAGGAGTCTGTCCAGATAAACCAAGTGTCTACAGCCCTGGTGTCCAACCTGCAGCCCTTTAGTACTTGCTGTGTGGCCTTTTACAGACCTCAGCAGTCTGTCCAGATAAACCAAGTGTCTACAGCCCTGGTGTCTAATTTGCAGCCCTTTAGTACTTGCTGTGTGGCCTTTTACAGACCTCAGCAGTCTGTCCAGATAAACCAAGTGTCTACAGCCCTGGTGTCTAATTTGCAGCCCTTTAGTACTTGCTGTGTGGCCTTTTACAGACCCCAGCAGTCTGTCCAGATAAACCAAGTGTCTAAGGCCCTGGTGTCCAGTGGCCTTTTGCAGACCCCAGCAACCAGTAGTAGCAGTCATTTGTACTGACAGCGATGTTGGGTGGTTTCATGTAGCGTGTCCCCAGTCTCTGACGTGTTTTCAGTCTCAAAACCCTCCCCGTTTCAGGCCTGTAGTCCCTTGTCATTTCTTCCAGTATGTCTGAAGTCTCCAATAGTCTTCTGTCACGTACTGTATATTATGCGCGTCCCGTGGAAAGCTTTCAGGGCCACAGTTGACAACCGCTGGTATAGGGGGCATTAAAAGAATTAAAAAACATGAAATTTTCATTAAAATTTAATCTCTGGGGGGAGCAGTTCTGGGGCACTCAAAGGATACGAGGGGGGGGGGGGACCCGTTTAAATTTTGCACAGGGACTTTCTACGACTCCTCTAATAGAGATCAAGCACTTTGTAAACTTTTTCTCCAGCGCTTTGACTTCCCAACCGTCTCAAAGCGCCGCAAACGTCTTCAGCAATCAAGAGTAAATGTGTCTGGGGAGTGCCGGGTCTAAGGGCCGCGTCGCAAGTGCTCTCCCGCTAGATCCATCGGAGGGTAAAATGTGTCATTTATGCATCGGCTCACAGAGAGAGAGGAGAACGACGCCGTTCCCTGTGAAGTTAATCTAATAATAGAGTGGAAAGCAATGATTACCGTTTCATGCGCACCAGCTATTTGTAGCAGTGGTTGGCCTAATTCCGCGGGCCGCGCTTGTCAGAGCGCGGGGATTAACAAGTGTTTAGCTGACTACCTATTGGGAGACATGAAGAAATTGTTTAATGAGATATAAACTCTTACATTTCCTTTCCGGAGACAGACAGTGTGCTGAGTCGGCTTCTACGGGATCAGCGCAAAAGACGTGGTAAATCAAGGCTCGGTTTTCAGCAAACTTCCCCCGTTCTCTATGGAGACCTGAACACAAACATGCACACACATGTAAGCGGCATGACACAACCACAAAAGGGCCACAGACCCGCAGGGGGTCTTGCTTAGAACACTTCCACTCTCTGGCCCTTTGGCCACTAACTGTTCATACATTTGCTTAAAATCTCACTTTTATATAAAGGCTCAGCCATGGGGTAAGAAAAGAAAAGAAAAGGGTATACAGATCTGTACGGCATGTAATGCGATCACACAGCTGGAAAATAAGGGGGATAAATAAGAGGATAGTTAGAACTGCTGCCTCCAACTCCTGAGCCTGTGAACTGTTCTACCATCTACATCCCTGTGCCGTCAGTTTCTTGTGTAACAGCCTGTCTCAACATTTCTAACATTGAAGAACCCTTCAATTACCTTTCCAGGATCAGGGGATAATTCATATAGCTACAGATCCCCCTACATTAATATGATGGTCAGTGGGAAGAATGTTCCTCGCATTGGTGATCAGTGAGAAGAATGTTCCTTACATTGGTGATCAGTGAGAAGAATGTTCCTTACATTGTTGATCAGTGAGAAGAATGTTCCTTACATTGGTGATCAGTGAGAAGAATGTTCCTTACATTGGTGGTCAGTGAGAAGAATTCTCCTTACATTGGTGATCAGTGAGAAGAATGTTCCTTACATTGGTGATCAGTGAGAAGAATGTCCCTTACATTGGTGATCAGTGGGAAGAATGTTCCTTACATTGTTGATCAGTGAGAAGAATGTTCCTTACATTGGTGATCAGTGAGAAGAATGTCCCTTACATTGGTGATCAGTGAGAAGAATGTTCCTTACATTGGTGATCAGTGAGAAGAATGTCCCTACATTGGTGATCAGTGAGAAGAATGTCCCTACATTGGTGATCAGTGAGAAGAATGTTCCTTACATTGGTGATCAGTGAGAAGAATGTTCCTTACATTGGTGATCAGTGAGAAGAATGCTCCTTACATTGGTGATCAGTGGGAAGAATGTTCCTTACATTGGTGATCAGTGAGAAGAATGTCCCTACATTGGTGATCAGTGAGAAGAATGTCCCTACATTGGTGATCAGTGAGAAGAATGTTCCTTACATTGGTGATCAGTGAGAAGAATGCTCCTTACATTGGTGATCAGTGGGAAGAATGTTCCTTACATTGGTGATCAGTGAGAAGAATGTTCCTTACATTGGTGATCAGTGAGAAGAATGTCCCTTACATTGGTGATCAGTGGGAAGAATGTTCCTTACATTGGTGATCAGTGAGAAGAATGTCCCTACATTGGTGATCAGTGAGAAGAATGTCCCTACATTGGTGATCAGTGAGAAGAATGTTCCTTACATTGGTGATTAGTGAGAAGAATGTTCCTTACATTGGTGATCAGTGAGCAGAATGTTCCTTACATTGGTGATCAGTGAGAAGAATGTCCCTACATTGGTGATCAGTGAGAAGAATGTTCCTTACATTGGTGATCAGTGAGAAGAATGTTCCTTACATTGGTGATCAGTGAGAAGAATGTTCCTTACATTGGTGATCAGTGAGAAGAATGTTCCTTACATTGGTGATCAGTGAGAAGAATGTTCCTTACATTGGTGATCAGTGAGAAGAATGTTCCTTACATTGGTGATCAGTGAGAAGAATGTTCCTTACATTGGTGATCAGTGAGAAGAATGTTCCTTACATTGGTGATCAGTGAGAAGAATGTTCCTTACATTGGTGATCAGTGAGAAGAATGTTCCTTACATTGGTGATCAGTGGGAAGAATGTTCCTTACATTGGTGATCAGTGAGAAGAATGTTCCTTACATTGGTGATCAGTGAGAAGAATGTCCCTTACATTGGTGATCAGTGGGAAGAATGTTCCTTACATTGGTGATCAGTGAGAAGAATGTCCCTACATTGGTGATCAGTGAGAAGAATGTCCCTACATTGGTGATCAGTGAGAAGAATGTTCCTTACATTGGTGATTAGTGAGAAGAATGTTCCTTACATTGGTGATCAGTGAGCAGAATGTTCCTTACATTGGTGATCAGTGAGAAGAATGTCCCTACATTGGTGATCAGTGAGAAGAATGTTCCTTACATTGGTGATCAGTGAGAAGAATGTTCCTTACATTGGTGATCAGTGAGAAGAATGTTCCTTACATTGGTGATCAGTGAGAAGAATGTTCCTTACATTGGTGATCAGTGAGAAGAATGTTCCTTACATTGGTGATCAGTGAGAAGAATGTTCCTTACATTGGTGATCAGTGGGAAGAATGTCCCTTACATTGGTGATCAGTGAGAAGAATGCTCCTTACATTGGTGATCAGTGAGAAGAATGTTCCTTACATTGGTGATCAGTGGGAAGAATGTCCCTTACATTGGTGATCAGTGGGAAGAATGGTCCTTACATTGGTGATCAGTGAGAAGAATGTTCCTTACATTGGTGATCAGTGGGAAGAATGTTCCTTACATTGGTGATCAGTGGGAAGAATGTCCCTTACATTGGTGATCAGTGAGAAGAATGCTCCTTACATTGGTGGTCAGTGGGAAGAATGTCCCTTACATTGGTGATCAGTGAGAAGAATGGTCCTTACATTGGTGATCAGTGGGAAGAATGTTCCTTACATTGGTGATCAGTGGGAAGAATGTCCCTTACATTGGTGATCAGTGAGAAGAATGGTCCTTACATTGGTGATCAGTGAGAAGAATGTTCCTTACATTGGTGATCAGTGGGAAGAATGTTCCTTACATTGGTGATCAGTGGGAAGAATGTCCCTTACATTGGTGATCAGTGAGAAGAATGCTCCTTACATTGGTGATCAGTGGGAAGAATGTTCCTTACATTGGTGATCAGTGAGAAGAATGTTCCTTACATTGGTGATCAGTGGGAAGAATGTCCCTTACATTGGTGATCAGTGAGAAGAATGTTCCTTACATTGGTGATCAGTGGGAAGAATGTCCCTTACATTGGTGGTCAGTGGAAAGAATGTCCCTTACATTGGGGTGGAAAGAATGTCCCTTACATTGGGGGTCAGTGGAAAGAATGTCCCTTACATTGGGGTGGAAAGAATGTCCCTTACATTGGGGTCAGTGGAAAGAATATCCCTTACACTGGGGGTCAGTGGGAAGAATGTCCCTTACATTGGTGATCAGTGGGTAGAATGTCCCTTACATTGGGGGGGTCAGTGGGAAGAATGCTCCTTACATTGGGGGTGGGAAGAATGTCCCTTACATTGGGGGTCAGTGGGAAGAATGTCCCCTACATTGGGGGTCAGTGGAAAGAATGTCCCTTACATTGGTGGTCAGTGGGAAGAATGTCCCCTACATTGGGGGTCAGTGGGAAGAATGTCCCCTGCTATGGGTTACATTGGGGGTCAGTGGGAAGAATGTCCCCTACATTGGGTTACATTGGGGGTCAGTGGGAAGAATGCTCCTTCCATTGGTGATCAGTGGGAAGAATGAGCTATAGGTATTAATTGCCATAAAAAAATCTGGGGCCAGGTTTTGGAACCCAGCACTAATTAAAAGCATGTGTCCTGGTGACTATACATGGTCTACTAATGGGGTCATATCTACAGCGACTGGTCCATGTGGTCCAAAGGGGCAATAAAGACCTTTTCTAATTTCTCAAAATGCCCATTGGCTTTATTACAAACGGCTCTATTTTCTTGACTTTTGGCTGAGCCCCACCCCTAGGATTTATCCCTGCCCACCCACCTGTCCAATGAATGCTTCATTATCATCAAATGATTGGAAGTCCGTTTCAGGGTTGGACATGGACCCAAAGTCATGGAAGTCAGGTCTGTAGTAAGAGTAAAGTTGGGATCAGAGGGGCACAAAGAAGAGGGTTTTCTAGCTAACTGCAAACACCTCATACCAGCCCCTTACTGGGCGCCCTTCTAATGTTATAGCTTGTGATTGGCTGACAGGTTCACGTACAGGTTTGTGTTTTGTTACTGTACCAATGACAGATTGAAGGTTCATAAAATTTTTTAAAAAAAATAAAAACTGTATGCAACAATAGCCATGAGACCGGCTCCAAAACCATGTAAAGGGTTAACCATTTGTAAGTAAATATACCATATTTATTATATGCAAAAATGTAAGAAAATAGCATTCCCAGGATAAAGACAATTGTAAAGAATATCTAAACATTTAAGACCAAAATCTTCACAACCCAAGTGGAACCATTCCTCCCCACCACCTTCCTGAACAGCATTATACAAATTATAATCATTAACATGCTGGGAACCCTGTGGGGCTAATTTACTAAAGAAATAGAGACTGTTCACATCAGATAGTGAATGGTAAAGAAGGTGAATTTGTGTTAAATTTAAAAAAAAAAAAGGTGGAGGAGAAATTAAAAAAATAAATAAAAAAATCAAGATTTTTGCTGGCACGTGATTGGGTATTACTACAGCTTCATTGTATTCTGCAACATTCCCTTTGTAATGCTCACTTTGGACTCACCTGTCCCACCCGGGATCCAGTCTCAGGTCTCCTTTCCGGAGCGGGACTACCGGCACTTCTGGAGTTTACCTGGAGCAAGAGCGCCGCAGCCAATCAGGAGACAGCCCTAGTGATTAGCCCCACCTTTCACTGTAAAGGGATGCACGGTTCGGCTTTCAAGCAATGCTTCACTGCCTCAGCTGTGCCTCCTGCTGCAGTACTTACCTGTGTACCCCCTGAGTAATCCTTTGTCTTCTTGCTCTAGTTCTAGTGACCCCAGTACCCTCCTGTGCTCCCCATGACTCCAGTGCACCCTTCCACCCACCATCCTGTGCCTACTACAGAACCCAGTACCCTCCTGTGCTCCCCATGACTCCATTGCACCCATCCACCCACCATCCTGTGCCTACTACAGAACCCAGTGCCCTCCTGTGCTCCCCATTACTCCAGTGCACCCATCCACCCACCATCCTGTGTCTACTACAGAACCCAGTACCCTCCTGTGCTCCCCATGACTCCAGTGCACCCTTCCACCCACCATCCTGTGCCTACTACAGAACCCAGTGCCCTCCTGTGCTCCCCATGACTCCAGTGCACCCGTCCACCCACCATCCTGTGCCTACTACAGAACCCAGTGCCCTCCTGTGCTCCCCATGACTCCAGTGCACCCGTCCACCCACCATCCTGTGCCTACTACAGAACCCAGTGCGCTCCTGTGCTCCCCATGACTCCATTGCACCCATCCACCCACCATCCTGTGCCTACTACAGAACCCAGTGCCCTCCTGTGCTCCCCATTACTCCAGTGCACCCATCCAACCACCATCCTGTGTCTACTACAGAACCCAGTACCCTCCTGTGCTCCCCATGACTCCAGTGCACCCATCCACCCACCATCCTGTGCCTACTACAGAACCCAGTGCCCTCCTGTGCTCCCCATGACTCCAGTGCACCCCTCCACCCACCATCCTGTGCCTACTACAGAACCCAGTGCCCTCCTGTGCTCCCCATGACTCCAGTGCACCCGTCCACCCACCATCCTGTGCCTACTACAGAACCCAGTGCCCTCCTGTGCTCCCCATGACTCCAGTGCACCCGTCCACCCACCATCATGTGCCTACTACAGAACCCAGTGCCCTCCTGTGCTCCCCATGACTCCAGTGCACTCATCCGCCCACCATCCTGTGTCTACTAAAGAACCCAGTGCCCTCCTGTGCTCCCCATGACTCCAGTGCACCCATCCACCCACCATCCTGTGTCTACTACAGAACCCAGTGCCCTCTTGTGCTCCCCATGACCCCAGTGTACCTACCCATTCGTCCACCATCCTGTGCCTACTACAGAACCCAGTACCCTCCTGTGCTCCCCATGACTCCAGTGCACCCATCCACCCACCATTCTGTGCCTACTACAGAACCCAGTGCCCTCCTGTGCTCCCCATGACTCCATTTCCCCACATCTGCCCACCATCCTGTGCCTACTACAGAACCCATTGCCCTCCTGTGCTCCCCATGACTCCAGTGCATCCATCCACCCACCATCCTATGTCTACTACAGAACCCAGTGCCCTCCTGTGCTCCCCATGACTCCAGTGCACCCATCCACCCACCCTCCTGTGCCTACTACAGAACTTAGTGTATTCGAAAGCATTCCCTGTGATCTACTGACCCCAGTGTGCCCCATGATGCCAATGCACCCCAGGCCATCCTTCGTCTTCTACTGACCCCGGTGTACCCCATGACTCTAGTGCACCCCAGAGCATGCTGTGTAATCTACAGACTCCAGTGCACCCTATGAGGCCAGTACATCCCAGAGCATCCTGTATTAACTTACAAAGCTCTGTGCATTTGGGGACTCCAGTGCACCCTAGAGAATTCTGTATAATCTACAGACCCCAGAGGGTCCCTGTGCTCCCCATGACTCCTGGAGCATTCTGTGTCATCTATAGACCCCAGTGCACCCCACAGAATCCTGCATCTTCTTTAGACCCCAGCGCACCCTGTATAATCTACAGACCCCTGTGAGCCCCTCCTCATGACTCCTGGAGCATCCTGGGTCATCTATTGACCTCAATGCCCCCCCCTATGACTTCAGTGCACCCCACAGAATTCTGTGCCATCTACAAAGACTAATTTACCTGGTGACTCCAGTGCACCCCAGAGTTTCCTGTGCTATAGCTAAGGACCTCATTGCTCCCCATGACTCGAACTTACCCCAGAACATCCTGTGTCATCCATTGACCCCAATGCTCCCCATGACTCCACTGCACCCCAGAGCTTCCTGTGTCATCTAGTGACTCCTGGTGCACCTCTGACTCCTGTATCCCACCACAGTCTTCAGCGCGCTCCGCCCTTGTCTGGTCCACTACGCTCCACCATCAATACCCTCAGCTGCCTTTCTTCTCTCACAGGTATGCTCCTGCAATCACCAGGACCGTCCTTGTCTAAGTGGATGCAGGACTCGTGTCTCATACAGCACTGCTGACTAACATCTGGCCATGTATGACCCTAAGACAATCATTCAGATAAAATCGATATGGCTTGCTGGCTCTTCTGTACACATTCCCTGTACTCCCTAGTAGATGAAATGAAGAGTCCTCGCTCTTTACGCTGCTCCCGCTTCTCAAATTTAAGATTTCTTTTCCAGCCCAAAGTGACTTTTAGAGATTATTTCATTATTCGGAGATCAGGGAGCCCCCCCCCCCCCCCCACCCCCAATACTGCTGTAAAGTGCAGAGCAATGGGAGAGGGGTTGAGGAGTCTAGATGAATGAAGGGTAAATGACTTCCTTTCCTACAAGGCTAAATAGGCGCGGGGGGTCAGGGGAACCGTGTGAAAGAAGCATCGCCGAATCCCATCCCGAGCATCTGTTATCCAAAGACTTTTATTTTATGCATCTCAACAAAACGTGTTCAATGCTGAGAAGAATTACGATGGATAATTCAATCAGTTCAACTAATTATACCAGAGCCGGCATCTGCACCCCACACTGCTCCCCAACATTCACAGGACATAGTGTGTGTGTATATAATATTTATATATATGTGTGTGTGTGTGTATATATATATATATATATTATATATACACACAGTATATCTCAAAAGTGAGTACACCCCTCACATTTTTGTAAATATTTTCTTCTATCTTTTCATGTGACAACACTGAAGAAATGACACTTTGCTACAATGTAAAGTAGTGAGTGTACAGCTTGTATAACAGTGTCAATTTTCTGTCCCCTCAAAATAACTCAACACACAGCCATTAATGTCTAAACCGCTGGCAACAAAAGTGAGTACACCCCTTAACCACTTCAATACCGGGGCACTTTCGCACCTTCCTGCCCAGGCCAATTTTCAGTGCAGTCACACTTTGAATGACAATTGCGCGGTCATGCTACGCTGTACCCAAACTAAGTTTTTATCATTTTGTTCCCACAAATAGAACTTTCTTTTGGTGGTATTGGATCACCTCTGGGATTTTTATTTTCTGCTAAACAAATAAAAAAAAAAAGACCAAAAATTCTGAAAAAAAAATGTTTTTTTTTTTGTTTTGGTTTCTGTTACAAAACTTTGTAAATAAGTAAGTTTTCTCCTTCACTGACGGGCACTGATAAGGCGGCACTGATGGGCACCGATGAGGTGGCAGCAACGAGGTGGCACTGATGGGCACTAATATGTGGCACTGATGGGGCACTGATAGGTGGCACTGATATGCAGCACTGATGGGTACACACAGGTGGCACTGATGGGCACTGAAAGGCGGCACAGATGGGCACTGATAGGCGGCACGGATGGGCACTGATAGGTGGCATGGATGGGCACTGATAGGTGGCACTGATGTACACTAATTGATGGTACGGATCGATGCCAATCAGTGCCAAATAATGCCTGCCAATCAGTGATGCCCATTGTACGCACTGATTGGCATCCATTGTGGGCACTGATTGGCATCCATTTAGGGTTGCCACCTCATCCCTTTAAAACCAAACACATAATGATTACACGGGTTCTGTGGCTGATTAAGATGATAATTATACACACTTGGTGCCTTATCTGAATTAAATTAGCCTCAGAACCTGTGTAATTCATATGTGTTCGGGTTTAAAGGGATGAGGTGGCAACCCTACATCCATTGTGGGCACTGATTGGCATCCCTGGTGGTCTAGGGTGGCATACCTGTTGGTGACATCCCTGGTGGTCCTAGTGGCGTCCCTGGTGGTCTGGTGTAGGCATCCTCGGGGGGGGGGCTGCACTGATAATCAATCAGCACAGACCCCCCCTGTCAGAGGAGCAGCCAAACGGCTGTTCTCTACTCGCTTCTGACAGACGCGAGTGAGGAAAAGCTGATCAACGGCTCTTACTGTTTACACTGTGATCAGCCGTGATTGGACACGGCTGGTCACATGGTAAAGAGCCTCCGTCAGAGACTCTTTACCTAAATCGGTGTTGCGGTGTGTCAGACTGACACACCGCAACAACAATCACAGCGATGTGCGCCCTCGGGGGGCGCGCAGCGGCTTGATATCCTGGCGACGTCAGGTGACGTCTGGTCAGGATATTGAAACCACTTTGCCGCCGTCATTTTACTATATGGCGGGCGGCAAGTGGTTAATGTCTAAAGCGCTGGCTACAAAAGTGAGTACACCCCTAAGTGAAAATTGGGCCCAAAGTGTCAATATTTCCAGTGACCAGTATGAGAGAGTGAGAGCGATAACACCAAATTTGAACACACCTGCTCCCCATTCACACCTGAGACCTTGTAACACTAACGAGTCACATGACACCGGTGAGGGAAAATGGCTAATTGGGCCCAATTTTGACACTCTCACTTAGGGGTGTACTCACTTTTGTTGCCAGCGGTTTAGACATTAACCGATTCAGCCCCGGAAGATTTTACCCACTTCCTGACCAGAGCACTTTTTGCGATTCAGCACTGCGTCACTTTAACTGACAATTGCGCTGTCATGCGAGGTTGCACCCAAACAAAATTGACGTCCTATTTTCCCCCCACAAATAGAGCTTTCATTTGGTGGTATTTGATCACCTCTGCGCTTTTTATTTTTTGTGCTATAAACAAAAAAAAAGAGCGACAATTTTGAAAAACACTCAATATTTTTTACTTTTTGCTATATTAAATATCCCCCAAAAATATATAAAAAAAACTATTTTTTCCTCAGTTTAGGCCGATATATATTCTTCTACATATTTTTGGTAAAAAAAAAATGCAATAAGCGTATATTGATTGGTTTGCGCAAAAGTTATAGCGTCTACAAAATAGGAGATAGTTTTATGATATTTTTATTATTCATTTTTTGTTTTTATTAGTAATGGTCGGCGATCTGTGATTTTTATCGGGACTGCGACATTATGGCGGACACGTCGGACACTTTTGACACTATTTTGGGACCATTGGCATTAATACTGCGATCAGTGCAATAAAAATGCACTGATTACTGTGTAAATGACACTGGCATGGAGAGGGGTTAACACTAGGGGGCGCTCGAGGGGTTAAGTGTGTCCTAGGGAGTGATTCTAACCGTGGGGGGAGGGGCTTCAACTCACATGACAGCGATCACTGCTCCCGATGACAGAGAGCAGTGATCTCTGTCATATCACAAGGCAGAACAGGGAAATGCCTTGTTTACAAAAGCATCTCCCCGTTCTTTCGCTCCGTGACACGATCGCGGGACACACGGTGGACATCTGAGTCTGCGGGACCTGCGGTCACAGTCACGGAGCACGCGGCGGGCCCGCGCACCCACAATGCCGCATCTTAAAGAGGACGTACCTGTACGCCCATTTGCCCACCCGTGTCATTCTGCCGACATATATCGTCGTGCGGCGGTCGGGAAGGGGTTAATGGCTGTGTGTTGAGTTATTTTGAGGGGACAGCAAATTTACACTGTTATACAAGCTGTACACTCACTACTTTACATTGTAGCAAAGTGTCATTTCTTCAGTGTTGTCACATGAAAAGATAGAAGAAAATATTTACAAAAATGTGAGGGGTGTACTAACTTTTGTGAGATACTGTATATATATATATATATATATATATATATATATATATATATATATATATATGTATGTGTGTGTGTGTGTGTGTGTGTGTGTAAATACTGTATTTTTTATATATATGTGTGTGTGTGTACATATTGTATATACTGTGTGTGCGCTATTAAAAAAAAATGGGTATGCAATAGAATTTATACTGGTTTAAAATTATTTGAATGATTGCATTTACACTGAATTCTTTCAAGATAAAATTTAAACTGCTTATATTCTGCCTTCCCTGGTAACACCCCCCCCCCCCCCCCAATCAATCCAATGAATGAAAGGGGCGGAGCCAGGTACAGTCAGGTTGAGGAGCCATAATAAATGATGAGTGTGGCCAATGAAATGATATAACGCCTAATCACTTTACGCAATTGGGATCGCGCTCCAGAGGCCACTGACAGGCGGCGAGGAAGCCCCTCCTCACCGCCTGTTTTAACCCAATTTTTGGCAACAAACTCGCTGCAGCCTCGTCCTTTTCCGGTGGTTGCATGTCATTTGTAGCATTATCTTATTCACTGAAATGTGTCTCGGTTTGCTGTCCACTAATTACAACACGTCGGAGGTGAATTTTGCCACGGGGCGCGGAGTGAAGCATCTTGGCATGTAAACTTCCCTGTCCTCTGCCTGTTGCTTATGGCTCGGTTCACACTAGTGCAGGCCGTACGTCCCACGTTTGCTCTGGCACAGCCTTCAATAGGCTGCTGTGCCACCTGAAAACGCACAAAAAAAAAAAAAAAAAGAGGATGCAAGATAAACGAGGCTGCAGGGAAAGCGCCTGGTCTTTTTGAACGTACGGTTTCCTTGCGGTTCCCGTACCTGCGATCACGCTGCGTGCTAAGATTTGTGGGGATGCCATTCAGAATAAATGTCAGCCCCACGCATCTTGCAAGAGCAGTGCGATTCTGCTGCAGGAATTAATGTGAATCCTACACCTGCAACCAGAACGCATTGCCCATATTAGTGTGAACTGAGCCTAAGGCTCGATTCACATCTATGCATGTTGCTTTTGAGCGTTTTTGGAGTTTTTTTTGCGATGCTTGCCACGTTTTTGAGCAGCGTTTTTGTAGGGTTTTTACACCGTTTTTGTGGTGTTTTTTCCGCGTTTTGCGTTTTTTTTTTTATACTGTATAAAGTCTATATAAAAAAAAAACGCATCAAAAACGCTGCAAATACGCTGCACTTGCGTTTTTGATGCTGGTCCATTGAATTCTATTACATGCAAAACGATGCATTTTGCATGAAAAAAAGTCCCTGACCCTTTCCAAAAATGCAGAGGTACAAAAAGGCATTGATGTGAACATGTTCCATAGGAGCCCATGTTAAAAAATTCCCATGCATTTCTGCAAAATGCAAAATGCATCAAAAAAACGCGCTAGTGTGAATGGAGCCTTAGGGGGGGGGGGGGGTCACTAGTGTGGACCGCGCATTTCTGCCCCTCAACCGCAAGTCTAAAAGCCATAAGCTTGGAATCCATAGGATGTATTGAATCTTGCCCAGTTCAGCAGGGACCAGCCGAGATTCAATCCTTCTATGGGCAGGCTGGTTGTACTGAAATTGATCCATCGACTGACTTTAGTACAACCAGCCAGTCTGCTAGACATGTGCAGAACAAAAAAAAAATGTGTTTCCTTTTGGATCGATTTGTTAAAAGAGAAGTAGGGGTTTGCACTTTTTTCTAGATTCATACTTACCTAAGTGTATGCAACATTGTTCCCATGCTGCATCTTTCCCCTCGGCGCCTCTGCACTGAGAACCGAGCGATCGAACACCGCTGATCGCTCGGTTCTGACAGCTCCCCGGGCAGAGAGCTGCCGCCTGTCAGTCACAGCTCTCTGCTCTTCTTCCTCTTCGCTCATTGGAGCGCTGGGCTGTGGAGGGGGCGGAGCGGCCGGCTCAGGCTCCCAGCAGTTCACCGAGAGGCTGAGCCAGGTGTCGGTCCAGGAATCTGGCGAATCCCGACTTCCATTGTCAGGATGATGTGGTGCCTGGATCGACTTCTGTGACAACAGCAGACAGCGGACTTCAGCCTGCTCTCTGCTGAAAACGGGTCGCAGGAGTGCAAAAGGATTTGCACTCCTGTGATCCATAAGAGAAGCCCAGCCAAACAAGCTTTCCCCGTACTTCTCTTTTAAAGTTACTAATTAAATTTTTGTTGCGTTTAATTTCGTTCCTTTTCTTCATTTTCGAACGGATTAAAATTTTCCCAACCGATTTGAATTATTCGAATCAAATTTGATTCGAAAATATCGAATTGATCCAAATTCATTGTGAAGAGTAGCTGGTTCTATTCTATTGGGATCTTGAATTTCAGAAGACGGCTATATTCTCTCTAGTTTATTCTATTCTCTTTTATTCTTCTCTATTCTATTCTTTTAAAAATTCTAATTTCGGAAGACGAATATATTCTAATACACACAGTCTTAGAATGAAATCAGCAATATGTTTACAGTTCGAATTTGTTTTTTAATCAAATTTGGATAATTTATTTCGGCAAAAATGTTGTTTCATTATATCGGATTTATTTAAATTTGTACTTCGGAAATTCGTAAATCCTCTGAATCCAAATCCAAATCCAAATCCAAATCCTCTGAAGAAAATTTTGTCCGAATTTTGATTCCAAATAAAAAACGAACCGCACATGTCTACTGTCAGGCGCTAGCAGTGATCATTGCGTTCTGCCAGAAGGAAAGGCTGCCCACCAGCCGAACACAACAGCGCTGCATCAACATAATCCAGCGGGCTGGTTGTCCAATCCATTGATGAACTTCAGTACAACAAGCCTGTCGGATTTTCTGCATGTGATCACTGCCGGTGGCTAAAGCCGCTAGCAGTGATCATAGTGTGCTGCCGGCAGGGAAGGCTCCCCGCCAGCAGAACACAATAGCGCTGTGGGAGGGATAACCCCATCAACACTAAATATCACCCCCTAATTCATGCGCCCGGCCCCCTAATCTACATAGAGGGGGAGGGGGTGGGTATCACCGTTCCAGGTAGGTCTGACGAAAGTAAACCTCTTCACCAGTTTAGAAGCCACAGGTGCTGGCAATGCATATAGCAATGGATAGAAAGTGGTTCTGGACAGCCACAGTCCGAAAAAATTGCCTTTTATTCAACATACAGGATCAAAAATACATGCCACGGCAGAACAGACAGAAGAGCTGATGCCTTTCACACTAACAGTGCTTAATCATAGCTATGATTAAGCACTGTTTGTTAATGTGAAACGCGTCAGCTCTTCTGTCCGTTCTGCTGTGGCATGTATTTTGATCCTGTATTTTGAATAAAAGGCAATTTTTTCGGAGTGCGGTTGTCCAGAACCACTTTCTATCCACCCCTAATCTACATGCAGGGAACCAGACGCATGGATTCAAATCTTTTTTTGTTTTTTTTTTTAAACACACGATTAGAGCCTGAGGCTTTAATTGGCTTCAAAAAAAGGGTGGGCTCGGGGGCGCAGAGCACTGTGCCCGGAGCCCACCCAGTTGTGTGACAATAACGAATTATTATTTGCTAATGTGTTCCTGTTTCTCCTCCAGGAAGTGTCCTGAGACCCGATAGGCCCGGGAGTCCTAAGTGCTGATTGGCCGGGAGAAGTGACCGACGAGACACAGAGGGGGAAGCCGCCAAAGCCACGACCTGGATGGGGTGAGTGCAGGGCTGGCGGAGGGCCTGGCAGGCGACAGGCAAGCGATGCGGCAATCGATCGATGGTGGGGGGGAAGGCGATCGATCAAGCGAGGGGGGGTGTCTAGTTGTCTGGCTGGCTGGTTTGGGGAGGCCGCCCCCCTAGAAAATTGAGCACCAGCCGCCACTGCTGAATATTTTCATGGGGGAATTTTCTTTCCTTCGATCCGCGGTGGACAGACAAAAAAATTATATATAATGGCTTGCATACTTGCCTAGGAAGGTTGGATTGTTTTATTATTTCTTTTAAGGGAAAATTTTATAAACAATTTAACAATACAACAATATAACAATGTAACAACCTAGCTGAGAAGTTTTCTGAAATTTATAAACAATATAACAATGTAGCTGAGAAAATCCTTTGTGGTCACAACAGCTGATAGAGAACATAAAATCTGTAGCTGCTCTATCAGCGAATGGATTAGTCTACATAAGCATAATAAATGAGGAAGAATGCCATAAAATAAAAAAATAAATAAAAAAGCGTGGCGGTAAGCGAAGGCTTGACTTATAGAAAGTGGCAGCTCCGCTCGCCCCTGGCGCTCCCTTCATTTTGTCACTCAATAATTTGACTGATTCACTCGAGTGGCCAGAAGAAGGACATTTTCTGCCCGATTTCAGAGTAATCAAGTCACCTGCTCTACAATCACCGGGGGGGGGGGGGGGGGGCAACTCAATTGCACTCCGCCAGGCCCGCGCGATAACGGACGAGAGACGGTGGCGGAGGTGCTTTCTGCATTAAGTGCGCCGCTATAGCGGGCTCGCTGACAAGTGCCACTTAAGTCTTTAAAGCCGTCTTAGAGGTCTCTGAAAATGAACATTATGTGGGAGATAATGACAGCGAAACATCAAAACGCTCGCGGCGACACTCCGATCGTCCTCCAGACGCCGTATCTTCTGAGCGCGGCTCTATCAGGGCCCTGGGAGTTATCTCTCTTTTTTTTTTTTCTTACAGTCATAATCCGGAGATGTATTTCATATTTATTTCATATTGCGGGATAATCCCCTGTTCTTCTGTCATTCAGGAGACCGGCGGCAGCTGGCGGTGGCAGGTATGGAGGATAAATGCCGAGTATATATATTCAGATATTCCGAGCCATTTACGCTAAAGCCTGTCACACAAACATTAACTCCCCCCACAGTTTTTTCTTTTGCGGCTGCAGTTTTGGAAAATTTTCTTTTGATCTGTTCACAATCATAAGTATGATTGACTTCAATATATGGTTGGTTGATCGATTGGCCTAAAGACTGGAATGCAATAATACAATTCAGTGCATTGGAATGGAGGATGTGCGCTAAAACCCACACACTGCACATATGCATCCATGGGCGTCCCAGCACAGTGACCAAGCGGTCAGAAACATCCCCCAGTCTATGTTTGTGACCAGGAGCTGGCAGGACAGGCCCACCGATCATGTGACCACTGTGACAGCCAATCATAATGATCACATGATCAGGAAGTCTCCCCCCCCCCGCCTCCTGGCATAAAATCCCAGGTGGCTCCATGCCATAATGGCCCATCCGCAGACGTGCCAACGGCTCTGCCCAGCCTTGGTACTCTTACAAATAAAGTGGCCAGGGATTCCCTTCATCTATATCCGACTGTTATCCTAAATAACCCCCCAAAAAAGCACAAAGTCCCCCATAAAATCCATACCAGACCTTTATCTGAATATGAACCCTGTCTGGCCAAGAACGGAAGAGGACAAAGGTGCCCTTCCATCTGAAACAAACCAAGCCACAAGCCCTCAACATGGGATGGGGCGAAAAGAAGGGCCTCTTACCCACAACCCTGACAGTGGTTGTGGGGGTCAGCAGGAGGTGGGTTTATCAGAAAAAAATAAGAGATGAGAGTGGAAAAAATGTCATCAGCACACCAAGGATTCCTCAAAATGGTCCAAAGCTTTATTCATATGGTCACAGGGTACACATACCGCAACGTTTAAGAGCCATGCAGGGCCCCTTCGTCAGGCAAGTAACATTGCCCTGCGTGGCTCCTAAATGTTGCCGTATGTGTACCCTGTGACCATATGAATAAAGCTTTGGACCCTTTCGAGGAATCCTTGCTGTGCTGATGACATTTCTTCACTCTGATTATCTACGGTTATCAGCTGGTGATCATAACAGCACACAGCATTACTACCGCCATTTTCAGGAACGTGTGTGTGGACTTTTAAGCTAAGAGGGACCCCAGATACCAACCATCGCTCCTACGTAATCGAGTAACCCCACACCCCCCCCCCCCCCCCCCAAAAAAATGTAAACTGTAAATAATGGCACCACAACAGTTAATTAATAAAAATCCCCAAAAATGTCCTACTATGTACATCCATCATTAAATAACGTGGTGAGATTGACATAATCATGATGAGTGATACCCACCAGCCTAGTGAAACAAAAAAAATCACCACCAACATTTCTCATCACATCACTTTTCTGCACTGAGCAACATCTCCAAGGTCCCACCTCTAAATGTAAAAAAAGGGGCAGGGTCACTTGGGTGAGGTCATTGACCAAATATGGCCACTGCCACCCAATCAACTGCAGCCACCCCTAAATGTAAATAAGGGGGCAGGGTGACCTGGGTGAGGTCATTGACCAAATATGGCCACTGCCATTGGATTCGGCCAAAAAATACTTACCAGCGCCCGATCCTTGACGAGAATAGATGTCATGAGAGTGGAGAAATGTCATCAGCACACCAAGGGTGCCCAAGAAGCTAAAGGTCAGTCTGAACTTGTGTTTAGGCCAAACCTTAAGCCCAACCCTAGTCCTCACACTGGCCCTGCAGGACACGTGCTGACTTTGACGGACTTTACGACCGACTTTCTGAATGAACGGACTTGCCTACACACAATCCACCAAAGTCTGTCGAATTCGATGACGTACGACCGGACTAAAACAAGGAAGTTCATAGCCAGTAGCCAATAGCTGCCCTAGCGTGGCTTTTTGTCCGTCGAACTAGCATACAGACGAGCGGACTTTTCGACCGGACTCGATTTCGACGGATTGATTTAAAACATGTTTCAAATCTAAGTCCGTCCAACTTTTGAGAAAACAAAGTCCGCTGGAGCCCACACACGATCGAATTGTCTGACGAAATCCCGTCCTCCGGGCAAAGTCTGCCGTAAAGTCCGCTTGTGTGTACGCGGCATAAGAATCATCTGGTCTTTGCCAGAGATCCTGGTGGTGGGGCTGGAGGTTTGCCATGTGCTGCTTCAAGAAGGCCATCTTCCTGTATGTGCCTCCACTGGTGACACCGCAGAACATGACAGTTGGGAGGTTACAATGAGGGGGTTAGAGAGATGAGCAGGATTGAAGAACATAGCTGGGACAGAACAGATATCAATTGAATCAGCACCAATTGTGGAGTCAGGAAAGTTAGGAGATGTTAGAAACAAGAAGAACAAGATAGGAGAGATCAAGATCAACAGGCAGAAGACCAGGACAAATACTGGACAAAGTCAGCAACAGAATTTAGGATCAGTTCAAGCCAAACAAAAAGAAGCAAGTCAGGTCACCACAGAGGGCAACATGGGAAAAGAAGCCATGGGAAACGACAGCACAACTGGAGGAATGATAGTGTCTTACTCCTGCAGTTGGCACTAGAGCCCAACAGAAGGGATGAGCACAGGCCTGGTCGAATTTGGATTCAAATTAAACTCAGAAGGAATCTCTAGCTGCTGCCCAACGCTTCCAGAGTATTTGGCCATATTGAAATTATATCATGAGCATCCCCTTCCACTGTCTACATGCAACTGCAAAACAAATAATGCCCTCACCACAGTTGATTGGGTGATAACATAGTTACATAGTTACATAGTAGGTGAGGTTGAAAAAAGACACAAGTCCATCAAGTCCAACCCATGTGAATAATGGGCGGGAGTGGCAACTTCTGGGTTCAGTCTAAACTTGGGTTCAGATCAATCCCAGAAGGAAGCTATAACTCCTGCCTGTGCCAACCAATCACATGCGACCAGAGGCATATTAGGCATTTTAGGTCAATGTTGTCATGAGCATCCCCACCCAATTGTGTAGGTGCAGTGAAAGTGAAAGTGAAGGTGGAGTGAAAATGCCCTGGTTGTAGTTGGTTGCGAGGCAATGGGCAGGAGTGGCAATTTCCTTCTGGGGTTTGGTCTGAAATTGGGTTTAGATCAAACCTATTGCCACCCAATCAACTGCAGCCAGAGCATGTGGGCAAATTGGGTCAATAATTTCATGAGCATCCCCACCCCCAGAGGCGGGGTGGGAAATGTCCTGGCTGCAATTGATAGGACTGCAATGGGCGGGAGTGGCAACTTCCTTCAGGATTCGGTCTGAAATTGGGTTTAGATCAAACCCAGAAGGAAAATTCCAGCATTACACAAACAAAGAAAAACCCAGAAGAAAGCCATCCCTCCCACCCATTGCCAACCAATCAACTGCAGCCAGAAGATGTGGCCAGATTAGGTCAACGATGTCATGAGCATCCCCACCCAATTGTGTAGGTGCAGTGAAAGTGAAAGTGAAGGTGGAGTGAAAATGCCCTGGTTGTAGTTGGTTGCGAGGCAATGGGCAGGAGTGGCAATTTCCTTCTGGGGTTTGGTCTGAAATTGGGTTTAGATCAAACCTATTGCCACCCAATCAACTGCAGCCAGAGCATGTGGGCATAGTGGGTCAATAATTTCATGAGCATCCCCACCCCCAGAGGCGGGGTGGGAAACGTCCTGGCTGCAATTGATAGGACTGCAATGGGCGGGAGTGGCAATTTCCTTCAGTATTCGGTCTGAAATTGGGTTTAGATCAAACCCAGAAGGAAAATATCCAAGCATTAGTTGCTCCTCATTTGCCATTACACAAACAATAAAGAAAAACCAAGAAGAAAGCCATCCCTCCCACCCATTGCCAACCAATCAACTGCAGCCAGAACATCTGGCTAGATTAGGTCAACGATGTCATGAGCATCCCCACCCGCAGCAGTGAGGTTGGGAATTGCCTGGCTGCAATTGATTGGGGGCAATGAGAGGGGAGTGGATTCGGTCTGAAATTGGGTTTAGATTAAACCCAGAAGGGGGCAGTCACCACTGCCCACTGCCACCCAATCAGCTGTGGCCAGGATATTCCCCACTCTGCCATTGGGGTGAGGATGCTCATGACATTGTTGACCTAATATGGCCACATTTTATTGGGTGGCAATGGGTGGGAGAAGCTTCCTCCTGGGTTTCGGTCGGAACCAAAGTTCAGACCAAACTGGTGATCATCTCTACCCAATGGTCAAGATCTTCAAGAACTCTGCTGTGCCCTTTTTAATGAACGGAAGAGAAAATCTTTTAACGTCCTCTGGTGGAAAACATGACCGATCGAACGTTACCCTATATATGTTTCTTCAACCGTTCTTTACATTACTGGGATACAAACAAACTGCCTATCATTAAACACTGAACATATGGTCCGAGCAAAACACAGGCTACATTTTTATATTTTCTTTTTTTTTTTTTTCTCAAGCCTCAGAGATGTCACCGGCGCTCACAAAGTCGTAGCGGTTTGATGGCACAAATGTTAATTAAGAATTCCTTTTGACTCACGGTGGAAGGGGGAAAAAAAAAGCCCTCGCCATATGTTCCCGAATATATAACATTTATGAGAGGCATAATTTATGCTATTTTGTCTCTCCGTACTTAATCAAGTTAAATAAATTTGAACGCAGGGCTACATTTCAATGTTTGTGAGTGCGCAGCGAGTTCATATATTTCAAAAGCGACAAATCAGCTCTGTGGAAAATATAAGTTTTCTGTTTGTAGTGGCGGCTGCGTGCAGATGGATGCATGCAAATTCCTTCTGCCCTTGGGGGGGGGGGGCGGGAACAGCAACCAGCGATTATTACTAATATTATGTTGAAGAACTCTGGTCTGTAGATCTTAACAAAGAGGTTGTTAAACTCAAAATTAAATGTTGGATCTATGCTTATTTTCTTTTTGAGGGCAAAAGCGAACGTTTGCGTGGCAGTAATGTGCGTGAAATTGGGTTTAGATCAAACCCACAAGGGGTTAGCGGTCAATTCTGCCCACTGCCACCCAATCAGCTATGGCCAGGGCATTCCCCACCCCGCCTTTTGGGCATGAAGATGCTCATGACATTGTTGACCTAATAATGGCCATATGTTCTGGCTGCAGTTGATTGGGTGTCAATCGGTGGGGGAAGCTTCCTTCTGGGTTCGATCCAGACTTTTTTTTTTTTTTACCTACATTTTAGCAACTCAGCATATTTTTAAAAATAAAGTGGACCTGTACATGTTAATGTAGAACTCCGGACAAAATAAAAAAAAAAGGCCATATAGTATATGATGCAGTCTGACGGTAGCATTAATATTTTGACTTTCTGAGTCCCCCTGTAACATAGTTGAACTGCCTGTGGATCCTGCCATTGGATCCGCTATATTTCCACTTCCTAGAATAGGATGACAATGCTGTTGGTTCTTCAGGAAGATCACAAAGGAGCGTTGTCACCCTGTGGCCAGGGAAAACTTAGATGGACTTTGAGAAAGAGACATATTAAAACCCAACTGCAGCTACCACTCCATTAAAAAAAAAAAAAAAATTTTAAACATAAACCTGACCACTGTAAGCTTCACACCCATATCTGCGCAGGGCAGGGCCGTCTTTAACACAGGGCAAAAGGGGCAGCTGCCCCGGGCCCAGTCTTTGTTGTGGGGGCCCAAGGCAGCTTCCCCTTGAGCCTGCACTGCCCGTAATTAGTTGATAAGTGGATTCGGGAGCGCCCACGAAAATGTTTTCCCAGGGTCCAATCAATAAAAAAAAAAAAGACAACCCTGCCACTGAGTAGTGATATATGGTTTGTCCCAGCCTCTGTAATGGTCATTTCTGCTGGACAGCTTGGACCGTTCCAAAACGTGCCAACATAAAGGATCTACTGGCGGCATCAACCTGGTAAAAAAAAACTATAACAACAAAATCAGTATGGGGGACTCAGTATCAGTAAAGCAAAAACTGTTGTAATAATTCTAGTGACAGACTGCAGCATAGATACCGTTTACTTATTCTGGCCAAAATTCTACACTAAGTCAAAGGGCTATGCTTATAGTCTTGCCAGAATGGACAGAGTAATTGGAGGAAGAGTAAGCAATGGGTTATTAAAAAAGCTTTTCCTGGATAAAATGCTGCTTCAGGCTCCCTTCAGTGCTATCCACTAAAGTTTAGGCGCTTTGTCTTTACATCCCCATGCAAGGAAGGAAGGAAAGGATTTCCCCAAGGAAAGATTGTGATTGGCTGCTTCTATCCTTCAGAGAGCATCACGTGAACAATACCAAAACATTCTCCAATTATGGATCCATGGCTTTTCTCAGGATGGGTTTCCTGATGGTGATAACAGTGGACCGTGTCTGTGTAATGTGTGTAGACACCATCAGAAGCCCATGTGACAGGGTGACAACATAGGAGCACAACTGGGAGATGGGGTGGAGTGTTGTCACCCTATAATAGGAAGCGCCATAATGGCAAGATCACTGGAAATTATTTTAATGAGACGACATTGACATGTTAAAGCGTCTATGACATTTTAGAGGTTGGGATGGATAAAGTGTAAGGGATTTGTTAATGAACTTTCCTGGAGGAAATGCTGCTCTGGGCTCCCTTCAGCGCTGCCCACAAAGGTCTAGACACTTTGTCATTTGATCACCGTGAAAGAGAAGGGTTGCGATTGATGCTTCTATCCTTCAGAGAACACCACGTGACTAATACTTAGGCCTTCGGACCTATGGCCTTCTCTATAAATGTATGGTAGTACTTATGGTGTATACACTGGACCATGTGTGTAGACTCCATCAGAAACCCATGAGACATGGTGACAACATAAGAGTACAACAAAGAGAGAGGGATAAAAGAGGAGGGGAGGGGGGGGGGAGAGAGGGGGAGAGAGAGGGGGGGAGAGAGAGAGGAGGGGAGGGGGGAGAGAGGGGGAGAGAGAGGGAGAGAGAGGGGGGAGAGGGGGAGAGGGGGAAGAGAGGGGAGAGAGAGAGGCGAGAGAGTGTGGAGAGAGAGAGAGAAAGAATGAAGAAAGAATATATATATAGAGAGAGAGAGAGAGAGAGAGAGAGAGAGAGAGAGAGAGAGAGAAGGAGAAAGAATAACGCGAGAGAGAGAGAGAGAGGAGAGAGAGAGGCGAGAGAGTGGGGAGAGGGAGAACACGCAAGAGCGAGAGAGAGAAAAGGGAGAGAGAGAGAGAAGGGGAGAGGGGGAGAACAGGAGAGAGAGGGGGGAGGGGGAGAAAAAGGGAGAGAGAGAGAGAGAGAGAGAAGGGGGAGAGAGGGAGAGAGAGGAGAGGGGGGAAGAGAGAGAGCATGCAAGAGCGAGAGAGAGAAAAGGGGGGAGAGGGAAGGGGAGAAGGGGGAGAACAGGCGAGAGAGAGGGGGAGAGAGAGAGGGGGAGAGAGAGGGGGGGAGAGAGGGAGAGATAGAGAGCGGGGAAGGGGGGAGAGAGAGGGGGGTGATAGGAAGAGGGAGAGAGAGCAAAGGAGAAAGAGAGAGAGGAGAGAGAAGCAAAAGAGAAGGAGAGAGATAGAGAGAATGGGAGAAACTTAGAAGGAATAAGAAAGAGAGAAGGAAGGAGAGAGAAAGGAAAGGGAAAGGAAGGGGGAAAAGGGTAGAGCAAATTAAGGAGAACAATGGTAGGGGAAAGGTAAAAAAATAAATAAAAAATAAAAAAGAAGGAAAAGGGAAAAGGAAAGGAAAAAGAAGGGAAAGATAAGGAAAGCAAAAATGAAGAAAATAGATGAAAAGAAATTAAAGGAAAGGAGAGTTAAGGAAAGCAAATGAAAGAGAAAGAGGAAAGAAATTACAACTGGAACACCAGGGCAAAGCGCAGGCCATCTATAACAGGAAGTGCCTGAACAAGGATATTCATAGCAGGATCACCAGGAATTATTTTAATGAAACATCAAGCGTCAAGAGATTTAGAGTTTGGGTTTACTTTTCAAGTGCCATAAATGATGTTCTTGGTGTTCCTTTAATTTTAAGTATATGTGCCCAAATCCACCGCAACTAAATCACGAGACAAAAACACATCATTCAACAAAGGGACCCCCGGGAACTTACATGACAGAGATTTCAAGAAATATACATAAAACTGAAGTTTTAACTGGAAGGTGAAATACGCACAGCTCAGATGTGGGAGCGGGCAAGGATTTGGACATAAGCTGCGGCGCAGTGTGCACTCGATATTTTTTTTTCATATTTTTCTGTGTTGGAGCAGATGGAAAGCAATGCACCCTGGGATATGTCATTTATCACTGTGACAATGTGTAGCTTACCCGTGAACCGCTCACCACAGGGGAACCGCCAGATCCCGAGCCCATCCCCCCGCAAAAACCAATGCTGGACCGCTGAAGTTTGGCAACGGCCGCACTGCTCATTAATTTAATCATATTAATTTATTAGTTGTGTACATCAAAGTTAATCCGCCACTGAATTGTCTCAAGCAACAGTTTCCGTGCCGGCAGCTCCCAGAAGGGCGCGCGAGCGGTGCTTACAATTCACATTCCTAGAAAAACAGCTGCACGTATGAAACTGCGGCGATCGAGGACATGGATTCAGGTAGGGGGTGGGGGGGGTAGAATTTTGTTTCCGTGGTAGTATAAAAAGCCTCACGGCAAAACAGGAACAAGGCTGACGTAAGACATGATGATCTAAAGTGGAATACACAAGTGAGATACGTAGACGATTTACTGCGGATGTGATCCAGATATGCCGGTACACCCGCAGTGACCTCACCGTTCAGTATTTCGGATAAAGAGTTTCAAATCGCTAGGTGGTATTTCTGTCCATTCAGTCTTGATATTACACATGCTCTCACACACACGCACCTTCGCATCTGCATAGGTGTGGCCAAAGTTCTAGACAAGGAGTTTTTCCAAGCACAAATCCCACCCCCCCACTCCAAACCTTCCCCTTCCAGGACAAATTCCCCATCCTAGCAAAAATCCCCCAACAAATTTCCCCTCCTAGTACAAATACCCCCCCCCAATCATCCTTACTAGTACAAATCACCCCCCAAAAACCTATTTCCCCTCTACTAAATTACTTTTAAAGCACAAACTCCCCAAATCCCCCCTCCTACCACAAATCCTTTTCCCCTTTCCCCCCTCCCAATACAAATTCCCCAAAATCACCACTCCTAGCCCACCTCCCCAAAATAGCCCTCTTAGAACAATATTAACTTCCTCCCGTCCCCCCCAAATTCCCATTCTCAACACAAATCCCTTCAACTCCAATCTTCTAGTGGTCCCCCCCTCTACCTCGCATGATACCACCACCATGGTCACCCCTCCTGTCCACCCCTTGTCCTGGCCCTGGCGTGGTGATACAGCTTTACTGTCCGGTCAGCAGATTAGGGGGGCGGTTCCATGACCAGGCTGTTTCCCTTAACTGTAGAAAGTGAAAATGCTGCGCTAAACCCTAAATGTGAAAAACAAAAGCAGCTGACACACAAACAGACCAAGTCCACTGAGAAATAACAACAAAAAGTGCAGCGCTAAAAATATCTAACATGTGATAATAAACATGTAAATATGAAATAAACACCCTTTCGAATGCAAAAAAATATGAACAACAAATTATAATCAGATGTCCTTATGTGAAATATGGAACAGCAAATTGTAAAAGTCCATATAAAAAATAGTGAAGGGATATCTCCTCAAGTTGGAAGGCAACAGTGAACACCAGAAGACGTGTGGATATTCAATGAAAATGAATGGGTACCCTTACCGGTTCTGTAGGACGCACTTATCCTATAGCAGTGAGTCAGAAAGGCATAGGGAGGATCTCCCGTGATGTCCAAACCAGATGGTGTCTTGTGGGCCGCGAGCCCCGATGGATGATGGTAGACACAGGTGGGAGTTGAGCGGCTGCCCCTCACATTCCGCGTTTCCGGGGGGGGGGGGATGATCCAAAGATGGTAATTCAGCATAGAAACGTGGAAAAAGAAAAAGGGGAGCTCCACATGGTGTAGGTCAAACAAATGGGATTTACTGTAGTAAAACACCATACACCTTACATAAATAAAAAGTGCAGGGGGGCCTGTTGAAGACTGTTTAGTCGAAACGCATAGGGCTAGCATCTCCAGCTTCCCACATTGCCATTTTTAACCTTAATGTGATCACTTTTTATTTATGTATGGTGCTCAACTCCCACCTGTGTCTACCATAATCCATCGGGGCTCGCGGCCCACAAGGACATCTGATTATAATTTGTTGTTCATATTTTTTGCATTCGAAAGGGTGTTTATTTCATATTTACATGTTTATTATCACATGTTAGATATTTTTAGCGCTTCACTTTTTTTGTTGTTTCCCTTAACTAAAATCCTGAACGTTGAGGTTACGGGGGGGTATGCTGGTGTCTCCGAATCAGGAAACAGCAGCGGTAAATCGTCGACGTATCTCACTGTCACACAGCACAGCCTGCCCAATCACCAGCCCTTTTTCTGCTGCAGTAGAGCAACACAGCTTGGGCACCTCAACACCCCCAACCTGTGATTGAGACAGTGGAGGAGCAGAAACCGGTTGATGAGGTCATCTAAGAAACGTGCACACGTTGCACCCACCAAACCACATGGTACTTTTCCCGCGTATTGAAATGCCCTGCCCCCCTCTTACAGTTCTAATAATTTTTCTGGTGGCGTTTATTTGGGTTACAAAGCAGCACCTCCCCATTCCTCGCCTAGACGAGAGTTACATTTTTTGGACCTGATCCCCCCTCCCCCCCACCATTCCTGCATATTAGCAGATGTGTTGCAGGGCTTCGAGCCCAGAGCAAACCCAATGGCATATCTGTGCACACATTGGTTTCTCTCCACCTTCTGCGCATGCGCAGAGTTTACCGCACATGTGCAAAGACACCTGTCAGGGAAGACATCTGCCATTTTTGCACATGCCCATCAGAGTGCTCATCAATGTTTCCCCCTACAATAGACGCGAATGGGACTGCCTGTATGGGATGCACTTGAATGGGGAGGAAGGAGCGCGCCCACAATGCCGCATCTTAAAGGGGACGTACCTGTACGCCCGTTTGCCCGTGCCCGTGCCATTGTGCCGACGTATATCGTCGTGCGCCGGTCGGCGTGTGGTTAAATCAATTTATTCTTGATATTTACTTGATGCCAGGAAGATCCCTCAAAGAATACATTGGCGTGAGGGCAGCCATGTTGTGCAGACTGCGGCGTTGCCCTTTTTTGCTGCCTTCTTGCATTAACATGATTATTGAGCGAATTTCTAGCTGTACTCAGAGGCAGAGTAATTAGCTCTTCCATGCGATCCTCCCGGGAACTCGGGACAATGCCGCGGCCGCCCGTAATAAAATGAATTATCAGGAAAAGAATTCCCATTGTTGTTGTTTTCCTGCCCAGTTATATCTTTTGTCAATGTAAACATCTCTCTACCATCCGGCATTTTCCTAGATAACCTTGGAGTCACTTTGATACATTGAAACCCTCAGCTATCTCTTCCGAACGTTTACAATGTATCTAAACCCAAGAATAAAGAATGTAACATATTGTAGCATACTCATTCTAAGATGTGGTGGCTGATTTTTTTATTCCTCCTTTATTTTCACCTAGTGATCCTGCCAGTAAGTCTGTTGTTTTTCAGATTACTTTTAGGCCTCATTCACACAAGATGTAATATACAGTACTCCTGTGCAGGGCCTGGGATGCACAGGTGTTCTGTCCAACCTATGCTCTATGAGTAACGAGTAAGCACTTAGTATAAGTGCGAAACGCGTTAGCTGATTGCCTGTACTTTCTGCCACAGTGTTTTGTATGCTATATGCTCATGCATTTATAATAAATAATTTTTGAACTACATCTTCCTGGAGTGCGGCTGTCCGGATTTTCTCATCTACCTTCAACCTATGCTCTTGGTTGAGCTGGTAAGTGTATATATTGATTGGTTTGCGCAAAAGTTATAGCGTCTACAAAATAGGGGATAGATTTATGGCATTTTTATTATTAATTTTTTTTTAATTAGTAATGGTGGCTAACTGTGATTATTTTCGGGACTGCGACATTATGGCGAACACATCGGACACTTCTGACACTATTTTGGGACCACTGTCATTTATACAGCGATCAGTGCTATAAAAATGCATTGATTACTGTGTAAATGACACTGGCAGGGAAGGGGTTAAACACTAGGGGGCGATCAAGGGGTTAAGCGTGTCCTAGGGAGTGATTCTAACTGTGGGGGGGGGATGGGCTAAAACTCGTATGACAGCGATCACTGCTACCGATGACAGGGAGCGGTGATCTCTGTCATGTCACTAGGCAGAACGGTAAAAATGGCTTGTTTACATAGGAATCTCCCTGCTCTTCCGCTCCGTGACGCGATCGCGGTCACCCGGCAGACATCAAGTCTGCGGTACCCGCGGGCGCGGTCACGGAGCGCGCAGCTTCGTTTAAATAAAATTGGGCTGCCACGCCCTCAAAAAACACAGTCTTGACTGGCCAGTGTTCCTAAAAAAAAAACCGCATACATCACTTGAGCATAATCACCCCAGATCGTTACAGTATATACAGTATCTGACAAAAGTAAGTACACCCCTCACATTTCTGTAAATATTTTCTTCTATCTTTTCATGTGACAACACTGAAGAAATGACACTTTGCTACAATGTAAAGTAGTGAGTGTACAGCTTGTATAACGGTGTAAATTTTCTGTCCCCCCAAAATAGCCAGGATTACTCACTGATGGTAGATTAGTATGAATGTGGGGGTGCTCTCCGAGCATAAATGAGTGAGTAATCCTGGCTTTTTTGCACATACCCCTTTTGCATTTATGCTTGCTATAATATAAGGAGGACATACAGCTATCAATTGTCATTGGATTTGTATCCTCATTTAGCATCCATTCAGCCGCGAGGACATACAGAGGATGATTTACCAAAGGCAAAAAGACTGTGCACTTTGGAAAGTGCAGTTGCACACGGCAAGAGCAGTTGCACCAGAGTTTAGTAAATGAGCAGAAGCTCTGCTGACAAAAATGCTTGCACATGGTTTTTTCCATATCTACAATCTGTACGCTACTTCTCTTCAATTTTTGATGGGCTGGTATGCCACATATGTACCAAAACTCCTGATGAAGCTCAGGAATTGAGCGAAACATGTTGAGTGGTATTCATTGAGTGGTATTCATTGGTTTTGTCAATATCTTATCACAATTGATGGATTCAGATTGAAAGATTGTTTGTTTTTAGATGTCTTGGTGATATTTTGTAATAAAAATTTTGAATAAAAGATCCGTTTTTAGATAGTTCAGATTTTGCATACATTATTTATCTGGTTTGACTTGATACTGTTAAGCACCTTAAAAGTCCCAGGGGTAATTTTACCCCAATCCCTCCTATTTATACTCAAGCAAAAATGCTGTTTTTTTTTTTTATTTTCCTTGCACGTGATTGGGTATTCTTTGCAAAGTGAAGCTTCACCTCATTTACTAAACTCTGGAGCGACTGCACTTGCAGAGTGCAATTGCACTTGCCAAGGTGCACAGTCTATTGGCCTTTGGTAAATCAACCCCACTGTCTTATTATAGACCCCTCGGCATATGGGTATAGTGCACATCTATATACTCGCATGTCCCCACTTGTGTGGTTACACATCGCTTTCATATCCAGTGGTAATACTATGTTGGACATTTGCTATATGCTTATTTAAAATAACACAGGAAGAGAACTTTGGATTGATCTACATCTCAGGATATACCAACTCCTACCAGGCGGAATTAGGCCCCTCTGTTCTCTTCTACATTACAGCATTCGATCATAGATTTTTTTTGTCCTTTCATTGTTTATTTTTCCTGTCCCATTTGTCCCCACTTTTTACCATCCTCTTTCTTCTCGTGACTGACTGACGGACTACAGGTACCACGGCTAGCCATTGAGCTGTTCGTGTTTGGGAACAGCGTGAACACTTAGTGCATTTGCATTATCCCCTCAGGAATTGTATGGTTTAGCCTGTATTCTCAGGTAGTAGGTGGTCTCTTAGGTGCTATAGGGGGGGGGGGGGGGGTGCTATTTATTGGGGTAGGGAGAAACCTCCCCATTTGCGGGCTTCCTCACTCTTTTATGAGGGATTATATACTGTTTACAGGAAGGGTACAGATAATTTGGTGGGATTCTCCTTACCGGTATTCCCACCATATCTGTCTTTTAGGGGTGGTTGTGTACACATTTTTTATGTGCTCAGTTTTGTATAGCTAATAAATCTTTTTTGTAGTTTACTCTCTTTAGTGTGTTTTGGTCATTTAGTGTCATGGTCTGGGGCTGCATGAGTGCTGCCGGCACTGGGGAGCTACAGATCATTGAGGGAACCATGAATGCCAACATGTACTGTGACATACTGAAGCAGAACATGATCCCCTCCCTTCAGAGACTGGGCCGCAGGGCAGTATTCCAACATGATAACCACCCCAAACACACCTCCAAGAGGACCACTACCTTGCTAAAGAAGCTGAGGGTAAAGGTGATGGACTGGCCAAGCATGTCTCCAGATCTAAACCCTATTGATCATCTGTGGGGCATCCTCAAACAGAAGGTGGAGGAGCGCAAGGTCTCCAACATCCACCAGCTCTGTGATGTCATCATGGAGGAGGAGAAGAGGACTCCAGTGACAACCTGTGAAGCTCTGGTGACCTCCATGCCCAAGAGGGTTAAGACAGTGCTGGAAAATAATGGTGTCCACACAAAATATTGACACTTTGGGCCCAATTTGGACATTTTCACTTAGGGGTGTACTGACTTTTGTTGCCAGCGGTTGAGACATTAATGGCTGTGTGTTGAGTTATTTTGAGGGGACAGAAAATTTACACTGTTATACAAGCTGTACACTCACTACTTTACATTGTAGCAAAGTGTCATTTCTTCAGTGTTGTCACATGAAAAGATAAATAATAAAAAATAATATTATATATATATATATATATATATATATATATATATATATATATATATATATAAAATATTTCCAAAAATCTAAAGGGGTGTACTCACATTTGTGAGATACTGTATACACACACACACACTTGTCAAAAGTATTGGGACACCTGCCTTTACACGCACATGAACTTTGATGGCTTCTCAGTCTTAGTCCGTAGGGTTCAATATTGAGTTGGCCCCGCCCTTTGCAGCTATAACAGCTTCAACTCTTCTGGGAAGGCCGTCCACAAGGTTTAGGAGGGTGTCTATGGGAATGTTTGACCATTCTTCCAGAAGCGCATTTGTGAGGTCACTTATGTTGGACGAGAAGGCCTGGCTCGCAGTCTGCGCTCTAATTCATCCCAAAGGTGTTCTATCAGGTTGAAGTCAGGACTCTGTGCAGGCCAGTCAAGTTCCTCCACCCCAGACTCGCTCATCCATGTCTTTATGGACCTTGCTTTGTACACTGGTGGGCAGTCATGTTGGAACAGGAAGGGGCCGTCCCCAAACTGTTCCCACAAAGTTGGGAGCATGAAATTCTCCAAAATGTCTTGGTATGCTGACTCCTTAATGCCCTGTATACACGGTCTGATTTTCCAATGGAAAAAGTGCGATCGGATTGTGTTGTCAGAAAATCCGATCATATGTGGGCTCCATCGGACTTTTTCCATCGGAATTTCCGACACACAAAGTTTGAGAGCAGGCTATAAAATTTTCTGACAACAAAATCCGATCGTTTAAATTCCGATCGTGTGTACACAAATTCGACGCACAAAGTGCCACGCATGCTCAGAATAAATTAAGAGACGAAATCTATTGGCTACTGCCCTGTTTATAGTCACAACGTACATGTTTTACGTCAACACATTCAGAACGATTGGATTTTCCGACAACTTTGTGCGACCGTGTGTATGCAAGACAAGTTTGGCCCAAAATCCGTCGAAAAAATTCAGATGGATTTTGTTGTCGGAATGTCCGATCGTGTGTACAGGGCATAAGAGTTCCCTTCACTAGAACTAAGGGGCCAAGCCCTTAAAAACAACCCCACACCACAATCCCCCCTCCACCAAATGGACCAGTACAAGAAACAAGGTCTATAAAGACATGGATGAGTGAGTTTGGTGGGGAGGAACTTGACTGTCCTGCCCTCAACACCTTTGGGATGAATTAGAGCGGAGACTGCAAGCCAGACCTTCTCATCCAACATCAGTGCCTGACCTCACAAATGCGCTTCTGGAAGAATGGTCAAACATTCCCATAGACACCCCCCTAAACCTTGCGGACAGAAGAGTTAAAGCTGTTATAGCTGCAAAGGGTGGGCCAACAGAATAATGAACCTTACGGATGAAGGCTGGGATGCCATTAAAATCCATGTGCGTGTAAAGGCAGGTGTCCCAATACTTTTGACAATATAGTGTATGTATGTAAGTATATATATATATATATATATATATATATATATATATATATATGTTCATTCAGAATTCCCGCTGGTTGAACACATATATAAGGCAGCATGGCAGTGGCTTTATTCTCTGCTGGTACATACATGTGTCACTATTTTGTTGGGAGCATGAGGTATGATACATGGATAATAAAATAGCAATTTATTGAATGGAAATTGACACATACATATAAAAGTTGTTGAGAATGTCAAGCCGGATAAAAACATACATCAGTATAAAATTTGCATCAAGCAGCTATGCTTCTCCCTATACAAGTTTTACACAGCCAGGTTGTTTGAATTAAATGAAAACACATCCTTTAATTTGACGCGTTTCGTCGAATGTAGTTTCACTTCTTCAGGAGTGGATGCCAACCAACGTGATCTGTCGGCTAAAAAAAAATGGATACATAAATTGTATTGTAGCACTCTCTCTAAAGGTGTGGGGAGTACAGATACTGTACATATGAGTGTCCTAAATAAAACAGGACTTACAAATCAGCTTGAAACTTGATCTAGAATAACACCTCCGAGTGGTGACCACTGCTCAATGTCTGTCCTGGGAATGGTGGAAGGGAATCATGGCACCCAATGGGAAAACCCAAGGGGCAAAATATTTTCTACACCCACAATTTTGTTTCACTATCATTCTCTTTCTTAGGATTGTTGGTCGTTTCCTGTCATTTTGCATCTTCCCATTCCATCCATGCACTCTTGAGTTCGGCCCTTGGGTTTTCCCATAGGATGCCATGGGGTTCCCTTCCACCATTCCCGGGACAGACATTGAGCAGCGGTCACCATTTGGAAGTGTTATTCTAGATCAGGCTTTCTCAACCAGGGTTCCATGGAACCCTAGGGTTCCTCCAGAGTTTGCTTGGGGCTCCTTGAGCTGTGGCTGATTGACATCCCATTTGATGGTGCTTGCATAATTCTGGAGCCTATGCCAATCGGCAGAGCCAACTGCATAACACTGATGGTCTTTTTAGCTGTCTATAATGGAGGCATTATGACCACCATGGCAAAAGGGTAATCTTTCCCACTGATCTCCAACAAATTGGTTTTAGAAGGGGTTCCCCCAAGTCCTGAAATTTACTTCAAAGGTTCCTCTTGGTTAAAAAAGGTTGAGAAAGGCTGTTCTAGATCAAGTTTCAAGCTGATTTAGAAGTTCTGTTTTATTTAGGACACTTGTCGAGTATTTGTACTTCCCGCACCTTTAGAGAGTGCTACAATACAATTTATGTATCCATTTTTAGCTTATAGATCACATGTTGGTTGGCATCCACTCCTCAAGAAGTAAAACTACATTGACGAAACGCGTCAAGTTATTGGATGCACTTTAATTTCATTCAAACAACCTGGCTGTGTAAGACTTGTATAGGGAGAAGCATACCAGCTTCATGCATATTTTAATACTGATGTATGCTATTATCCAGCTTGACATTCTAAACAACTTTTATATGTATGTGTCAATTTCTATTCAATAAATTGCTATTTTATTACCCATCTACCATACCTAATTTAAAGTCCCATGGGCAAATATTTTGTTTTGACATGTATCAGGATGTAAGCATGGCACAATAGGTACCAGATCACAATTGTATTATTAACGTGTTTACACCGGCGTCACACATATGGAGGTCCATGGAGATGGGCTTTCATCTGAGGCCCTGAGCACTCCCAGCGCAGTGACCACGCCATCACCGACGGCTACCAGTGGCTGGTAGGATGGGCTTCTGGGCTTCTGATCGCTGTGACTGCCAACAACAGCGATCATATAATTGGAATGTCCATGAAATGCCAAATCCTAAACACGTTTACGCCAGCATCATACATATATACAGCTCCATGGAAATGGGCTTTCCTCTGATGCCCTAAGTGCTCCCAGCACAGTGACCAGACAGCTACCAGTAGTTGGCAGGATGGGCTCCTGATCAAGTGATCGTTATGACCACCAACCGCAGTGATCGTATAATTAGAAAGCCCATAAATTGCCTTCCGGAACACGTTTACGCCAGCGTCACATATATATGCAGCTCCAAGAAAATAGGCTTTTCTCAGATTCCCTGAGCGTTCCCAGCACAGTGACCATACCATCACAGATGGGTATCAGTGGTTGGCAGGATGGGCACCAGATCACGTGATCTCCATTACAGCCAATCACAAGGATCATATAAATTAGAAAGCCCATAGCGCATCTCAACATCTTCACGCCATCGTCACGCGTATATGCATCGCTCACTCAGCGCTCCCAGCACAGTGACCAAGCCATCACCCATGGCTCCCGGTCCGGGGCTTCGGATCACGTGATCGCTGTGACAGCCAATCACAGTGGTCACGTATATACCCCTGCTGGTGTCCAGAATGTGGGATTAGGCATCAGCACACCAATTCAGGAGTGTAGGCGTATTCAATATGAGACACGCCGCTCAAACCAACCTCTGTCACCCAGCTGTAAGAGAACTGTTGTAGCGCATCGGGCGCGCTCGTGCACGCATACGGAACTTGGCGGATCGCAGGTGTGCCAATGCGCATGCGCAAAGGAATGTGCGCGCTCGCTGGAGCGCGTCCACAGTTCCCTTTGGCGCCAGACGGCCTATTTAAAGGGATGCACTGACCCCTGCTCAATGCTGATTGATCTTCAGCTGTTCCCTGATGCCCTGAATCCGGCTGTTATCCTGCTTGATACCCGTTGCTGAACTTGGCTTTCCTTGACCCTGCTTCTGGACTCTCCTATACTCCTGATCACTGGTTCCTGTTCCCGGCTACCCATTTGACCTTGCCCCTGCCTAATGCCTTGGTACCCTGCTCGCCGCCTGCTACCGAACCCGGCTATCCTAGTGACCTCGCTTCTGTTTCCTGCTTGGCTCAACACTACCCTCTGAGTGTCTGCGACAACGGTCCGGCGACCAGCTGCGACTTCCTGCCTTCCAAGAGTCGCATCCTCTGCTGCAAGTTTCCAGGGCTACATCTGCAGGCACTCATGTTCCTCCTGTCCCTCGGCTTCCCACTCTCAGCGGGACCTGGGCTGGAGATACAAGAGAGGTTGACCTTGTCACTTCAGACTCCGATCAGGTACACGACACCAGCCCTGGTGGGCGAGGCGAAACGCGTCAGTAGGTGTGGTTGGAGCAGCGCTGGCTGGAGCCATACACCGTTACATTTATATATGAAGCACCAGCGGTCAATCTGACACTAACTGACACTGTTTGGGGACCAGTGGCACAATACAGTGATCAGTGCTAAAAATATGCACTGTCACTGTACTAAATGACACTGGCTGGGAAGGGGTTAACATCTAGGGCGATCAAAGGGTTAACTGTGTGCCCAGCCAGTGTTTTGGTGCACTGCTTTTACTAGGGAAAGAGATGGATCCTAGTACCTGCTTTGCAGGAACACAGAATTCATTCCTTCCCGTCAGAATGGAGATCTGCCTCATTTACGTAAACAAATCCCCAGTCTGTGTGTTTTACAGACAATCGGTGGGTGCCAGAGGACACTGAGTGCTCGGCACCCGCAGATCGGCTTCTGCTGTGAATAATCACGTGCTCCCCCTGCTGGCAGAAGTGCACCCCCTGCTGGCCGAAGTGCACCCCCTGCTGGCCAAAGTGCACCCCCTGCTGGCCAAAGTGCACCCCCTGCTGGCCAAAGTGCACCCCCTGCCTGTAGAAGTGCGCCCCTTGCTAGCCGAAGTGCACCCCCTGCTGGCCGAAGTGCACCCCCTGCTGGCCGAAGTGCACCTTCTGGTTGTAGAAGTGCGCCCCTTGCTGGCCGAAGTGCGCCCCCTGCTGGCAGAAGTGCGCCCTCTGCTGGCAGAAGTGCGCCACCTGCTGGCCGAAGTGCGCCACCTGCTGGCCGAAGTGCGCCACCTGCTTGTAGAAGTGCGCCCCCTACTGGCCGAAGTGCGCTTCCTGCTGGCCGAAGTGCACCCCCTGCTGGCCGAAGTGCACCCCCTGCTTGCAGAAGTGCGCCCCCTGCTGGCTGCAGTGCGCCCCCATGATCCACACACATGATCCTGCACAGAGCTGCCGCCGTGTAGCAGTAAAACTGCTATAGGGCGGTCAGCAAGTGAATATGAAATAATCTCACTGCAAGTGTGATGTACATTTTGGCACGTTTTGGGGTATGTGTGCTGAAACGCACAGGTGTGAATGGGGTCTCATAGCTAATTTTCACCATATTTATGATGACATCACAACATGCCAATAATAACAATGTAAAAGATTATTATTGTATAGACTTTTTAGGTATGGCATCTTTTTGCATTTATTGTCATTATTATAGTGGTGCTATAACTTGGGCAGCTGTCATGCGCACTATGCTAAGCGGAGTTCTCCCTTAATTAGAATGAACTGGCGCACACGTACATAATTAATTACTGCCGATGACACACGTTTCAGGAGGTTTTTTTTCCCTCCCCGCACCATGCGGAGGGCATCGCGCTGAAGACAGCAGCCACTGTGGCGCTCCCAGCAGACTGCGCCACTTAAATCAATATTAGTTTACTTCCCGTGGATGAGGAGGAAAAGGCTGATCGGATAATGACTCTCGTTACCTGTGGGGGAGATCAATCCTGGAGATAAGAGACCCGGCACTCCGTGCGGAAGAAGACGTGCGTTCTCCTGGATGGCGACTCCCAGCGAACGCTTCGGGGGCCTCCCGGGCCGAGAGCTGCAGAGGAATAGAAGGATTCAGAATCAGATATAAAGAATACATCAGAGCGCGGCGAGGAAAAAGGCTGAACTCACTAAATACAGAGTTTACCTTCAACAACCTTCCCAATGAGATCAGCTAATAAGAGAACAGAGAGCGATAGTATGAAAGAGGGGGAGGGGAGGAGAGAGAAAGTAAATACGACAGAGAGAGGGCGAGAGAGAGAAAAAGAGAGGGGGCGAGAGAGAGAGAGAGAGAGAGAGAGAGAGGGGGGGGGGAGAGAGAGAGGGGGGAGAGAGAGAGGGGGGCGAGAAAGAGAGGGGAGAGAGAGAGGGGGGCGAGAGAGAGAGAGAGAGGGGAGAGAGAGAGGGGGGCGAGAGAGAGGGGGGCGAGAGAGAGACAGAGGGCGAGAGAGAGAGGGGGAGAGAGAGAGAGGGGAGAGAGAAAGGGGGCAAGAGAGAGGGCGAGAGAGAGAGGGGGCGAGAGAGAGAGGGGGAGAGAGAGAGGGGGCGAGAGAGAGAGAGAGAGAGAGAGGGGGGCGAGAGAGAGAGAGGGGGCGAGAGAGAGGGCGAGAGAGAGAGGGGGGCAAGAGGGCGAGAGAGAGAGGGGGGCGAGAGAGGGCAAGAGAGAGAGGGGAGAGAGAGAGGGTGAGAGAGAGAGAGGGGAGAGTGAGATAGGGGAGAGAGAGAGGGGAGAGAGAGAGGGGGCGAGAGGGCAAGAGAGAGAGAGAGGGGGGGGAGAGAGAGGCGAGAGAGAGAGAGGGGCGAGAGAGAGAGAGAGAAAGAGAGGGGGCGAGAGAGAGAGAGGGGAGAGAGAGAGAAAGAGAGGGGGCGAGAGAGAGAAAGAGAGAGGGGAGAGAGAGAGGGGGGGGCGAGAGAGAGGGGAGAGAGAGAGAGGGGGGCAAGAGAGGGAGGGCGAGAGAGAGGGGGGAGAGAGAGAGGGGGGGCAAGAGAGAGAGAGAGGGGGAGAGAGAGAGAGGGGCGAGAGAGAGAGGGGGGGCGAGAGAGAGAGGGCAAGAGAGAGAGAGAGGGGTGAGAGAGAGAGAGAGGGGGCGAGAGAGAGAGGGCGAGAGAGAGAAAGAGAGGGGGGGCGAGAGAGAGGGGAGAGAGAGGGGGGGGGCGAGAGAGAAAGAGGGGAGAGAAAGAGGGGGAGGCGAGATAGAGAGGGGAGAGAGAGAGGGGGGCGAGAGAGAGAGAGGGGGGAGAGAGAGAGGGGGGGAGAGAGAGGGGGCGAGAGAGAGAGGGGGCGAGAGAGAGAGGGGGGGTGAGAGAGAGAGGGGAGAAAGAGAGAGAGAGGGGACGAGAGAGGGCGAGAGATAGAGGTGGGGCGAGAGAGAGAGAGGGGGGAGAGAGAGAGGGGGGCGAGAGAGAGAGGTGGGGCGAGAGAGAGAGAGGGGAGAGAGAGAGAGGGGGGGCGAGAGAGAGAGAGGTGGGGCGAGAGAGAGAGAGGGGAGAGAGAGAGAGGGGGGGGGGGCGAGAGAGAGAGAGGTGGGGCGAGAGAGAGAGAGGGGGAGAGAGAGAGGGGAGAGAGAGAGAGAGAGGGGGGGAGGTGAGAGAGAGAGAGGGGGGAGGTGGGAGAGGGCAAGAGAGGGGGGGCGAGAGAGAGAGAGGGCGAGAGAGAGGGAAGGTGAGAGAGGGGGCGAGAGAGAGAGAGAGAGAGGGGCGGGAGAAAGAGAGAGGGGTGAGAGAGAGGGGGTGAGAGAGAGGGGCGGGAGAAAGAGAGAGGGGTGAGAGAGAGGGGGTGAGAGAGAGGGGCGGGAGAAAGAGAGAGGGGCGAGAGAGAGGGTGGGTGAGAGAGAGAGAGTGGGGGAGAGAGAGTGAGAGGGGGGAGAGAGGGTGGGAGAGAGAGAGGGAGGGTGGGAGAGAGAGAGGGTGGGAGAGAGAGAGGGAGATAGAGGGGGCAAGAGAGTGGGCGAGAGAGAGGGCGAGAGAGAGAGAGGGTGAGAGAGAGAAAGGGCGAGAGGGAGGACGAGAGAGAGAAAGGGGGAGAGGGAGGGCGAGAGAGAGAAAGGGCGAGAGGGAGGGCGAGAGAGAGAAAGGGCGAGAGGGAAGGCGAGAGAGAAGACGAGAGAGAGAGGGCTAGAGAGAGAGAGAGAGCGAGAGAGACAGAGGGTGAGAGAGAGAGGGTGAGAGAAAGGGTGAGAGAGAGAGAAAGGGTGAGAGGGCGAGAGAGAGAGAAAAGAGAAAGAGAGGGGTGAGAGAGAGAGAGAGAGAAAGAGAGAGGGAGAGAGAAACCTCATAAGACAGAGAATAAAAGAGAGGGGGTATGAGAGAAGAGGATGGGAACAAAGAGGTGGAACAGAAAGGAGAGGGAGAGTTAAGCACCGTACACATGATCAGAATACCGTACAAAAAAAAAAGTTTTCTGCGCAATTGTACAATAATCTGATCGTTAGTATACAGCTTTCGTATGAAATTTTCCGACGGGACAAACACAAAACTTTTCGTTTAATCAGTACAGTTTTAATCCAAAAATACAATTCAAATACATTACATCACTTGCAAAACATTTTTCTGTCGTACGAGAATTTTCATACTTGAGTAACCTATTTGTTTTTGATATGGAGGCTAGCATGTATAATAAAAAAAAATAATAGTAATTCCTTTGATAATCTCGTGTGTATTAGGCTTAAAAGAAAAAGAGAGAAAGATAAAAAGGAAAAAAAAAGGGAAAAGACAGAGGTAAAAAGGGTGATAAAGAAGGAGAGAGCGTGGCAGAGAGAGAGAGCACAAGAGAGAGAGTGGGAGAGAGAGCAGGAGCGTGTGGGAGAGAACGCAGGAGAGAGAAAGAGAAAAAGAGAGGAAGATAAAAAGGAAGAGAGAAAGAGGAGGCAAAGAGAGAGAGAAAGAGGAAGAGGGAAATGAAAAGGAAGAGAGGAAGAGAGAAAAAAGGAAGAAAGGAAGAGGAAGAGAGAAGGAAAGAGAAAGAGGAAGAGGGAGTGGAAGAGGGGGAAAAAAAGGGAAAGGAAGCGAGAGAGAGAGAGAGAAAGAGAGAGAGAGAGAAAGTAAGAGAAAGAAATCAAGAAAAAGAAAGAGAGGAAGAGCAAGAAAGAGAAAAAGAAAGAGGAAGGGGGAAAGAAAGAGAAAGAAAGAAAGAGGAAGAAAGAAAGAGGAAGAAAGAGAAAGAAAGAAAGAAAGAAAGAAAGAAAGAAAGAAAGAAAGAGAAAGAAAGAAAGAAAGAAAGAAAGAAAGAAAGAAAGAAAGAAGAAAGAGAAAGAAAGAAAGAGGAAGACAGAGGAAGAGGAGAAAAAAAGAGAGAAAGAAAGAGAAAGAAAGAGAAAGAGAGAAAGAGAGAGAACGAGAGAATGAGAAAGAAATAAAAAGAAAGAAAAAGAGATAACAAGAGAGAAAAAGAAAAACAATATGGAAGAAAAGGAGAAAAAGAAAAGAAAAAAGAAGGATATATAGGATAGGCTGACCTAAGTTAGGTGTCAGAAGCAGTTAATAAGACATGATAATGGCCTCACTCAGGCAGGGAAGTGTTCGGGGAAGGAGGATGAGGATGGGCCCCGCTCTGTGTCACACGGTTTATTGTCCCCTCATGCGGGAAGATGGATTGCGGTGTACACCGGGGCACGGATAATAGGGTTAACCTCCCCTATCATGGCTGCCATCTCCTCGCAGGCCCCGCAGCCTCATATTAGGCGCTCAGGCTCAATTTCAAATCTGCGGCGTAAAAGAATGCAACAAAAAGCTATATATTTCTATACAGTGTCCCCTCCTCCCCGTAACCTGATTTGTGCCAGTCCTATTTCCATAGAAGGCCGTGCAATGCAATATCTTATCTGTAAATCTACTTCCAGCGCGGAATATATCAGCCGGAGTAATATAATGGGAAAATCACAATATATATTTCACCCACCAATTATTTTCCCGCGGCTGAAATTGGCTCTGTCTGTACCATGTCAATTCTGAGATATGGAATAGGAAATACATCCCCAAAAAATATCACCATAGCTATATACCATATATATCTACAGACACAACGACTGATATATTTATACACACAAATGATCACATGGAATAATAGGAGTTAATGAATCCATGATAATGAACTCTGAAAATTAAAGGCTTTAATTTGACAACTTTGTAGCAAGTTTTTTTTTTTTTTCTCTTTCTAGATTATTTAGTTATGGGTGAAATCTCATCCTTTATACTTAGCTGGCATTATAGGTGTGCAAACGGTCAAAAATCAAGAGAACAAATACCAACACAATCAAATTGACTGTGACTAAGGGTGAGCAAAATTGGGAGTTTTCAATGAAATTCAGGACACGGCGTAATTTTACTATCCAGCAAATGCATTGGAGTGTATAGTGTAAGAGGAAATGATGGTGCTTTTTTTTTGTTTGTTTATTTTTTTATTTTTTTTAAGGGTGTCAAGGGCTTTAATTGGCTCCTGGGTGTTAGAGAAGTTCCCTTCAACCAAGACATGTTTTTGTGCCAAAAAACCCCAAACACCAAACCGAACCTGACGCTATCCAAACACCAAACCGAACCTGACGCTATCCCAAACACCAAACCGAACCTGACGACATCCCAAACACCAAACCGAACCTGACGCTATCCCAAACACCAAACCGAACCTGACGCTATCCAAACACCAAACCGAACCTGACGCTATCCAAACACCAAACCGAACCTGACGCTATCCAAACACCAAACCGAACCTGACGCTATCCCAAACACCAAACCGAACCTGACGCTATCCAAACACCAAACCGAACCTGACGACATCCCAAACACCAAACCGAACCTGACGCTATCCCAAACACCAAACCGAACCTGACGCTATCCCAAACACCAAACCGAACCTGACGCTATCCCAAACACCAAACCGAACCTGACGCTATCCAAACACCAAACCGAACCTGACGCTATCCAAACACCAAACCGAACCTGACGCTATCCCAAACACCAAACCGAACCTGACGCTATCCAAACACCAAACCGAACCTGACGACATCCCAAACACCAAACCGAACCTGACGCTATCCCAAACACCAAACCGAACCTGACGCTATCCAAACACCAAACCGAACCTGACGCCATACCAAACACCAAACCGAACCTGACGCTATCCAAACACCAAACCGAACCTGACGCTATCCCAAACACCAAACCGAACCTGACGCTATCCAAACACCAAACCGAACCTGACGACATCCCAAACACCAAACCGAACCTGACGCTATCCCAAACACCAAACCGAACCTGACGCTATCCAAACACCAAACCGAACCTGACGCTATCCCAAACACCAAACCGAACCTGACGACATCCCAAACACCAAACCGAACCTGACGCTATCCCAAACTGAACCTGGCGCTATCCCAAACACCAAACCCAACCTGACGCTATCCCAAACACCAAACCGAACCTGACGCTATCCCAAACACCAAACCGAACCTGACGCTATCCCAAACACCAAACTGAACCTGGCGCTATCCCAAACACCAAACCCAACCTGACGCTATCCCAAACACCAAACCGAACCTGACGCTATCCCAAACACCAAACCGAACCTGACGACATCCCAAACACCAAACCGAACCTGACGCTATCCCAAACACCAAACCGAACCTGACGCTATCCCAAACACCAAACCGAACCTGACGCTATCCAAACACCAAACCGAACCTGACGACATCCCAAACACCAAACCGAACCTGACGCTATCCCAAACACCAAACCGAACCTGACGCTATCCAAACACCAAACCGAACCTGACGACATCCCAAACACCAAACCGAACCTGACGCTATCCCAAACACCAAACCGAACCTGACTACATCCCAAACCGAACCTGACGCTATCCCAAACACCAAACCGAACCTGACGACATCCCAAACTGAACCTGGCACTATCCCAAACACCAAACCCAACCTGACGCTATCCCAAACACCAAACCGAACCTGACGCTATCCCAAACACCAAACCGAACCTGACGCTATCCCAAACACCAAACTGAACCTGGCGCTATCCCAAACACCAAACCCAACCTGACGCTATCCCAAACACCAAACCCAACCTGACGCTATCCCAAACACCAAACCCAACCTGACGCTATCCCAAACACCAAACCGAACCTGACGCTATCCCAAACACCAAACCGAACCTGACGACATCCCAAACACCAAACCGAACCTGACGACATCCCAAACACCAAACCGAACGGCAAACTTAATGATAACCCTAACATTAGTTTATAAACAAAGCCATGTGATCCTTATATCATCACTGTTATGGTGATTACATGGGCTGGCTGGTTGGGAGCATTGCGTTTCAAAGAGAACTTTGCTTTTTCTTTTTTTTTTTAAGGGTGAGTTCACCTTTGTAATTTAAATGTACTACGCAATAAAGGGGTCTAGGTATTTAAAAACAACAATCCTTTTGTGAAGACAAATTGAGCTTATTAGAAATGATAATCATGAAGGCCAAGCAGGACTTCTTTTAAGGCTGCCCATAAAAAGTCCATTCTAGGATGTGAGATCAGTTAGGCGTACCTTCAGCATCTAAAGCCCCGTACACACGGTCGGATTTTCCGACGGGAAATGTTGGATGTGAGCTTGTTGTCGGAAAGTCCGACCGTGTGTACGCTCCATCGGACATTTGCTGTCGGAATTTCCGCCAACAAATGTTTGAGAGCAGGTTCTTAAATTTTCCGCCAACAAAACTTGTTGTCGGAAAGTCCGATCGTGCGTACACAAGTCAGTCGCAAAAAGTTCGCGCATGCTCCGAATCAAGCAGAAGGAGCCGCACTGGCTATTGAAATTCATTTTTCTCGGCTCGTCGTACGTGTTGTATGTCACCGCATTCCCACGTTCGGAATTTTTGGCCAACAACTGTGTGACCGTGTGTATGCAAGACAAGTTTGAGCCGACATCCTTTGGAAAAAAATCCAAGGTTTTGTTGTCGGAAAATCGGATCGTGTGTACGCGGCATGAAGGCAGATCTACAGGCCGAAGGCCAAACTACAGCCCACAGGTCACATCTGGCTCATTACGAAATACTTTCCTCATCCAGGGTCAGTGTTGTATCCTCAGTCTCAATGCTCCGACTGAGGATTCAGATCAGGTACAGTCCTACTATAAGCCTAATTAGATTGGTAAGGGGAGGTGGCTTTTTTTTTTCACAATAGAAGGGGGAGGTGGCTTTGATGGCGACCCTGACGTAAGGGGGGACCCCGACAGGAAGCCTGATGCAAGATCTCCAATGGAGATCCTGATGTAAAGGGAGGAATCGATGGGGACCCTGATGTGAGGGAGGACTCTGATGAGGACCCTGAAGTAAGAGGGGGACCCCAATCGGGACCCTGATGTAATAATAGGACCTCTGATGGGGATCCTGTTGTAAGAGGGGACTCTAAATGGGAATTCGATGCTTAAGGGGGGCTTCTAATCTAAAAAGAGGGGACTTTTGAAGTGATGGGGGCACTTCTGACGGGCAGCTATTTCCTGGAGCTTGCTTGTTCATTTACCTAAATTTTATTAATTCATTTATCAAACTATTATTTTTTTTTCAGCCCAGGAATATTTGTAAAATATATGATGTGGCCCTCATACGCAAAAGTTTGGAGACCCCCGCATCTATGGAACGAGTACTCTTTCGCCATCTCACAACCAGGCACATGCATGCGCAGTGTACTCTCCGTCAGCCAGTGCTCATTCCTTAGATTCTGTGGGCATTCTTAATGAATCTCATGTCCTAGATCACTTGTCAAACACAAGTCCTCACACCTCTCCTGCAGCTGCTGCACCCCTCTCAACTCCTCCAGCAACAGAGAGGACAGAACTCGTCCTACAGATCCTGCGCCTCTCTGTACAGCCGCAGCACCCCCTCGCCTCCACCTCCCCTGTTCTCAGCATTCATCAGACTCCAGAAGCTGACGCCAGCCCTCCTTTGGTCCTCTTCCAGACCCTGCACTTTCTGCTTCCCATCTCTGCCCCTAGCTTCTTCCCAGCAGAAGCACAAAGGTAAGGAGGGTGCACTGTAAAGTAAGGGAGGGTGGGGGGTCTCTTTACTTCTGATGTAAGGGGGGGGGGGGGTGGGTTGGGTGCTCTGGACATCTGGTCTTACAGATACAACTGGCCTTTTGAGGGCAACCATAATACTGTTGCAGCCCACGATGAAATGGAGTTGGACACCCCTGCCCTAGATTCTGTGCAGAACTTGACGGGTGTTGCTGAATGGAAGTTTTTTGGCCAAGCTTCAGGGAAGCCATACTTGGCCTACAGGCTCATCATTGAAGTAGGCTCATTTTGTCCCCAATTAAGATATATATTTTTTTTTACAATACTGGAAAGTACATTTATGGGAAAGTACATTTTATTACAAAGGTAAACTTAATCTTGAAGCTAATTTCAATGATCAGTGCCACAAGACCAACTTTGAGGCTAACTGCAACAAAATGTTGGCAAAATCTTCAATTTCACTACAAAAGTAAGTTCAGACTGGCTGCTCATACCCAACAATAACAGATTCATTCCATTCTTTATGGTGCTTCGAATTAAAAGTTTTTTTGCACAGAGAGATTTCCTGGCTTGCTGGAAAATGCCCACAAACAATCAGCCGTGAATGCAATGGTTCCTCCGCCATACTTGTGCCTCATCCATTCAATGGGCATTGGTCACAATATAAAATGCGGGTACAAGGCCAAGAGTTCACTGGGACATCGGCAAGGCCATTGGTCCTAATATAAAGTGATGGCACAGGGACAAGAGTCCACTGGGACATCGGCATGGCCATTGGTCCTAATATAAAGTGATGGCACAGGGACAAGAGTCCACTGGGACATCGGTATGGCCATTGGTCATAATATAAAGTGATGGCACAGGGCCAAGAGTCCACTGGGATATCAGCATGGCCATTGGTCCTAATATAAAGTGATGGCACAGGGCCAAGAGTCCACTGGGACATCGGCATGGCCATTGGTCATAATATAAAGTGATGGCACAGGGCCAAGAGTCCACTGGGACATCGGCATGGCCATTGGTCATAATATAAAGTGATGGCAAAGGGCCAAGAGTCCACTGGGACATCGGCATGGCCATTGGTTATAATATAAAGTGATAGCACAGGGCCAAGAGTCCACTGGGACATCGGCATGGCCATTGGTCATAATATAAAGTGATGGCACAGGGCCAAGAGTCCACTGGGACATCGGCATGGCCATTGGTCATAATATAAAGTGATGGCACAGGGCCAAGAGTCCACTGGGACATCGGCATGGCCATTGGTCATAATATAAAGTGATGGCACAGGGCCAAGAGTCCACTGGGACATCAGCATGGCCATTGGTCATAATATAAAGTGATAGCACAGGGCCAAGAGTCCACTGGGACATCGGCATGGCCATTGGTTATAATATGAAGTGATAGCACAGGGCCAAGAGCCCACTGGGACATCGGCATGGCCATTGGTCATAATATAAAGTGATGGCACAGGGCCAAGAGCCCACTGGGACATCGGCATGGCCATTGGTCATAATATAAAGTGATGGCACAGGGCCAAGAGTCCACTGGGACATCGGCATGGCCATTGGTCCTAATATAAAGTGATGGCACAGGGCCAAGAGTCCACTGGGACATCGGCATGGCCATTGGTCCTAATATAAAGTGATGGCACAGGGCCAAGAGTCCACTGGGACATCAGTATGGCCATTGGTCATAATATAAAGTGATGGCACAGGGCCAAGAGTCCACTGGGACATCGGCATGGCCATTGGTCATAATATAAAGTGATGGCACAGGGCCAAGAGTCCACTGGGACATCGGCATGGCCATTGGTCATAATATAAAGAGATGGCACAGGGCCAAGAGTCCACTGGGACATCAGTATGGCCATTGGTCATAATATAAAGTGATGGCACAGGGCCAAGAGTCCACTGGGACATCGGCATGGCCATTGGTCATAATATAAAGTGATGGCACAGGGCCAAGAGTCCACTGGGACATCGGCATGGCCATTGGTCATAATATAAAGAGATGGCACAGGGCCAAGAGTCCACTGGGACATCAGTATGGCCATTGGTCATAATATAAAGTGATGGCACAGGGCCAAGAGTCCACTGGGACATCGGCATGGCCATTGGTCATAATATAAAGTGATGGCACAGGGCCAAGAGTCCACTGGGACATCGGCATGGCCATTGGTCCTAATATAAAGTGATGGCACAGGGCCAAGAGTCCACTGGGACATCAGCATTGTACCCATTGCCTGTTCTTCAAGACCAGCCATAAAAAGCAGATTCCGTGTAACAAAAAGTTGGCCTTTGTGGCCAACCAGAATCTGTTTCCTACGTCAGCAACCAGCCAAGTCAAAAAAAACACAGTTCCTAAGGAGCAATTTAATCAAAGAAGTCCGCGCTTCCATCTTCTCATCACCACAGAAACAGCGATTGACTAACGGGATCGCCGCGGTACCTCTCCAGGACACCGATAAGCACGCTATTATTGTTTAATTGCATGCTGATTGTTTGTTGATGGTTTTAAGCCCTTGTTAATTGTGTGTACGAGCTTTTGTTGTTTCCTCTCGGTTTAAATTAAGAGTTTCATTAAAGTTTAAGCAACATTGAAGAACAGTTAGCGGGCTGGAGCTGGCGGGGATGTGAAATGAAGTTTGGAAAAAATAGAAAAAGAGACGGTGAAGGCCAACAGGAACCGAAAAACGTCCGCTAAAATAGTTCAGTGAGTTCAATATCTCCTTTGTGAACCAGAAGATGATTCTCAGGCCATCACTTCCCCGCCCCCCCAGTATGGAAGGAGCCAGGGATGTAAAGTGGAACTTAACTATTGTAATCATTTTAGCTTGTAGCATCCCCTCCCCTCACATTTTTAGTACCGTATTTTCGGTTTTCAAGCTCTTCCACTGTCGTATTTCCTCCTTTCTTATCTAGGCAAGAAGAACATACCTTTGGCCCGAAGCCTCCTTAAACATCCCCAATATATATCAAAAGGCTGCAAGCATTTGCTTGGTCGAGAGTCCTGCAGACAATATACACCAATCAGCCTTAACTTTATGGCCACCTATGCAATATTGAGTAGGTCCCGCTTTTGCCGCCATAACAGCCCTGACCCCGGCATGGACACCACTAGACCTCTGAAGGTACGCTGTGGTATCTGGCACCAAGACGTCAGTAGCAGATCATTTAAAGTCCTGTAAGTTTGCGAGGCGAGGCCGCCATGGATCAGACTTTCGTTTTTCCAGCACATCCCACAGACGCTCTATTGAATTGAGATCCGGAGAATGTGGAGGCCAAGTCAACATCTTAAACTCTTGGTCGTGTTCCTCAAACCATTCTTGAACCATTTTTTGGAGTGTGGCAGGGTGCATTATCCTGCTAAAAGAGGCCACTGCCATCAGGGAATACGGTTTCCATGAAGGGGTGTACTTGGCCACAAACAATGTTCAGGTAGGTGGTACGTGTCAACGTAACAGGAGTCTAGGAGTCAAGATTTCCTAGCAGGACATTACCCAAAGCATCCCACTGCCTCTGCCGGCTTGCCTTCTTCCCATACTGCATCCTGGTGCCAACACTTCCCCGGGTAAGCGACGCACACACACCCGGCCATTGATATGATGTTAAATAAAACGTGACTCCTCAGACCGGGCCACCATCTTCCATTGCTCCAGGTTCTGATGCTCACGTGCCCATTGTAGGTACTTTTTGGCTGTGGACAGCATGGGCACCTTGACCGCTCTGCGGCTACACAGCCCCATACACAACAAACAGCGACCATTTTTTTTTTCTGCTTCAACACATCACCTTCAGGGATAACATGTTCACTTGCTGCCTAATACATCCCACCCACTTTTAGTTGCCATTGTAAGCAGATAATCAATGTTATTCACTTTACCTGTCACTGGTGATGGAGTTATAGCAATGCTCTGTTCTCAGCAGGGATGGGTTTGATTTAAATCACTAGTAAAAATGCTTGATTTAGATCGTCGATTTGAATCATAATTTTTAAAATAGCAACTGTCATCTCTGTCCCGGCTCCTCCTCTGACCTGACAGTCCCATTCACTTTAATGGGACGGCTGGTGATGCGGCGGTCAGGGACGTGGCGGCAGCAGGTGAGCGGACGCCCGCTAACAGGCGCTGCCATGATGGGTCTGAAATGACAGGTGCTCTTTAAATGTAAGGACTCATTCTTTCTGGTGGTTGGCATATTTAATATTTGGAAACAAAATGAAGGTTTCCTATTTAGAAGAATAAGCCGTCAGGTTAGTAAAACTGCGTTATCAGAACCGATTCAATCGTACAGTTTGTAGTGTACATAGATTTGCAAAACAAAGGGATAAAGGAATATTCCTGAAGGTTTATCTCATGGTTACTGTGAAATTGTGTGAATGCATCAATGCAGTGCATGTTATCTCAGCTTGCAGAGCTTGGATTCATTGAATGAGTTTACCAAAATGAATATATTGCAGAATATATACAGCCTCATGCTACATAACTAAGCTCAATTTCATGCTGAATAAACTAAATTATTAATGTATCTTAAATAGAAAACGATTTTATCTCTATTTTATTAAAATAAATTTGATTAAAAAAGAAAAAGAAAAAACTATTTAAATTTTAAAAAAAAATCATATTTTTTTTTTAAATATTGATTTATATCCACCCTGCTACATGCTCTTTGACGGGGCTGGTCGGAGTATTTCTGGGATTTTCACACACAACCATCTCTCGGGGTTTACAGAGAATGGTGGGGAAAGGAGAAAATATCCAGTGAGCGGCAGTTGTGTGGAGGAAAATTACTTGTTGAGGTCAGAGGAGAATGGGCAGACTGGTTCCAGGTGATAGAAAGACAACAGAAACTCAAATAGCCACTCGTTACACCCAAGGTATGCAGAATACCATCTCTAAACGCACAACACATCCAACCTTGAAGCAGATGGGCTACAGCAGCAGAAGACCACACCGGGTGCCTCTCCTGTCAGCCAAGAACAGGAAACTGAGGCTACAATTGGCACAGGATCAGCAAAATTGGACAATAGAAGATTGGAAAAACGTTGCCTGGTCTGATGAGTCTCGATTTCAGCTGCGACATTCAGATGGAGGGGTCAGAATTTGGCGCATGGATCCATCCTGCCTTGTATCACCGGTTCAGGCTGGTGGTGGGGGTGTAATGGTGTGGGGGATGGGGTATCACTGGTTCAGGCTGGTGGTTGGGGTGTAATGGTGGGGGGGATATTTTCTTGGCACACTTTGGACCCCTCAGTACCAACTGATCATCGTTTACACACCACGGCCTACCCGAGTATTGTTGCTGACCATGTCCATCCCTTTATGACTACAGTGTCCCCATCTTCTGATGGCTCCTTCCAGCAGGATAATGCACCATGTCACAAAGCTCCAATCATCTCACCACTGGACAATGAGGTCCCTGTACTCCAATGGCCTCCAACACTCACAACATCTCAATCCAATAGATCAGGGGTCTCCAAACTTTTCAAACAAAAGGGGCCAGTTTATGGTCCTCCAGACTTTAGGAGGACCAGATTGTGGCCAGCAGGGGGCAAAAAATGTATTGGCCCAGCACCAGTGGCCTCAAAGTCGGTGGTCAGTAGGAGAAGGTGTAGCGCCCCTATTAGTAGGAGGAATAGTATCCCATCATTTGTATCAGTGGAATAGTGCCCCCTTGTTGGTGTCAGTGGGCAAACCAGATGCTGTTTCCTACGTCAACAACTAGCCAAGTCAAAAAAAACACAGTTCCTAAGGAGCAATTTAATCAAAGAAGTCCGCGCTGCCATCTTCTCATCACCATAGAAACAGCGATTGACTAACGGGATTGCGGTACGTTCCTCTCCAAACTTGGCCAATCCCATCATTGGTACCAGTGGAAGGAATAGTGCCCCCCTTGTTGGTGTCAGTGGGAGGAATAGTGCCCCCCTTGTTGGTATCAGTGGAAGGAATAGTGCCCCCCTTGTTGGTGTCAGTGGGAGGAATAGTGCCCCCCTTGTTGGTGTCAGTGGAAGGAATAGTGCCCCCCTTGTTGGTGTCAGTGGAAGGAATAGTGCCCCCCTTGTTGGTGTCAGTGGGAGGAATAGTGCCCCCCTTGTTGGTATCAGTGGAAGGAATAGTGCCCCCCTTGTTGGTGTCAGTGGAAGGAATAGTGCCCCCCTTGTTGGTGTCAGTGGAAGGAATAGTGCCCCCCTTGTTGGTATCAGTGGAAGGAATAGTGCCCCCCTTGTTGGTGTCAGTGGGAGGAATAGTGCCCCCCTTGTTGGTATCAGTGGAAGGAATAGTGCCCCCCTTGTTGGTATCAGTGGAAGGAATAGTGCCCCCTTGTTGGAGTCAGTGGGAGGAATAGTGCCTCAAGGGCCGGATAAAGGCTAGCAAAGGGCCACCACATTTGGCCCTTGGGTACCAGTTTGGAGACCCCTTCAATACAGCACCTTTGGAAATGTGGTGGAACAGGAGATTGGCATCATGGATGTGCAGCCGACAAATCTGCAGCAACCGCGTGATGTTATCATGTCACTATGGCCCGAGGAATGTTTCCAACACCTTGTTGGATCTATGCCCCCCGAAGAATGAAGGCAAAGGGGGGGGGGGTCCAACCCAGTACTAACAAGGTGTACCTAATAAAGTTGCAATTAAAACTGGAATTAACCATTGCTGCCATGCCTTCTGTTAACCTTCTACCCGCTGCAGCTGGTTGCCCTCATTGGCAGAAAAGGAAAAAAAAAAATCACAAAAAAATGACATGTGCCCCCTAAAACAAGGCCATCAAACCTCCTAATACCGCGCCTTATGAAAAGAAGGCAGAAAATCCGCCTGATCCGAGGAAGTATCCCCTAACCAACGGAATCATCTAATAAGATTAATGGAAGGATCTGTACAGCTGCAGCAACATCATTCCATTCCCTCCTAGGGGACCCACTACATTTTATAATCATTTATTTGACATTTAGCCTTCATTCTCCGGTGTCGATGAGGTAACTATAAATATAACAATGAAAAGAAAAAGAAAAAAAAAAAACTGAGAAAAAGAAATAAACAACAAAAAAAAAAAACATAATTCAGGGGAGAGGATTCTTCTGGAAGAGCGGAGGCTTTTTCTCGTGATAAATTATGTCAAATCCATAAATGAACGCTGTTGACTAGACAGAAAAACAACAGAGCCCGGCATTTAATCTTGTTAATAGAGACAAGAATACTGATTCTTGGTAGAGCCGGGCGGGTTTTCTGCTTCAGCTTCAATCCATCATTTGCTATTTTGATTTGCTTTTCTTTTTTCACCCCGAGTACAGCTGTTAACGTCTCGTTTCTGTTGGATAAATGAATGAGCCGTACCCATCGGCCATGGAAAAAACACCGCTGAAAATAGGAGGAATCGGATACACCTGCCCGGACACATAGGCCTGGGCAGGAGTATGCAGGACGAGGCGGACATTTTCACCCCAGACCTTCCTTCCTTCTTAGGTTGCCGCCAAAAAGTTAAAAGACAGAAAAATGGAAGGAAAAGATGGGAAGAGAAGGAAGAATGGAAGGGAAAGATGGGAAGAGAAGGAAGAATGGAAGGGAAAGATGGGAAGAGAAGGAAGAATGGAAGGGAAAGATGGGAAGAGAAGGAAGAATGGAATCGAAAGATGGGAGTAGAAGGAAGGATGGAAGTTTGGAAGGGAAAGACCAGAGAACGGGAGGGAAGAAAGGAAAGGGAAAGATGAAAGAAATATGAAAATGGACGGAAAGGAAAGATGGGAGAGAAAGAAGGAAGAATGGAAGGGAAAGATGGGAGTAGAAGGAAGAACGGAAGGGAAAGATGGGAGGGAGAGAAGGAAGGATGGAGGTTAGGAAGGGAAAGACCAGAGAACCGGAGGGAAGAAAAGAAAGGGAAAGATGAAATAATGATGAGAATGGATGGAAAGGAAAGAGGGGAGCGAAAGAAGGAAGAATGGAAGGGAAAGATCGGAAGGAGAGAAAGAAGGATGGAAAGGAAAGATGGAAGGGAGAGAAGGAAGGGTTGAAGGAAAAATGGGATGAAGAAAAGGAAGGATTGAAGTATGTAAGGGAAAGTTGGGCATGACAGACGGATGGAAGGGAAAGAAGAGAGGGAAGGATGGTAGGGAAAGATTAAAGGTAGACAAGTACGGATGGAAGGGAAGGACAGAAGGAAGGATAGAAAGGAAAGACAGGAGGGAGAAAAGGAAGGATGGAATGGGGAAAAACTAATGCGCACACAAGCTGACTTTTCGACCGGACTGGTTCGATGGACCGAGTCCGGCGGACAATTCGACCGTGTGTGGGCTTCATTGGACCTGCAGCGGACTTTTTCGGTTGAAAATCTGACAGACTTTAGATTTGGATGTTTCAAATCCTTACGTCGGAACTCCGCCGGACCCAGTTCCTATCGAAAAATCCACTCGTCTGCATGCTAGTCCGACGGACGAAAACCGACGCTAGGGCAGCTATTGGCTACTGGCTATCAACTTCCTTATTTTAGGTGTACGTCATCACGTACGAATCCGTCGGACTTTGGTGTGATCGTGTGTAGGCAAGTCCGTTCATTGGGAAAGTCCATTGGAAGTCCGCCGAAAGTCCGTCAGATAGTCCGTCGGACCAGTCCGGTCGAAAACTCCGCTCGTATGTACGCGGCATAAGAGGGAGTGAAGGAAGGAAGGATGGAAGGGAAAGACGAGAGAAAGAGAGGGATAGATAAAAGAGAAAGACAGGAGGGAGAGAAGGAAGGATGGAAGGGAAAGACTGGAGGGAGAGAAGGAAGGACAAAAGGGAAAGACGGATGGGAAAGATAAGAGGGAGAGAAGGAAGGATCGAAGGAAAAGACTGGAGGGAAAGAAGGAAGGATGGGAGGAAAAGACTGGAGGGAGAGAATGAAGGATGGGAGGAAAAGACTGGAGGGAGAGAAGGAAGGATGAAAGGGAAAGACGGATGGGAAAGATGAGAGGGAGAGAAGGAAGGATCGAAGGAAAAGACTGGAGGGAAAGAAGGAAGGGAAAGACTGGAGGGAGAGAAGGAAGGATGGAAGGGAAAGATGGGAGAGAGAGGGAAAGATGGAAGGGAGAGAAGAAAGGATGGAAAGGATAGACGGGATGGAGAGAAGGAAGGATGAAAGGGAAAGACGGACGGGAAAGATGAGAAGGAGAGAAGGAAGGATCGAAGGAAAAGACTGGAGGGAAAGAAGGAAGGGTAAGACTGGAGGGAGAGAAGGAAGGAAGGATGGAAGGGAAAGACGGACGGGAAAGATGAGAGGGAGAAAAGAAAGGATGGAAGGAAAAGATGGGAGCGAGAGTGGGAAAGATGGAAGAGAAAGACGGGAGGGAGAGAAGAAAGGATGGGAGGGAGAGAAGAAAGGATGGGGGGGAGAGAAGAAAGGATGGGAGGGAGAGAAGAGAAGAAAGGATGGGGGGGAGAGACGGGAGGGAGAGAAGGAAGGATGAAAGGGAAAGAAGGACGGGAAAGATGAGAGGGAGAGAAGGAAGGATCGAAGGAAAAGACTGGAGGGAAAGACTGGAGGGAGAGAAGGAAGGAAGGATAGAAGGGAAAGACGGACGGGAAAGATGAGAGGGAGAAAAGAAAGGATGGGAGGGAGAGAAGAAAGGATGGGGGGGAGAGAAGAAAGGATGGGGGGGGAGACGGGAGGGAGAGAAGGAAAGCTGGGGGGAGAGAAGGAAGAATGGAAAGGAAAGACGGAGGGTGAGAAGGAAGGATGAAAGGAAAAGACAGACGGGAAAGATGAGAGGGAGAGAAGGAAGGACGGAAGGGAAAGATGGGAGAGAGAGAGAGGGAAAGATGAAAGGGAAAGACAGGATGGAGAGAAGGAAGGATGAAAGGGAAAGACTGGAGGGAAAGAAGGAAGGATGGAAAGGAAAGATGGGAGAGAGAGAGAGGGAAAGATGGAAGGGAAAGACGGGATGGAGAGAAGGAAGGATGGGAGGAAAAGACTGGAATGAGAGATGGAAGGATGGAAGGGAAAGACAGATGGGAAAGATGGGGGGGGGAGAAAGGATGGAAAGAAAAGACTGGAGGGAGAGAAGGAAGGATGGAAGGGAAAGATGGGAGAGAGAGAAGAAAGGATGGCAGGGAGAGAAGAAAGGATGGGGGGGACGGGACGGGAGGGAGAGAAGGAAAGCTGGGGGGAGAGAAGGAAGGATGGAAAGGAAAGACGGAGGGAGAGAAGAGACGGAAGGTTGGAAAGCAAGAATGGAAAGGAAAGATGGGGGGAGAGAGGGATGGAAGGGAAAGGCTAGAGGAAGAGAAGGAAGCATGGAAGGGAAGATGAATGGGAGAGAAGGAAGGGTGGAATGGAAAGGTGAGATGGAGAGAAGGAAGGATGCAAGAGAAAAATGGGAGAGTGAGAAGGAAGGATAGTTTAATCACTGTATCTATTTGTAACCTGTAAGGCCATCTTTAAAATATAAATAAAAGCAAAACTTTATTTTTGGGGGTTTTGCATAGAGTGGAGAGGGATTCGAACCCCTGTCAGGCTTGTATTGCTGTCTGTGCCTCGGTTAGGGAGATTCATCCTCTTTACTATTTATGATGAGATATATTTTTTAGTGATTACATATACCACATTTATTTGTTTTTAGCACTTATAATTTTTATTTGAGTGCGATTATTTTATGGCTGGTGCCAACACTCCCTGACTGTTTACACTACTTTTTAGTTATTTATTATCACCCTAATGCCGCGTACACACGAGCGGACTTTACGGCGGACTTTGCCCGGCGGATTTTTCGACGTACTTTACGACGGACTTTCTGAATGAACGGACTTGCCTACACACAATCCACCAAAGTCCGTCGAATTCGTACGTGATGACGTACGACCGGACTAAAACAAGGAAGTTCATAGCCAGTAGCCAATAGCTGCCCTAGCGTGGCTTTTTGTCTGTCGAACTAGCATACAGACGAGCGGACTTTTCGACCGGACTCGATTTCAACGGATACATTTTAAACAAGTTTCAAATCTAATGCCGCGTACACACGAGCGGACATTACGGCGGACTTTGCCCGGTGGACTTTTCGACGTACTTTCCGACGGACTTTGTGAATGAACGGACTTGCCTACACACAATCCACCAAAGTCCGTCGAATTCGTACGTGATGACGTACGACCGGACTAAAACAAGGAAGTTCATAGCCAGTAGCCAATAGCTGCCCTAGCGTGGCTTTTTGTCCGTCGAACTAGCATACAGACGGCGGACTTTTCGACCGGACTCGATTTCAACGGATAAATTTAAAACAAGTTTCAAATCTAATTCCGTCGAACTTTTGAGAAAACAAAGTCCGCTGGAGCCCACACACATCGAATTGTCCGACGAAATCCAGTCCGCCGGGCAAAGTCCGCCGTAATGTCCGCTCGTGTGTACGCGGCATTAGTCTGTCCAACTTTTGAGCAAACAAAGTCCGCTGGAGCCCACACACGATCGAATTGTCCGACGAAATCCAGTCCGCCGGGCAAAGTCCGCCGTAAAGTCCGCTCGTGTGTACGCGGCATTAGTCTTTCAGTAAGGGTGTCCAGGATTAGCGCAGCACCATTTAGTATTATATTTACATCCTCTTTATGTGTCCTTCACTGTTATCACTGAGAGTGAAAATTAAAAATAATCCAAAATTTTGGGTTAACAGCAGAACAGAAATAGAAGGGAAACCTTCCAATGCAGAAACTAATTCTGGATACAATTAGGGATTCTCTCTCATCGGCTTTCACCAGAAGTGCCTGAACCAGGACCTCGATGGCAGGATCCCAAGAGATTAATTCAATGAAAAAGCTGCAGATTTTAAACTTTTTAAATGACACGAACATGTTAAATCTTCTGAGGTTTTGGTGACAGGGTTTACATCTACTTTTGAAGGAGCTCATGAGATGACTTATCTAGCTTGGAGTCACCCAACTTGCTGCCTATTTAGGACAAAGCCGGAGCTGCGAGGCCGCGGGATGAAAGCTTGGCAGTTTATTATTATTATTTTTTTTTTACCCTTTTCTTTTAGAAACTTTTCTAATAGGAATAATAAATGTGGTTTATTTTTAGAACGATCTTGTTTTAGAATTGCATTATGGTCAAATTAAAATCTCTTTCATTTGGCATTTATTACGGAGCTCTTCAGCGTGCCAAGTGCTGTTAAACTCCCACTGACCCCGCGCACGCACGCAGCTTACACCGGGCAAGGAAAGGGGGGAAAACGGTAAGGATGGGCCAGTGCTCACCCTAAAAAGTAAAGAGGAACTCCAGCCAAAACGTATTTTTAGCCTAGATAATATGGGAAAGGTTCAGAACTTTGCTTTTTTGGATGGCTTGAGGGAGGGTTATAACCCCTGTCGTTTTTTTTTTTTGCCATGTGTGTCCCCATTGGGAAAATTTCCCTTCACTTCCTGTCCCATAGCCAAACATAAAGTGAGAGGACATCCCTCCCAACCCACAGCTCAAGAACTACATGCAGCCCTTTGATACTTGCAAAGTGGCCCTTTGTAGACCTCATTAGTGAAAGTACATCTCATTTATTTATTACATTGTGCAATACAATTTAAAAACCCACAACAATACTTCTGATCTAAGTTCCAGTGTTATGACATTCCAAGGGAGAGAAAGAAATAAGAAAAATATGTTGTTAAACTTCTGGGAACTCATTAACAAAACCCTTATAGTTGGCCCTAGCTACTTGTTCATAATCAAAAAGTAAAAAACATAAAGCGGCGTTCCGCCCAAAAGTGGAAGCTCCGCTTCACTGCCGGTTTTCCTTATCATGAATGGCGGGGGCAGCACCCGGGAGCTGGTCCGAAAATCGTCTGGGGGTGCCGACATCGTGGGAACCCTGGACAGGTGAGTGTCCTAATATTAAAAGTCAGCAGATGCAGGATTTTTGTAGCTGCCGACTTTAAATTTTTTCATGGGGGGGGGGGGGGGCAGTCTCTGACAATCTCCTGTACTATGTCTGCAGTTTCTGACCATCTCCTGTAATATGTCTGCAGTCTCTGATCATCTCCTGTACCATGTCTGCAGTCTCTGACCATCTCCTGTACCATGTCTGCAGTCTCTGACCATCTCCTGTATCATGTCTGCAGTCTCTGACCATCTCCTGTAATATGTCTGCAGTCTCTGACCATCTCCTGTACTATGTCCACAGTCTCTGATCATCTCCTGTACTATGTCTGCAGTCTCTGACCATCTCCTGTACTATGTCTGCAGTCTCTGACCATCTCCTGTACTATGTCTGCAGTCTCTGACCATCTCCTGTACTATGTCTGCAGTCTCTGACCATCTCCTGTAATATGTCTGCAGTCTCTGACCATCTCCTGTACTATGTCTGCAGTCTCTGACCATCTCCTGTACTGTGTCTGTAGTCTGACATACTCCATGCAGGGGCGTAACTACCACCATAGCGACCCATGCGGGCGCTATGGGGCCCGCAGCCGAGTGGGGCCCGGTGAGGATGAGAGCACCGTCGGCACAGTCTCCCAGCCAGGGGAAGAGAGAGGAGAGAAAGAGGCGAGCTGTCCGTATCAGCAGAGAGCTGAATTTCCCGATGTAAGAGCTTTCATTAGAACTTCCAGTGTTCCCGGGGCTCACGTCACATAGCTCCACCTCTTGGCCCGGCGCCTTTGATAGACAGAACGCCGATCCAATGCGGGACATGTGACGTCATCAAAGGCGTCGGGCCAAGAGGTCGGGCTATGTGACGATGAGCCCCGGGAAGACGGGAAATTCAAATGAAAGCTATTACATTGGGCAATCCCGCTCTCTGCTGATCCGGGTGGCTTGCCTCTTCCTCTGCACAGGTGAGGCTGTATGGGGCACAGGCAGACCAGGCTGTATGGGGCACAGGTCACGCTGTATGGGGCACAGGTCACGCTGTATGGGGCACAGGTCATGCTGTATGGGGCACAGGCAGACCAGGCTGTATGGGGCACAGGTCACGCTGTATGGGGCACAGGTCACGCTGTATGGGGCACAGGTCATGCTGTATGGGGCACAGGCAGACCAGGCTGTATGGGGCACAGGTCAAGCTGTATGGGGCACAGGTCACGCTGCATGGGGCACAGGTCACGCTGCATGGGGCACAGGTCACGCTGCATGGGGCACAGGTCACGCTGTATGGGGCACAGGTCACGCTGCATTGACACTAGGGCAGCTGTGGGGGGGGGGGGGGCTGTTTGCAGGGGGGCCCCATACAATATTTTGCTATGGGGCCCTGCTATTTCTAGTTACGCCCCTGACTCCATGTACAGTCCAGACTCCATGCTACAGAACCCCATCCTGTTTATCTCACAGGTGAGCAACCATGGCACGACTTGCAAGGACCGTCCCATCAGCCGCCCTGATCACAAACCTCCAGCTAAAGACTAATGACATCTATTTTTACCGGAGAGGCCGGAGGAAACTTGTCACCACGTCCCTGAAAATTCCTCCTGATGAAAGGACGGAGAGTCTCATGGTGTCCACACTGACCTGTCGCTTTAATTTGCACCCCTCAGATATCTGAATGAAATGTGGATGTGAATCCCCCGCGGGATCAGCACGCGTTCCGCTCCCCGAGCCCCAACTCCTGTCGAAAGCGAGCAATTGTTAAATCTCGCTCTCGCGGCTCGGTAATACACACGGAATTGGAAATGAAAGTACGGCTGTGATGTGACACCGATGGGGGGAATTGTCGTCGGGTTGTAAGAATTTATTCCCACTCGGCGCAGCTTTTGTTCTGCGTCCTCTGATGGCGTCCGATACAAAGGCCGTCACGCCGCGCAGCCTGACAGCTCCTACCTCTTCCTGCCTTCTTCTTTGGAGAGTCAGCCGAAAGTGGATGATCGCTTTCCTCCCCCCCACCGGTCGGCATAACGTGACCGGCGCGCAGACTGGCGGGGGTCAGCAGATTTCAAGCAGCGCAACTGAATTTTGATTGGTATGAATCAAAGCAGAGCGGCTACAGAGGCGGCGAAGTATCATGAATGCAGAAATTTGAAACAACAAAAAAAGTAGCTGGTTTACAAGTTGAAGAACGCCGAAGACAAACTCTGGATTCTAAACAGATAAACTGCGGGCACAAAGGATATAAATCAATTTTCTGTGCATCAAATAGAAGTCTACGCAGGGAGCAGAGCTGTGGGAGGGGCCAAGCAGGCTCCACCCACTACAGACTGCCTGCAGAAAACTACAGGAGGGGGCGGAGACAAGACCAGTCACCCTGCACAAGGCTCCACCCACTACAGGCTGCCTGCAGAAAACTGCAGGAGGGGGGCGGAGACAAGACGATCAGTCACCCTGCACAAGGAGAGAGAGCAGAGCTGTGGGAGGGGCCCAGCAGACTCCACCCACTATAGGCAGCTTGAAGAAAACTACAGGAGGGGGGGCGGAGACAAGACCAGTCACCCTGCACAAGGAGAGAGAGCAGAGCTGTGGGAGGGGCCCAGCAGACTCCACCCACTATAGGCAGCTTGAAGAAAACTTCAGGAGGGGGCGGAGACAATACCAGTCACCCTGCACAAGGAGAGAGAGCAGAGCTGTGGGAGGGGCCAATTAGGCTCCACCCACTACAGGTTGCCTGCAGAAAACTACAGGAGGGGGCGGAGACAAGACCAGCCACCCTGCACAAAGAGAGAGAGCAGAGCTTTGAGAGGGGCCCAGCAGACTCCACCTACTATAGGCAGCTTGAAAAAAAATACAGGAGGGGCGGAGACAAGACCGGTCCTCCTGCACAGGGAGAGAGAGCAGACTGTGGGAGGGGGCCCAGAAGGCTCCACCCACAACAGGCTGCCTGCAGAAAACTACAGGAGGGGGGCGGAGACGAGACGACCAGTCACCCTGCACAAGGAGAGAGAGCAGAGCTGTGGGAGGGGCCAAGAATGCTCCATCCACTACAGGCTGCCTGCAGAAAACTACAGGAGGGGGCGGAGACAAGACCAGTCACCCTGCACAAGGATGGAGAGAGCCGCAGTGAGCGGTCTTTATTACAGGAAGCCTCACACTGGATTACTGCACAGATCTGGGAGAAATACACAAAGATCACCGAGATTCAAGGACGAATACACATGACTGATGGATTTACCCCTAGGTTCACATCTATGCGGTTGCAGTTGATGCAGGACTGACGCGTTTTACGTTTTTGAACATGCCGTTTTGATGCATTTTTCATGTGTTTTGTGCTTTTTTTCCCCCTTCAACAAACTGTGTATAGCTAGTTGTTAAGGAGCGGGCTGGGAAGCTGGCCGCCGTGTCCTTAAAGCGGAGTTCCGCCATGGGGAAAAAAAATTAAAAGTCAGCAGCTACAAATACTGTAGCTGCTGACTTTTACTATACGGACACTTACCTGTCCAGGGAGCCCGCGATGTCGGTACCCCAGCTGATCTTCGAATCGACTGTCGGGTGCAGCCGCCACCATTCCAGGTAAGGGAACCTGGCAGTGAAGCCTTTCGGCTTCACACCCGGTTCCCTACTGCGCATGCGCGGTAAGGAACCGGGTTAACAGAATTCAAGTTTATTAAATAAAAAAAGATGCTAATATACTTACATAGATTGTAAGGAACGAGCGCATCAAATAACAACTCCAGCCATGAGTCAATGGCATCTGTCCATGTGTATGACATTTTTAGAAGGCCGACACATTTCGGGGTACATGTCCCCTTCTTCAGAGCTAATCCAACCACATGAAGCACCACATCTTAAATGCTTGATTAAGCCTGGAACAAGTGATACACTATATGGCCATCAGTCTATAGACACCTACAGTATCTCACAAAAGTGAGTACACCCCTCACAGTTTTGTAAATATTTTCTTCTATCTTTTCATGTGACAACACTGAAGAAATAACACTTTGCTACAATGTAGAGTAGTGAGTGTACAGCTTGTATAACAGTGTAAATTTTCTGTCCCCTCAAAATAACTCAACACACAGCCATTAATGTCTAAACCGCCGGCAACAAAAGTGAGTACACCCCTAAGTGAAGATGTCCAAATTGGACCCAATTAGCCATTTTCCCTCCCCGGTGTCATGTGACTCGTTAGTGTTACAAGGTCTCAGGTGTGAATGGGGAGCAGGTGTGTTAAATTTGGTGTTATCGCTCTCACTCTCTCATACTGGTCACTGGAAGTTCAAAATGGCACCTCATGGCAAAGAACTCTCTGAGGATCTGAAAAAAACAATGGTTGCTCTACATAAATATGGCCTAGGCTATAAGAAGATTGCCAAGACCCTGAAAATGAGCTGCAGCACGGTGGCCAATACCATACAGCGGTTTAACAAGACAGGTTTCACTCAGAACAGGCCTCGCCATGGTCGGCCAAAGAAGTTGAGTGAACGTGCTCAGCATCATATCCAGAGGTTGTCTTTGGGAAATAGACGTATGAGTGCTGCCAGCATTGCTGCAGAGGTTGAAGGGGTGGGGGGTCAGCCTGTTAGTGCTCAGACCATACGCCGCACACTGCATCAAATTGGTCTGCATGGCTGTCATCCCAGAAGGAAGCCTCTTCTAAAGATGATGCACAAGAAAGTCTGCAAACAGTTTGCTGAAGACAAGCAGACTAAGGACATGGATTACTGGAACCATGTCCTGTGGTCTGATGAGACCAAGATAAACGTATTTGGTTCAGATGGTGTGAAGCGTGTGTGGGGGCAACCAGGTGAGGAGGACAAAGACAAGTGTGTCTTGCCTACAGTCAAGCATGGTGGTGGGAGTGTCATGGTCTGGGGCTGCATGAGTGCTGCCGGCACTGGGGAGCTACAGATCATTGAGGGAACCATGAATGCCAACATGTACTGTGACATACTGAAGCAGAGCATGATCCCCTCCCTTCAGAGACTGGGCCGCAGAGCAGTATTCCAACATGATAACGACCCCAAACACACCTCCAAGACCACCACTGCCTTGCTAAAGAAGCTGAGGGTAAAGGTGATGGACTGGCCAAGCATGTCTCCAGACCTAAACCCTATTGAGCATCTGTGGGGCAACCTCAAATGGAAGGTGGAGGAGCGCAAGGTCTCTAATATCCACCAGCTCCGTGATGTTGTTAGTGCTGGAAAATAATGGTGGCCACAAAAAATATTGACACTTTGGGACCAATTTGGACATTTTCACTTAGGGGTGTACTCACTTTTGTTGCCAGCGGTTTAGACATTAATGGCTGTGTGTTGAGTCATTTTGAGGGGACAGCAAATTTACACTGTTATACAAGCTGTACACTCACTACTTTACATTGTAGACAAGTGTCATTTCTTCAGTGTTGTCACATGAAAAGATAGAATAAAATATTTACAAAAATGTGAGGCGTGTACTCACTTTTGTGAGATACTGTATATGAGCTTGATGGAAATCCCATTCCAAAGCCATTATCATGTATATGAAATGACCTCCCTATAACAGACAAAACTAAGAAGGAAACTCTTGTTTCTTCACACCAAACGGGTCAAACCATGTCTTGATGGATCAAATTAAAAACTTCCAGCACTCATATGGCTCCTCCAAAATTTTCCTTTATTTAATATGCACTAAAAACCTTAGAGTAAGCTGCTAACCTAAGCGTTTTAATGCATATTCAATAAATAAAGATTTTCAAGGAGCCATAATAGTCATGGAAGTTTCTATGTTGACGCATTTTATTCACCTTGAAAGGATTGTTCCTTCTGCCGTCTGGGGGTGGAGGAGTCATATGGAGAAGGTGAGCTGTTTCCTTTGCTGTAGAACATGTCTTTGTTCTCAAACCATGTCTTAATGGAGCTGGTCCAAACTGGTCAACCCATGTCTTTATGGAGCTGGTCCAAACTGGTCAACCCATGTCGTAATGGAGTAGGTCCACACTGGTCAACCCATGTCTTTATATCGCTGCTCCAAACTAACCAAACTACATCTTCATGAATCTGGTCCAAACTGGTCAACCCATGTCATAATGGGGCTGGTCCAAACTGGTCAACCCATGTCGTAATGGAGTAGGTCCACACTGGTCAACCCATGTCTTTATGGAGCTGGTCAAAACTGGTCAACCCATGTCTTTATATAGCTGCTCTAAACTGGTCACACCATGTCTTTATATCGCTGCTCCAAACTAACCAAACTACGTCTTCATGAATCTGGTCCAAACTGGTCAACCCATGTCATAAGGGAGCTGGTCCAAACTGGTCAAACCATGACTTTATGGAGCTGGCCCAAACTGGTAAACCCATGTCTTTATGGAGCTGGTCGAAACTGGTCAACCCATTTCTTTATTTAGCTGCTCCAAACTAACCAAACTACGTCTTCATGAATCTGGTCCAAACAGGTCAGCCCATGTCATAATGGAGCAGATCCAAACAGGTCAAACCATTTCTTTATGGAGCTTGCCCAAACTGGCCAAACCATTTCTTTATGGAGCTTGCCCAAACTGGCCAAACCATGTCTTTATGGAGCTGGTCCAAACTGGCCAAACCATGCCTTTATGGAGCTGATCCAAACTGATTAAACCATGTCTTCTTGGAGTTGGCTTTGTACATAGAGTAACAGTCATGCTTGAACAGAAAAGGGTCTTCCCCAAACTGTCCCAAGTTTGGGAGAGCGCAATCATCTAAATACTATAGTACTAACAGCCCCTTTACTAGGAAACCCCAGAACTCAATCATTTAGAGAGGGGTGTACCTACATTTGGTCGAATCAACATGGATCTTTGCATCCAGAGCCCGTATGAACACAGACTTAGAGAAAATTTCTTCTAGCACAACCTACCAAAAGCCTGAAAGCCACATGCATTGTTTTCTCCGAACATAACAGTTTTCAACAAATCATATTTCAGGTTTGACTCCGTCTGACTGGTGTTAATAGATTTCAGAGATTCTGAAACTCCCAAGTAATTTGATTTCCTATGCGTCTTTCATGGGCCCGTTCACCGCACCCGGCCTTTGAAATGGCGCTAACCTTTCTCGAAGACAACAAACTTTCTTCCTCGGTTTAGTTTGAGATGTTTTCTCGCTCTTTTAATTCAGTCACTTTGTTTAAATGCAAAAAGGAACAAAAAAAAAAAAAAAAGAAGAAGAAGCGCCCACTCTTCGTTCCGCAGTGAGATTGGCGTCTATTGTTCCATTATCATTCTGTCGTGTATTAAACAACTGTGTTTAACCCAAGCTATTCATTTACTGCTCACTCGCCGTAGTTTGAGGTGCCGCTCGCTGAATGTCGCAGCCGTAGCGCCGTGCGGCGTCTGACAAGGCCCATTAGCCCCCTGCGCACTCCACGCGTCTCTCAATACAACCGCGCACATTATAATTTACAAATTAAGCGCACGGTGTTCTCACCCTCGATTCTAGATGAAGAATTAAAATAAAAGAAAAAAAACCTTTGTATCTTCCCATGAAAAGGGGGTAATTACAAGCACTCAATAAACAAAAAAAGTTGAAAAAAGAGAATAGAAAAAGTGAGAATGATGGCACCTTCTCTTTCCTCGCGCTCCCGGTTTGACGAACGCTTCGGCTGAATTGGAAATAACAAAAACAATATAATTTGTTTCCTGGCAAACATGTCAACAATGTAGAGGTGCGACACTCGAAGAGTGAGAGACTTGGAGTAGTTGGGGGGGACTAAATTCTATCCGAGAAACTTTACTGTTTCCGGAAAGTGATCCTTCTCCTGATGTGCCGCCTTGTCACTTATCACACATTGTCTGATAAAATGGATTTACCATTACCATAAAAATGGAACATTCTACCGAAAGGAGAACTTTGGTTGGATAGGGAGCAGATCACTAACCAAAGTGAATACGTCATTAAAGTAATCCTAAAGCTTGATGGCTTAGGTCCGTCCACAGTGATCTGTATAATGATAATGACCCAAACCCTGTCACATATGGTGTCAGGACCCGGATCTGAACCTGCAACCTCTGCTGTGTCTCGCATTATCTCTCCTTGCCGAGCCACCTGAAATGCTGGAAAGTAACCTGCCTGATTCCTTAAACAACCCTGCCCTGTATCTTGTTTCTCTTGACCCTTGAACTTTTTGCTCCTCCCGTGAATTTACAATTTAAGGAATGGCTTTCCACTTCCTGTTTGCCAGATTATTGTGCTCTCTCAAGTCAATTTCTCACTCTTGTCACTCCTGCTGCCATCCGTAGCTTCATTACCACTTGTTAGAAACCTTTGGCTTGTTTCTCGACTACGATTCTGCTTGATCCCAACCTGCAACCACTTGTTACCGACCTTTGGCTTGTCGCTACCTGCTATATCTGCTACTGGACGCCAGCTTTTTCACCTCCTGGTGTGGCGCACACCCGAGGACCACGTCCTGGTACTAACATGCAGCAAAACATATCTCCACCATCAGGAGCTCTGGTCAACACCAGTTAGTACTTAGACCCCGCACCTCGAATGAGCCGTGTCCTTTGCCAGAGTGACCTGCTTGTGTACCTACCCTGCTGGTTGGTGGGAGCTCCTACTGCAATAGCTGCTGGTCTCTGAACCTGACCATGATGCAGTGCTTATTTAGATGTTACCATTCAAAGCAAAGAAGCAGCAGAGATTTATGATAGACAGGTAGATCTATAGGGATTTTTCTGGTTGCCACCACCACCACCTCCACTACTGGCCCTGTGCTCACAGACTTGTTAACTGTAAACTCAGAAGCTGGTGGAGGAACTTTTCTGCACTTCACGCTTCCTCTGTTAGCTTCTGCATTGGACAGCTCAAATGCAGGATCCTCCCTGTCTAATCTAAATGACAGATGAGGAGGAGATTCACACCAGCTTTGCGACAGTGGTTCCTCCTGTAGCTCTAGCCCTCAGAAGGCAACGAAGACTTCTTCTAATGTGGACTAGCTGCTTTTCTACAGCAGCTGCTCTCTGCCCCTTTGTACTGGGAATGGGGGGGGGGGGGTTATTGGTGGGGGGGTGTCAATTTTGTTGTACTCTGGCCAGTATTACCCTCTCCTGAGCCCAGAACACTGTGCAATACACACTCCTGAGTCCAGCAACCTGTGCAATACACACTCCTGAGCCCTGCACAATACACACTCCTGAGCAATACACACTCCTGAGTCCAGCAACCTGTGCAATACACACTCCTGAGCCCTGCACAATACACACTCCTGAGCAATACACACTCCTGAGCCCAGCGCAATGAACAATCCTGAACCCTGCATGAAACACACTCCTGAGCCCTTCCCCCTGCATGATACACACTCCTGAGCCCTTCCCCCTGCATGATGCACACTCCTGAGCCCTTCCCCCCGCATGATACACACTTCTGAGCCTAGCATCCCGTGCAATACACACTCCTGAGCCCAGCACCCCGTGCAATACACTCCTGAGCCCAGCACCCCATGCAATACACACTCCTGAGCACTGCACCCTGTACAATACATACTCCTGAGCAATACACACTCCTGAGCACTGCACCCTGTACAATACACACTCCTGAGCACTGCACCCTGTACAATACACACTCCTGAGTCCTTACCCCTGCATGATACACACTCCTGAACCCAGCACCCGTGCAATACACATTCCTGAGCCCAGCACCCCGTGCAATACACACTCCTGAGCCCAGCACCCCATGCAATACACACTCCTGAGCCCAACACCCCATGCAATACACACTCCTGAGCCCATCACCCTGTGTAATACACACTCCCTTGCCCTGCACCCTGTACAATACACACTCCTGAGCCCTTACCCCTGCATGATACACACTCCTGAACCCAGCACCCATGCAATACACACTCCTGAGCCCAGCACCCCGTGCAATACACACTCCTGAGCCCAGCACCCCCTGCAATACACACTCCTGAGCCCAGCACCTCATGCAATACACACTCCTGAGCCCAACACCCCATGCAATACACACTCCTGAGCCCAGCACCCTGTGCAATACACACTCCTGTGCCCTGCACCCTGTACAATACACACTCCTGAACCCAGGACCCCATGCAATACACACTCCTGAACCCAGCACACTGTACAATACACACTCCTGAGCAATACACACTTCTGAGCCCAGCACCCTGTGCAATACACACACTCCTGAGCCCAGCACCATGTGCAATACACACTCCTGAGCCCTGCACCCTGTACAGTACACACTCCTGAGCAATACACACTTCCTGAGCCCAGCACCCTGTGCAATACACACTCCTGAGCCCAGCACCCCATTCAATACACACTCCTGAGCCCAGCACCCTGTACAGTACACACTCCTGAGCCCAGCACCCCCTGCAATACACACTCCTGAGCCCAGCACCTCATGCAATACACACCCCAGAGCCCAACACCCCATGCAATGCACACTCCTGAGCCCAGCACCCTGTGCAATACACACTTCTGTGCCCTGCACCCTGTACAATACACACTCCTGAGCCCAGCACCTCATGCAATACACACTCCTGAACCCAGCACACTGTACAATACACACTCCTGAGCAATACACACTTCTGAGCCCAGCACCCTGTGCAATACACACACTCCTGAGCCCAGCACCCTGTGCAATACACACTCCTGAGCCCTGCACCCTGTATAGTACACACTCCCGAGCAATACACACTTCCTGAGCCCAGCACCCTGTGCAATACACACTCCTGAGCCCAGCACCCCGTTCAAAACACACTCCTGAGCCCAGCACCCTGTACAGTACACACTCCTGAGCAATACGCACTCCTGAGCCCAGCACCCTGTGCAATACACACTCCTGAGCCCTGCGCAATGAACATTCCTGAACCCTGCATGATTCACACTCCTGAGTCTTTCCACATGTAATACACATTCCTGAGCCTTCTGTTGTATACAGTACGTAGTTCTGAGCCCTGTACATAAATGATGGATGGATTGACAGATGGAAAGATAGATGGTTAGCTACATTATGGATAGATATATAGGTAAATAGATCCAATGATGAATGGATGGACAGATAGATGGATAGGTATGTTACAGATAGATAGAGCCAATGATAGATGAATAGACAGATTATGGATAGATATGCAGATAGATTGATCCAATGATGGGTGGATGGATAGATAGAGCGACCCAATGATGGCTAGATAGATAGATCGATTGGTGGATGGAACCAGTGATGGATGGATATGAGATAGATAGATAGATAGATAGATAGATAGATAGATAGATAGATAGATAGATAGATAGATAGATAGATAGATAGATAGATAGTGGATTAGGAACTTTCTGTGCAGATCTGGGCCTAGGACAATTTATTACTTTTGGTGTATGAAAAGCCAAGTCCAGATCTGTGGGGTCAGCTCAGTTGGGATGGGTGGCTCGGGGTCGGGTCGGGGGTCTATCTCCAGTCAATACATTTTTCTCAGCATTGCACGGAGTACAGAACAGTCAGAACTTATTTCAGTTTTTGTTTTATGTTTTTTTTTTCCTGTTTAATCCAGAGAAACGTCTCCAATTCCCCCCAGAAAGGAACGACAATGGAGCCGCCACCCCCCCCACAAGACAATTTCTTCCAGAATTGGAGTCCTTGAACGCGTTGGCCGCATCCAATAAAATGAGAGCATTTCCCCTCCTGCCCGGCGTTCATTATATGACACAATGAGAGTCATGTCGGAGTATTGTCTCATCTGAAGATCGCTCTTCCCTTACTGCACACAGGTGCTTCCTACCGCCTTCCGCTCTGCTAATGAGACGCGATCTCGGCAGAAGTCACTTGGACTCCGTTCTACAAAACCTTCTCCGATTAAAGGAGAACTCCAACTGGGACGTGAGGATCAGTAGATGGACGCTGACTGTGAGGATCACAGAGGAACATAAAAAGGAAAAAGAACCAACACATCCAACACATCGAAGGATCAGGAAGGTGTAATATGTTACATTTTCTTCTTGGTTTAGATACATTTGTAGATTGCAACACATGTTACAATCCGCATCTCTACAATCTCCTTGGGATTTGCCAACTACTACACAGTGTGAGGGCCGGCCTTATCTATTCAATATATCTGGGCACATTGGATCAATTATGAGCAGACTGTTCAACCAGACTAATGCCCCGTACACACGGTCGGATTTTCCGATGGACAATGTCCGATCGGAGCGTGTTGTCGGAAATTCCGACCGTGTGTGGGCGCCATCGGACATTTTCCATCGGATTTTCCGACACACAAAGTTGGACAGCAGGAGATAAAATTTTCCGACAACAAAATCCGTTGTCGGAATTTCCGATAGTGTGTAGACAAATTCGACGCACAAAGTGCCACGCATGCTCAGAATAAATAAAGAGATGAAAGCTATTGGCTACTGCCCCGTTTATAGTCCCGACGTACGTGTTTTACGTCACCGCGTTCAGAATGATCGAATTTTCCGACAACTTTGTGTGACCGTGTGTATGCAAGACAAGTTTGAGCCAACATCCGTCGGAAAAAATCCTAGGATTTTGTTGTCGGAATGTCCGATCAATGTCCGACCGTGTGTACGCCCTATAACATGCGCAGCCAGTTTAAATCTCTCTCCCCCACCCCCACCCTTCCAGTCTTGCACAGTTGTAGCGGCTCCTCTCCTGGACTGAAATGGCTTCTTCTGATTTCACCGCACACTGTGAGCTTCTCACAATGTGCATTAGAAGCTGCAGCAAGTCTCCGTCCCCACGAATTTAAATGGTGGACCAACAAGGGATTACTACGTATAGCAGATCTATGCGACCACAGAGGGGCTTTGTCGAAACAGGTTCTCCGGGAAAAGTACCAACTCCCAAATTCAGAATTCTATCGCTACACTCAGATAGCGCATTTTTTTAGCAACATTAAATCGTACTTCCAATTTAACTACATCCTCCCAAATGGAAAATTTCTGCAGAACCATCGACAAACACTCAGGTCATATTTCACAGATATATAGTATTTTATCGTCAAATGTTCAGAAACTGTTTTACATGCAAAAATGGGAACAGGATTTAGAAACCAGCCTAGAAGTTGAAGATTGGAGCAAACTGTCCATGCTGGCGTCAAAATCATATATCAATACATCTCTGATAGAGGCTAACTACAAAGTCCTGATGAGGCAAGGGTGGCAGCCTTCGTTCCGGGGGCCTCCCCGCGGTGTTTCAGGGGATGTACTACAAAAGGCACTATGCTACATACATGGCAGACTTGCCCAAAAGTACGTAGGTTTTGGATCCGCACATATAACTTTATTTATTCATTAACTCAAGTGAACCTCATTAAGTCACCCCTACAGGCACTGCTGGGATGCCCAGTGGAAGGCGCATCGAAATGTACGCGGAAACTTATATCTTTTATATTTGTAGCAGCGAGAATAGCGATTGCTAAATCCTGGAAATCTTCAATGATTCCATTTCATTTACTAAAATCTAAATTATCATGGATCATGGTAAATGAACGCCTCTCTGCAATCTTAAATGATAAAATGGCTCTATTTGAAAGAATGTGGGACCCTTGGATAAAGTATATCTCAAACACATAATGAGCCGGGAACTGTTCAGATGCCTCCCCTTCCGGGAACGGAGTGCGCCTTTCTCTCTTTCCTATCCTCCACTTATTCATCCTCTTACTCTTTTCTCTTTCTTTTCTTTCAACTATAAAAAAGCCCTGGAGGTCTCACGGGTTACTTAAGGCCCCAGGGCTCATTCTGAGGTTAAATGAGTAGGTTACACAAGCTGGAGGGGTTAGGGAGAGAGATCCTCCTCCTGTGACCCCCCACTCTACACATGAAGTAAACTGAGGATTCTGTCGGAGTAAAAACTCCTCCTTTCATTTTCTATTTTGAGTAAAAGTTCTACAACGTTATTATTTAGGTGGAGTTTTTTACTGTGTAGAGTTATAGTAAGGATAAGGAAAGGTTTAACTTCCTGATAATGTGCGATGCTAGGATGTGTAACCTTTTATGTGTTTCTTTTTATATAACCGACTTGTTATTTGTTCCAATACTTGAAACATAAGAAATGTTAAAATGGAAATAGTGTCTATTGGAAAAACTTTGAATAAAAATATTGGAAAAGAAGCTGCAGCAAATCAGACAGAGCCCCGCCTCATTTCCAGGCTGGAGGACATCCGATATCATCTAGCGCAGGGGTCTCCAAGCTTTCTAAACAAGGGGCCAATTTACTATTCTTCAAACTTTGGGGGAGGGGAGGGGGGTGACTGTGGCCAGTGGGAGAAGAAAATGCCCTGGCATCAGTGGGATTAAACAATGCCCCATGATTGGTATTAGGGGGAGTAATAGTGCCCCATTGTTGGTGTCAGTGGGAGGAATAGTGCTCCATCATTGGTGTCAGGAGGAGGAATAGTGCCCCATCATTGGTATCAGTGGGAGGAATACTGTTCCATCATTGGTATCAGTGGGAGGAATAGTGCCCCATCATTGGTATCAGTGGGAGGAATAGTGCCCCATCATTGATGTCAGTGGGAGGAATAGTATGCCATAGTTTGTGTCAGTCAGAGGAATAGTGCCCCATCATTGGTGTTAGTGGGCGGAATAGTGCCCCATCATTGGTATCAGTGGGAGGAATAGTATGCCATAGTTGGTGTCAGTGACAGAACTATGATCCTTTGTTACTGACAGTGGAAGGGTAATAATGCCCCAAGGGCCAGATAAAAGCAAGCAAAGGCCTGCATCCGGCCCCCGGTGTTAGTGGGAGGAATAGTGTGCCATAGTTGGTGTCAGTCGGAGGAATAGTGCCCCATCATTGGTGTCAGTGGGAGAAATAGTGCCCCATCATTGGTGTTAGTGGGAGGAATAGTGCCCCATCATTGGTATCAGTGGGAGGAATAATGCCCCATCATTGGTATCAGTGGGAGGAATAGTGCCCCATCATTGGTATCAGTGGGAGGAATAGTATGCCATAGTTGGTGTCAGTGACAGAACTATGCTCCATTGTTACTGACAGTGGAAGGGTAATAATGCCCCAAGGGCCAGATAAAAGCAAGCAAAGGCCTGCATCTGGCCCCCGGCCCAGAGTTTAGAGACCACTGATCTAGCATTTTCCTCCCCAGCCTGATTGCCCCTGACCCTTTCGTTGGCTGGATTTCAGTTCTATATGTGGGCGGTCTCCATGCAAATACTGCCTGCCTAAGAACGCCCCCTCTTCCAGACTAATATCCACCCATCACGGCAGTTTTAGATTTGCATAACTCCTCCCACTGCTTGCATCAGGACTGAGGGCTCCGTAGAGTCAATGGCTCTATATTGTACCCTATGTAAGGCAGGCAGATCATGGCTGGTGGGAGGTGACAGCAGGGGGGCTGTACATAGCGTCCTGAAAACCTCACAGCCCCCCCCCCCACCAGCCATGATCCACCTGCACTGCATAGAGCACAATGCAGAGCCATTGATGGCATTAATGGGCCTAAATCCGGCCATAGAGGATTTGATTTTCTTCCCTGCGACCACTGGCTAAAGGAAAGAAAATCGCTTAATTCCTTCATCAACACAGTCAGTAAGGGGGAAACTAGGGAAACTAGGGAAACCCCCCCCCCCCCCAACCCTACAGAGCTACTGTGTTCTCCTGGTGGGGGGGAACCGTCCCGGAAGGGAGAACCAGGGGCGGGGCGGAGCAGCTCGCTGAGAGGCAGAGCCGGGTGTCGGTACAGGGACCAGAGATCCAGACTTTATTCTCGCGATGACGCGGTGCCTGGGACTGATATCCGTGACGTCAGCAGAGAGCGGGTCCTGTGATCCATAGGAGAAGCCCAGCCAAATCAGCTTTGGCTGGACTTCTCAATAAAAGTATCTTGGTGGCTCTAGGGCTGTCCGATCACTTTTATGGGGCTCTCAAAGTGGGCCCCCGCCCCCTTGCCGGGGGGCCCCTTAGGTGGGTTCCCAGGCTCTCCCATTCCTTGGGGGAACGCAGGACTGGGAAACCGCTTCTACAGTGAAAGCAGGAGGAACTTCCTATCCCTCCTGCGATTAATGAGCCCGGAAGCAAACGTGTATGACGTCACTTCCGGGGTCACAGCTATCATTTCTCAGCTAGTGTGTAGCCAAGAAATCAGCAATTAAAAAACACAATCTGTGCTGGAATAGCTGCATTGGGATGGGCATGGGAGACATTGGGAGGGTCTAACAGACACCCAATGTCTCCATAAAGAGGACCTGTCACCTGCCCATGCCATCTCATAGGGCTGGGATATGCAAATTAGCGGACCTCCAGGTGTTGCAAAACTACAAGTCCCATCGTGCCTCTGCCTCTGGGTGTCATGCTTGTGGCTGTCAGAGTCTTGCTGTGCCTTATGGGACTTGTAGTTCTGCAACAGCTGGAGGTCCTCTAATTGCATATCATTGTCATAGGGGGTTGGTTAGCCCTCTTGTGATAGCAAAAGTTAAAAAAGCTAAATAAAAATTATGTTAAAAAATACATATTTATAAAAAATAAATAAATAAATTATAAAGCACTCCCACTGATACCAATGATGGGGCACTATTCCTCCCACTGATACCAATGATGGGGCACTATTCCTCCCACTGATACCAATGATGGGGCACTATTCCTCCCACTGATACCAATGATGGGGCACTATTCCTGCCACTGATATCCAGATGTTGCAAAACTACAAGTCCCATCATGCCTCTGCCTCTGGGTGTCATGCTTGTGGCTGTCAGAGTCTTGCTATGCCTCATGGGACTTGTAGTTCTGCAACAGCTGGAGGTCCGCTAATTGCATATCATTGTCATAGGGGGTTGGTTAGCCCTCTTGTGATAGCAAAAGTTAAAAAAGCTAAATAAAAATTATATTAAAAAAATATATATTTATAAAAAATAAATAAATAAATTATAAAGCACTCTCACTGGTACCAATGATGGGGCACTATTCCTCCCACTGACACCAATGATGGGGCATTGATTTTTTTTATTATTATTTCACGGTTGTGCACAATTTTAAGCCTTGACATGTTCGGTATCTATGTGCTCAACGCAACCCAATCTTTAATAATTTTACAAAACCATTAAGTATAATAGTGTGTTTGTTTGCAGTAAAACTCATTTTTATGACTTTTTCGATCCTGAAAATGCAAGATAAAAAATTGCAGCTACCATCATTTTATTTTCCAGGGTTTCTGCTTTCAGAAAATATCTACTTTGAGGGGTTTACAGTCATTTTTAGCAAAAAAACCACCCAAAAAACAAAAAAATAGGCTTTAACACGTGTGCAAACAATTTTTTAACAATTGCCCCCGGTAGGCAAGTGGTTAGGTGACCCCTGTTGGGTGGCCCGGTTTGGGTAAAACACGGGTCAGGTTCACTTTAAGCAGATTGAATCCCTTGCTGTAAAAAAACAAAAAAAAATCCTGAGAATGCTCACAAATCCATAAGTAATATTTTCCTTTGAAGATGTTTTCTTGTTACGCTCGCCTTCTGTTACCGGTGATTTGACGCAGCCTTAGCGGGGGCAGTTTCTTGACTCAAGAAAAAAAAAAAAAAAAGGATTTGAGCAATTATTTCCAAGCGGGCCGACTACTCTTTACATCTGAGACTGACCCCCCGGCCTCTGCGACAAGACCACTTCATAATTACACCGCATCCTGCAAAAGTTTTTGAAGATAACGTTGTCTTTACACGCCGGTAACAAGGAGCGGAGATGTATCCTCGCCGCGCTCTCTTCAGCGACGCCGCGATATCATCTCCAGTGTTTAATGTTGGAGTGTCGGAGCGGATCATTTAGCAGCAAATCCACTTTGCGCTTTTCTGGCGGCGACAGATCAGTGTAATGAATGGTGTAACTCTTCGTGTGCCTTCCTGCGCGCCGATACATCAGTGGCTGCAAGGAAACCCCCCGAGATACAGAAACCGCCATCAAAACAGAGCTGAGTGACGGGCTATCCTCACATGGTTCATCATGGAAAATTAAAGACGTTACCTGTTAAGGTAAACTAAAGGGGCAGTTCTAATTCATTGAAACCTATCCATATACTAGAGACTGGTGACATCACTGAGAATGCAGCCTATCCATTCACTAGAGTGCGATGACAACACTGAGAATGCAGCCTATCCATTCACTAGAGTGCGGTGACATCACTGAGAATGCAGCCTATCCATTCACTAGAGAGCGGTGACATCACTGAGAATGCAGCCTATCCATTTACTAGAGAGCGGTGACATCACTGAGAATGCAGCCTATCCATTCGCTAGAGAGTGGTGACATCACTGAGAATGCAGCCTATCCATTCGCTAGAAAGCGGTGACATCACTGAGAATGCAGCCTATCCATTCGCTAGAAAGCGGTGACATCACTGAGAATGCAGCCTATCCATTCGCTAGAGACCGATGACATCACTGAGAATGCAGCCTATCCATTCACTAGAGACCGGTGACATCACTGAGAATGCAACCTATCCATTCACTAGAGACCGGTGACATAACTGAGAATGCAGCCTATTCATTCATTAGAGAGCGGTGACATCACTAAGAATGCAGCTTATCCATTTACTAGAGAGCGGTGACATCACTATGAATGCAGCCTATCCATTCACTAGAAAGCGGTGACATCACTGAGAATGCAGCTTATCCATTTACTAGAGAGCGGTGACATCACTGAGAATGCAGCCTATCCATTCATTAGAGAGCTGTGACATCACTGAGAATGCAGCCTATCCATTCATTAGAGAGCGGTGACATCACTGAGAATGCAGCTTATCCATTTACTAGAGAGCGGTGACATCACTGAGAATGCAGCCTATCCATTCATTAGACCAATGACATCATGGAAAATGTACCCTATCCATTCACTATAGACCGGTGACATCACTAAGAATACAGCCTATCCATTCACTATAGAGCGGTGACATCACTGAGAATACAGCCTATCCATTTACTGGAGAGCAGTGACATCACTGAGAATACAGCCTGTCCATTCACTAGAGAGCAGTGACATCACTGAAAATGCAGCCTATCCATTCACTAGAGATAAGTGACATCACTGAGAATGCAGCCTATCCATTCACTAGAGATAAGTGACATCACTGAGAATGCAGCCTATCCATTCACTAGAGAGCGGTGACATCACTGGGAATGCAGCCTATCCATTCATTAGAGACCGGTGACATCATTATGACTACAGCCTATCCATTCATTAGACCAATGACATCATGGAAAATGTACCCTATCCATTCACTATAGACCGGGGACATCACTGGGAATACAGCATATCCATTCACTAGAGAGCAGTGACATCACTGAGAATGCAGCCTATCCATTCATTAGACCAATGACATCATGGAGATTGCAGCCTATCCATTCACTAAAAAGCTGTGACATCACTGGGAATGCAGCCTATCCATTCACTAGAGAGCGTGACATCACTGAGAATGCCGTCAATCTATTTACTAGAAATGACATCACTATGAATGTGGCCTATCCATTCACTAGACCAATGACATCACTGAGAACGCAGCCTATCCATTCACTAGAGACCAGTGACATCACTGAGAACACAGCCTATCCATTCACTAGAGATAAGTGACATCACTGAGAATGTAGCCTATCCATTCACTAGAGACTGGTGACATCACTGAGAATGCAGCCTATCCATTCATTAGAGAATGATGACGTCACTGAGAATGTAGCCTATCAATTTAGTAAAGGCCTACAATAGAAACTTTAAGATGAAGAAAAAAAGTGAAAAAGCTAAAAAAAAAAAATAAATAATATCTTGGGACTTGAAAATAATCTAATATACAACAAATAATAAAGTCATTACACTTTGAAGCAGCCCAGGTACAAGACAGATGTACTGTATCACCATTGTTAAATTGAGGTGAAAATGAAAAGAGAAATTGCTCGGACCAACCTCATGACAGCAGAATGTCAGAAATTATATTTGATATGAAAAAAAAAAAAAAACACAAAATCTCCATCCCGGGCTCACTAAATGGATCTCGCGGCCTCAAGTTCTCCCAAACAACCACCGATGGGAATCAGCAGCTGGGAATTTCAACACTCCAAATCATCAGGACCCCCCAATCTCCGGCTCCAGACCATCGGTCATTTCATAGAGGTCTCCTGAAGGGCTCCTGGTGCAGGCCAGGCCCTCAGCTTCACATCTTCCACTACAGGTGCCCTGACTCTCATCCTGACAAAAGACCTAAAAAGAAGAACAGCATGGAGGAGCCAACTCGACTCCATCAAAGCAATGCAAGACTCCGGCAGAAGTTCCAGAGGGTTGAAGTCACGGCAGGGAGTTGGGGTGATGGATGGTTTTAGACATCGAGGGGCAGGTTAAGCCGTTTGTAGACACAATCTGCATTGTATAGAGGTTACATCTCCAAGTGAGACCCTTCGTTACCCTTACCAACCCAAAGGAAATAAAACAAACGTGTGTATTGAAAACAGAAAGGTTTCCTTAAATTTTTTTTTAGCATGTTTATGAGGATGGAAAGGAGGAACCGGGGGAAGCAAAATATAAGCAGATTAAATGTAAGCTTTGGGGATCTGACTGGGTCTCTTGAAAGTGTTCCACTATGTATCACTTCTATCACCCACCATATTTTTTGGGAAACGGTCACTCAACTGTCTAAGATGGTCCATGAACCTACACTAGCCAATCAGATCCTCCTCTTCTATCGCCTTCACTAAAAACATAGAAGCTCATTGGCCATCGTTGTTCCACATGGTGGCTGCTTCTCCTTCAGACGTATGAGTCAGACCTAATGTTACATCATTTTTACAATCGATTTCCTCTTTTTGTGGACTCACTTCATCGAGTTATTAAATTTCTGAGTGTAACAATTCCATGCAGCTGGAACAGGAAGCTGGGAGAGAGCCAACCCATTGGAGGAAATACCACGGAAGAGCATTTTACTGAAGTTTGACCTTTAGAGAAAATCAGATCTCCTCTACCCAACATCTCAGGTCCAGCACAGGACTTGTCCCATGGTGACCGTCATCGGAGAATAACATTTGTTATGTAGGAGGGCGCCCACAGACCCCAGGTCAGGATCAGCCAATGGGATTCTATGATGCCCGGCCCAAATTGAACACGTTGAAGTTGGAAGCTGATTGGTTACTATGCTGCACCATATTCTGTGTGTTCTGTTTTAGTAAATCTACCCAAATGTATATGTAATCTGTACAGAGTAAAGTATACCCTGTTTCCCCAAAAATAAGACCTAGCGTGATTGTCATTGATGGCTGCAATATAAGTCCTACCCCCCAAATAAGCCCTAGTTAAAGTCCTTGGGAAACAGGGTAGAGCTTATTTGGGGGGTAGGGCTTATATTGCAGCCATTACCGACAATCACGCTACGTCTTATTTGCGGGGAAACAGGGTACAATGTATAATAACAGTACAGAGTAAAGGATACAATGTATAATAACTGTACACAGTAAAGTATACAATGTATAATAACTGTACAGAGTAAAGGATACAATGTATAATAACTGTGCAGAGTAAAGTATACAATGTATAATAACTGTACACAGTAAAGTATACAATGTATAATAACTGTACAGAGTAAAGTATACAATGTATAATAACTGTGCAGAGTAAAGTATACAATGTATAATAACTGTACAGAGTAAAGTATACAATGTATAATAACTGTACAGAGTAAAGGATACAATGTATAATAACTGTACAGAGTAAAGTATACAATGTATAATAACTGTACAGAGTAAAGGATACAATGTATAATAACTGTACAGAGTAAAAGAGTGAAGTAAAGAATACAATGTTCATCAGGGGCGAGTTTGGTTGGCCAACTTTTGGCATTCACACAATGAGATGGACTGGTGCATTTTAGCGGTCACACTCTGTGTTTGATGTACAAAACCAACATCTCGCTATTAAACTTGAGGTTAAGCTATAAAGCTTTAAGAAAAAAATCAATTATTTTTGTTTTCTGCAGCAAAAAAAACGAGGACGAACCTTGGATGAACGGTCAGAGCAACCCTCCTCCCCCACCTCACCATTTATTAAAGGGCAGGTAAACCTTCACAAAAAATGTCTTAGTTACTTTTGGTTTGATAACTACGCAATTAAAAGCATTTTGTCATATCAGTTTAATAAGTGCCAAAATGTATCCGTTGATCCTGCCAGAAATCTTGTCAGCTGGTAACTTCCCTCTCTGTCTGTGCTGAGTTATCAGTTAAGTACTTACCAACATTATGGTCCCAGATCCCAGGACACGGTTAACCTCATCCATGGTCCGCCTTTCGCCCGCCCACTTATCCAGTAAGCACACCCTAATCATGAAAACTTAACGGTTGTTCCACCCAGACCCTGCCACTAAATATGCAAGGACTGCCTGCCTCTAAAAATGTGGGAACTGCCCATCATACCACCATTATGGATTGGTCCCATCCAGACCCCACCTCTAAATATGCAGGGACTTCCCATCACACCTTCCTAGTGGGTTGGTCCCATCCAGACCCCACCTCTAAATATGCAGGGACTTCCCATCACACCTTCCTAGTGGGTTGGTCCCATCCAGACCCCAGCTCTAAATATGCAGGAACTTCCCATAAGACCTACTTTATGGGTTGGCCCCATCCAGACCCTACCTCTAAATATGCAGGAACTTCCCATAACACCTATTTTATGGGTTGGTCCCATCTAGACCCCATCTCTAAATATGCAGGGACTGCCCATCACACCTACTTTATGGGTTGGTCCCATCTAGACCCCATCTCTAAATATGCAGGGACTGCCCATCACACCTACTTTATGGGCTGGTCCCATCCAGACCCCACCTCTAAATATGCAGGGACCACCTGCCTATAAAACAAAAACAAAAAATGTGGGTACCTGCCCATCACAACCCTGTTATTGGTTTGGATCATCCAGACCCCACCTCCAAATATGCAGGAAGTGCCCATCACACCTACTTTATGGGTTGGTCCAGCTGCTTATAATAAAAAGAAAAAGTGGAGACTGCCCATCACACCCTTGTTATTAGTTAGTCCCACCCAGACCCCACCTCCAAATATGCAAGCACTGCTTATCACACCTACTTTATGGGTTGGTCCCATCCAGACCCCACCTCTGCTTATTAAAAAAATTAAAAAAATTTTTAAAAAATGCGAAGACTGCTCATCACCACCCCGTTATTGGTTTGAGTCATCCAGAACCCACCTCCAAATATGCAGTGACTGTCCATTACACCTACTTTATTGGTTGGTCCTATCCACCCACTGCCCAGGAGATCGCCAATCACTTGAAACAGAAGATTGATACAATTCGCAAGGAGATTTCTACTGTTCAGATACCCTCCACGCTTTACACCTCATGCCCACAGGTACAATCATTACTTCCCTCTTTCAACGCCACCGCTATAGAGGAGGTTGCTAAACTACTTGCTAACGTCCATCTTACCACCTGCCCTCTGGATCCTGTTCCCTCACAAATGCTACGTTCACCCTCTGGCTCTATTCTACACTCTCCAACCCACATCTTCAATCTCTCCCTCTCTTCAGGCATCTTCCCCAACTCCCTAAAACATGCACTTGTCACCCCCATACTTAAAAAGCCCTCACTGGACCCATCCATTCTTAACAACCTACGCCCCATCTCCTTGCTCCCCTTTTTATCCAAACTCCTTGAACTTCTGGTCTACAACCGACTGAACGACCACCTTGCTGATAATAGCCTTCTTGATCCCCTTCAGTCTGGATTTCGTCCCCAGCACTCCACAGAAACTGCTCCCCTAAAACTAACAAACAATACACTAATGGCCAAAACCAATGGACACCACTCTGTACTCCTACTCTTAGACCTCTCTGCTGCCTTTGATATGATTGACCACCCTCTTATCCTCAAAAAACTCCATGCCTTTGGTCTCCATTACTGTACTCTTTGCTGGTTCTCCTCCTACTTATCCAACTGCACCTTTAGCATTGTTTACATTTCTACTTCCTCCTCTCCTCCTCCTTTCCCTGTTGGGGTTCCCCAAGGTTCTGTTCTTGGACCTCTCCTATTTTCAATCTACACCTCCTCCCTGGGTCAGCTGATACCACCTCTACGCTGATGGCACCGAAATCTATTTCTCTACCCTTCAGCTCACTCTCTCCGTCGCCTCACGTATCACTAATTTACGAACAGATATATCTGTCTGGATGTCCCACAACTTCCTCAAGCTCAAACTATCCAAAACCGAACTTATCATTTTTCCTCCCCCATGTGCCCCTTCCCTTGATCTCTGTCAAAATTGATGGCACAACTATAAGCCCATCCCCGCTTGCCAAGGTCCTAGGTGTAGTCCTGAACTCTGAACTCTCCTTTAAGCCCCACATCCAATCACTGTCCAAATCTTGATGCCTCAACCTCCTGAACATCTCCAAAATATGCCCCTTTCTAACCACTGACACAACAAAGCTCTTAATTTATTCCCTGGTCATCTCTCGCCTTGACTACTGCAACTCCCTTCACATTGGCTTACCTCTACATAGGTCACCCCCCCTTCAGTCCATCATGAATGCTGCTGCCAGACTCATCCACCTCACCAATCGCTCTGTGTCTGCCATTCCTCTCTGTCAATCTCTCCAATGGCTTTCGCTCACCCAACAAATTCAATTCAAAATAGTAACTTCTTACAAAGTCATCCAGGCTAACAAAGCCATCCAACTTAGCGCCCATCACTAGCCTAGTCTCTAAATACCAACCTATTCATTCTCTTCGTTCCTCTCAAGTCCTCCTGCTCTCAAGCTCGCTCATCACCTCCTCCCATGCTCGCCTCCAGGACTTCTCCAGAGCCTCTCCAATCATATGTAACACCTTACCCCAATCTGTCCGCTTATCTCCTACTCTATTAGCTTTTAGACGATCCCTGAAAACCCTTCTCTTTACAGAAGCCTATCCTACCCACACCTAACAACTGCTTTTACCTTTTGTTCCACTTGACCATCCCTTCTAGATTGTAAGCTCTAACAAGCAGGCCCTCTGATTCCTCCTGTATTGATTTGTATTGTAACTGTACAGTCTGCCCTTATGTTATAAAGCGCTGCATAAACTGTTGGCACTATATAAATCCTGAATAATAATAATAATCTAGACCTCACTTCTAAATATGCAGGGACTGCCCATCACACCTCTAGTGGGTTGGTCCAATCCATGCCCCATCTCTAAATATGCAGGAACTTCCCATAACACCTACTTTATGGGTTGGTCTCACTCAGACGACACATCTAAATATGCAGGGACTGCTCATAACACCTACTTTACGGGTTGGTCTCATTCAGACCCCACATCTAAATATGCAGGGACCACCTGCTTATATATATAAAAAAAAAAAGTGGAGACTGCCCATCACACCTCTCATTATTGATTGGTCCCATCCAGACCCCACCTCCAACTATGCAGACACTGCCCATCATACCTACTTTATGGGCTGGTCCCACCCAGACTCTAAATAATCAGGGACCACCTACCTCAAAAATAAAAAAATAAATATGTGGGGACTGCCCATCACACCCCCATTTTTTGGCTGGTCACAACCAAGCCTCACCTCTAAATATACAAGGATCGCCTGCCTCTAAAAATGTGGGGATCACCCATTACAACCACTTTATGAGTTGATCCCACCCAACACCCCACATCTAAAGATGCAGGGACTGCCCACTTGCTACCCCAAGTACCCCAATTAATGCCTGTGCAGTAACTCAAATAAACCTGATGTTGTGGTGCCAGGACAGAGCCCAGGACATAGCATTGGCATGGCAGACTGTCACAGCAAACACAGGACAGTTACATTGTTCCCAGGTCCAAAGACTATAAAATGCCCCCTCTGCTCAAGATATGGCGATAAGAAGGGGAGGTGTTTTGTAGTCCTAACACACCTTGGGTGACAACTCCTCCTCAAATACAGTGCAGCGAGCACGAGAAGTAAAAACACATTTTTCTATGCAACATACAATTTGGCCATTTTCTTCCTTTTAATCATTATTACTAAAGCCGACTAAGTTATTTTTAACCATTTGCTACGTTGTCTCAGGATAATTTTCTCACTGAAACATTCAATTCCAACAAAAATGTTGCATTGATGTGAAATCCTAATCTCTCCCAGGAGATAGTCTTTTAGCTTCTAAAGGCTTTTATGTACCTACGTTGTCATTTTGTCTCCACCTGGAACGGCCGCCATCGCCGTCTCTCCTCACAATTATCGCCATTCGGCGGCTAACGGCACTTCAGGGAGGGAAAACCGGCGCGCTGAATATCCAGAGAAGGATTTTATACACAAAAACGCAGCAAAAGTGATACAACATAATTCATTATATTCTGAGTGTTCCCTTCGGTAGGACTTTACTGAACTGAAAACAAAAGTTACAAAAAAATTGATCCAAATTCCGGATGTTTTATCCTTTAGTGGCGACGGGTTCTCCAAACTCAGGCCCGAGGGCCACATCCGGCCTGCTATGAGATTTTAAGGTGGGGGACTATGATGTAAGGGGGGGACTCCTAAGGCAGACTCTGATGTAACAGGGGCTGTATTAAGAAAACTAATGTAAAGGGGGGGGTCTGGTGGGGACGCTAATCTAAGGGGGCTCCTAAGCCAGATGTAAGACTCTGATGTAAGGGGGGCTCCTATGGCAGACTCTGATGTAAGGGGGGGCGCCTATGGCAGACTCTGATGTAAGGGGGGGCTGTAATGGGGATACCAATGTAAAAGGAGAGCTCTGATGGGGACCCTGACCTAAGGGGGACCCTGATGTAGGGGTGGACTCCTATGGGGATCCTGATGTAAGGGGAAACTTGCAAGGCAGACTGATGTAAGGGGGCTCTGATGGGGACACTACTCTAAAGGGGGGAGGGGGGACTACAATGGTGACCCCGATCTTAGAGAGGGCTCCAATGGGGATCTTGATAAATGGGAGGACTCCAACGGTAACACCGATCTAAAGGGGGACTTTGATAAGGCTCTAGATGTAAGGGGGGCCCTAATAGGGATCCTGATCTAAGGGGAGGGGGAGATCTAAGGCAGATTGATGTAAGGGGGGACCCAGATGTAAGAGAGGATCCAGAGTGAGACCCTGATATGAGGGGGATCCAGAGAGGGCCTGTGATATAAGGGGGGACTCAGATGGGGACCCTGATATAAGGGGGGACACAGATGGGGACCTTGATATAAGGGGGGGCCCAGATGGGGACCCTGATATAAGGGGGGCTCAGATGGGGACCCCAATATAAGTTGGGATGCAGATGGGGACCCTGATATAAGGGGGGACTCAGATGGGGACCCTGATATAAGGTGAGACTCACATGGGGACCCCGATATAAGGGGACCCTGATGGTGATTTTGCTGATCCTCGATTATTTGTACAATACACAAAGCAGGCCTTGTACAGAAAAGTTTGCTGACTGGTGTAAGGGGGATCTGATGGGGACACTACTGTAAAGGGGGGAGGGGGGACTACAATGGTGACCCTGATCTTAGAGAGGGCTCCAATGGGGATCTTGATAAACGGGAGGACTCCAATGGTAACACAGATGTAAAGGCGGACTTTGATAAGGCTCTAGATGTAAGGGGACCCTAATAGGGATCCTGATCTAAGGGGGGGAGTTCTAAGGCAGATTGATGTAAGGGGGGGACCCAGGTGGGGACCCTAAAATAAGGGGCATCCAGAGGGGGACCCTGATATAAGGGGGGATTCAGATGGGGACCCTGATATAAGGGGGGACTCAGGTGGGGACCCTGATATAAGGGGGGACTCAGGTGGGGACCCTGATATAAGGGGGGACCCTGATATAAGGGGGGACTCAGATGGGGACCTCGAAATAAGGGGGGACTCAGGTGGGGACCCTGATATAAGGGGGGACTCAGATGAGGACCCTGATATAAGGGGGACTCAGATAGGGACCCTGATATAAGGGGGGACTCAGATGGGGACCCCGATATAAGCGGGAACTCAGATGGGGACCCCGATATAAGGGGGGACTCAGATGGAGACCTCAAAATAAGGGGGGACTCAGATGGGGACCCTGATATAAGGGGGGGCTCAGATGGGGACCCTGATATAAGGGGGCCCTCATTGGGATTTTTTTGATCCTCGATTATTTATAAAATACACAAAGCAGGCCTTGTACAGAAACGTTTGCTGACCCCTGCTCCAGTGGACTTATCTTCTCATTTATTCTGTAGAAGCTCGGCTGCGATGGGTGAGAAAATTGCATAGAATTTGTGTCACCCCTCGGGCTCCGGACACTGCGAGATGCGACATAAACACTTCTATTCCTTCTCCCGATCAGAGGAACTTTGTCCCTCCTACAGTACAATGTAATTAAGTCTAATTAAATCCGTTTAGGGATGAGATTATCACAGTTCTATAGCAGATGAGATCCCGTTTTAATGGCGGTTGAATTATCCCAACAATTATTCTTCGATCTCAGCCAACATATGAATGTTTCAGTGGTGCCCTAGAGGTGTGAGGTTATATATATACACCCGGTGCTGGATTGTTATTCTTGCCTAGGGGCACAGGGCTGGAGGGGCAGAGGAGAGAGACGGCCGCCGGCCACCCGAGTCACCAACGACGTCTTCTGGGAGTTTCTGCGAAACCTGTGGACTGCAAATGACACGACTCGGCAGAAAACTCTCCGGATAAATAGACAGGCAGAGCGGAGCCATTGTCCTCAATGATAGGAAACTGGCATAGAAGACGTGGGCACCAACATCATGGGAGCAAAAACATTCATCACGCCTGAAAATGGAACCCAACCGTCATCTCTGGCAACCCCTAAAACTGAAAACCAACTATCATTACTTGTACTACTACACCACTACCAAGAAAGAACGGAAGGAAATAGAATTTAAAGGAAAGTGTGTGGTAGAGAGAGATTAAGGGGGGAAAAAAAATTAGATAGAGACTGAATAAGGGCTTGTTTACACTTGAAATAGGGATGATCGAAACAAGGCTGAGCAGCGTTTTTACCGCCCCAAACAACTGCTCTCCCTTTAGCTGCAAAGACCAGGGGTTAAACCCCTTGTCACATATGACCAGAACTACCCTCCACCGAATGAGACCCATTCAAGTAAAGGGTGGAGTGGCAACTGCAACCATGTGAAAGGAAACAGAGAGAGAGAAAAGAAAAAGAAAAGAGAAACAGAGGGGGCAGGAACAGGAGAGATAGAGAAAAAGGGAGAGGGGGCAGAGAGAGAGAGTATGAGAGAGAGAATGGAAAAGAGAAGAGGGAAGGAGAGAAGGGATCAAAAAAGGGGAGAGGGGGGAGAGAGAGGGAGGGAGAGAGAGGGAGGGAGAAAGGGGGGAGAGGGAGGGGGAGAGGGAGAGGCGAGAAAGAGAGAGAGAGAGAGAGGGGGGGATAGAGGGAGAGAGAGAGGGGGGATAGAGGGAGAGAGAGAGGAGAGAGAGAGAGAGGGGTGGGAGAGGAAGAGAGAGGGGGGGGTAGAGGGAGAGAGAGAGAGGTGGAGAGAGGAAGAGGGAAAGAGAGAGGGAGAGGGGGAGAGAAAGAGAGAGAGACAAAGAGGGAGGGAGAGAGCGAAAGAAAGAAAGGGGAGAGGGAGAGAGAGAGAGAGGGAGGAGGAGAGGGAGGGAGAGAGAGAGAGAGAGAGAGAGAGAGGGAGAGAGAGAGGGGGGAGAACGAGAGAAAGAGGGATGGAGAGAGAAGGATAGAGAGAGGGGGAGGGGGGAGAGAGAGGGAGGGAGAGAGAGAGAGAGAGAGAGAGAGAGAGGGAGGGGGAGAGAGAGAGGGGGAGGGAGAGGGAGAAATGGAAACGAAATGAGAAGGAACAAAAAAGAAAAAAGGTAAAGAGAAAGCAAGAAGAAAGGAAGTGACAACATAAGGAAAAGAGAAGATAAGAAAAGGAAAATAAATGAGAAGAGAAGGATAGTAAAAGAAAAGAGGGGAACAGATAAAGGAAGAGAAAAGAGAAGAGAAGGAAAGGAAGGGAAAAGAAAAAGAAAATGAAAGGGGAGGGAATGTAAGGGAAAAGAGAAGCAAAGGAAAAAAAAAAAAAAAAGAAAAGGAAAGGAGAAGGGGAAAAAAAGAAAAGGAAAGGAAAAGAAATGCAAAATAAAGAGAAGGAAATGAATAGGAGGAGAAGGCATGAAGAATGAGAAGAAAGGGAGAAGGAGAAAGTAGAATGAGAGGGAAAAGAGAAGGGAAGGAAAAGAAAAGGCAAAAGAAAGTAAACGTAAAAGGAAAGAAAGTAAAGGAAAGGAAAGAAAAAGAAAAGGAAAAGAGAAGGAAAAGGAAAGGAGAAGGAAAGGAGAAGGGAAAAGAAAAATAAAGGGAAAAAAATAAAGGGAAAAAAAAAGGAAAAAGAAAAAAAGTTGAAAGGAAGTAAAAGGAAAGGAAAAAAGAAAGTAAAGGAAAGGAAAGAAAAAGAAAAGGAGATAGAAAGAAGGAGAAGGAAAACAGAAGAAAAAGAAAAAGAGAAGGAAAGGAAAAGAAAAGAAAACAAAGGGAGGGGAAACAAAGACAGAGGAAAAGAACGAAAGAAAGAAAGAAAGAAAGAAAGAAAGAAAAAAAGAAAGGAAAGCTCGGACACAGGGACAGAGCGTTGTCACTCTATAACAGGAAGTGCCAAAACAAGGACCTCCATGGCAGGATCACCAGAGATTATTTTAATGAAAGCTGCAGATTAAAAAATATTGGAAATAAGTTTTAAAGCGACATGCACATGGTAAAGCCTCTAGGAAATGTTCGGCTGGGTTCACATCTCTGTTAAATCCACCTGCAGAGTCATTGATAAATCTGTCTGTCGCGGCCATTTTTAAATGATCTTTCCATTGAGCGCCTCTAGAAGCGCCCAGACAGAACCTGAACCCGATTCCCATTGTTCACAGCCGTGTTATTAATCAATTACAGCCCCACTGAAGTCAACTTCTCAGGCAGATGAGAAGTCAGGAAATGATGTGTTCTGGGTCAATGATCGCAAGGTATGGATCTGCATCCTAAAAAAACAAACGACGGCTCGCAGCCTTTCCACCGGTCCTCCCCTCTGATGTGAACAAAGTAATTGCCGCTGTGATATAAGTCGATATTGGACAGTGAAGGGGGGGGGGGGGGATCCCGACCTCGGACACCAACTGTTAATGCGGCGGATCTGAGCGGCCCCTCCCACCAGGGGGTCCTATAATGGCGAGCTTAGAGGTTTCCTAGAGCTTGGCATGTTGTAATAAGTTCACTGAATATTACAGATTTCTGATGTGATACACAGCCCATAATATAAAGAATAACAGCAGATTCTGCCCAGGAATGACTCAATACACATCAGTGGGAAAGGCAAAATATTTTATTTTAGTGTTTAATAGATTTCAATGGAGTGGGGAAGGGTTAAAACCTCTGTAGGTTTTTATTTTTTTATCTGTGCCCCCACTGGGGGGGATTTGGCCTATTTGTCCTGCTGAACTTCTGCCGACCCTTCATGATGAAAGAAAGAAATTCCAATAAAGGAAAGGGGCGGGGCCAGGGACAGTCAGGCTGGGGAGGAAAACACTAGATGATGCTGGGCGTCCTCCAGGAAATGAGGCGGGGCTCTGTCTGACTTGCTGCAGCTTCTAATGCATGTTGAGAGAAGCTCACAGTGTGCAGTGAAATCAGAGGAAGCCGTTTCAGTCCAGGAGAGGAGCCGCTACAACTGTGTAAGACTGAAGGGAAGGTGGGGGCAGAATTAACTCTCATTCTTGGATGGAGTTACACTTTAAACAGATAACACATTATGTATACTGTAGATCCAAAAAACTTTAAAGTGACCCCACACATAGAGAGAAAGGTTGGGGATGGTGAGGGTCAGTGGCAGCTGGTGCTCAAAATTTTTGGGGGCCGCAAACAAACTGAAAAATTCTGAAAAGAAAAAAACATCAATTGCAGCCTCACTGTGCCCATCAAACGCAGGCAACTGTGCCGAAACGCAGCCACTGTGCCCATCAAACGCAGTCATGGTGCCATCAAATGCCGCCACTGTGCCCAAACGCAGCCATGGTGCCCATCAAAGGCAGCCATGGTGCCATCTAATGTCGCCACTGTGCCCATCAAATGCCGCCACTGTGCCCAAATGCCGCCATGGTGCCCATCATTTGCAGCCACTGTGCCCATCAAACGCAGCCATTGTGCCCATCAAACGCAGCCATGGTGCCCATCAAACCCAGCCATGGTGCCCATCAATTGCAGCCATTGTGCCATCAAATGCCGCCACTTTGACCATCAAAGGCAGCCATTGTGCCCATCAAACGCAGCCATGGTGCCCATCAATTGCAGCCATTGTGCCATCAAATGCCGCCACTGTGCCCCTCAAACGCAGCCACTGTGCCCATCAAACGCAGCCACTGTGCCCATCAAACGCCGCCACTGTGACCATCAAAAGTTGCCATTGTGACCCCCCCCCCCCCGCTCGCCACCTGCTCGGCACGTACCCTATCTCGGTGGTGGGTCAGGCAATGGGTGACGGCGGCGAGCTATGGGACGGGCAGTGGGTCAGATGGCGGCGAACTGTGTCCTTCATGCGTCTCCTCCCCTCCTCCTGATAGGCGTCCAATCACAGCGCCTGTCGTTTCAGCCAATCAGGTGACAGGTAACACACCTGTGCTTCCTGATTGGCGGTTTAGTGTTTGAAAAGCGAATATTCATTTTCTTTTCTAACACACCTGGGTGGACTCCCAATGCAATGCTCTGCGCTACGAGTCCACCTTTTTTTAAACCTATTAGAGCCTATGGCTCTAATCAGGTGCTTCAAAAATACACCCCCCGCCACTGTAATTCAGGCGCCCGGCATCCAAAAAGGGCCCGGACACCTGAATAGGGGGTGGCGGCGGCGGCCAATGCAAGAATCTATCCATTCTACATAGAGGGGGTGGCTGGAGAGAGGGGGCGGCGCCCGTGCGCCCTTACTGGACGCACCACCCTTGGGGGTTATACAGCCAGTAGAAGGTCAGGATAAGGATGGCGGCTCTGGAGATTCGGCGCCCCCTCCTGCAGCTGAAGGGGATCGCAATGAATACACGACTGTAAGGCGATCCCTGAAACGTGGCGTAAGAAAACGAATGGCCTTTTCCCGGTGTTCCGATTTCGTACGTTGAAGACAAATTGAGTTATCAGATCCAATCTGCGGGTGCGGGAAAGACTTCATCTGATGTCGTATTGGGGGAGCGGAAAAACCTTCACACCGGAGACTGAGCACTAATCTCACAACAGACCATCACGGGTCTCAGAATCAGCCTGAGAATGGAAAAACGCTGGCCCAAATTCAGCAGGCTTTTCACAGTGCCTACCTCTCGCTTTCCAGTGTGTGGGGGAAGGGGGCTTTCTGAGAGGCAGGACCAGCGAACATGCCGCATGCATTTACACAGGTCAAAGTACCTCCTTTAAATATTTTACATATATTAAATCAATTTACAATAAAAAAGGTCAAAACTTTGATTTTTTTTTACCTTTAATGTCAATTGATTTAAATAATGTAAAAAAAAAAAAAAAGGTACTTTTTAAAAATTTACATTTTAATGTAAATTTTCTGTTTTACATGTAAACTGACAAAGGTTATTAAAAGGTTACATTAAAAAAAAAAATCAGTGGGCGGCCTTTAACAATGCAGAGAGCGATGCTGATTATGCAGTAATTTAGTGGGCGGAGCCAAGGCAACCATGACGTTGGACCCCCAGAGGGGGTGGGTCCATAAAAACCTGGGCCACAAGAGTTGGGTTAAATGATGCGCTAGCTGTTATGGAATTAGGTTTCTGCCGGGGACAGTAATTATCATTACTGAAATAATATATACAGTTCCTTGAAAAAGTATTCATACCCCTTGAAATTTTCCACATTTTTGTCATGTTACAACCAAAAACGTAAATGTATTTTATTGGGATTTTATGTGATACACCAACACAAAGTGGCACATAATTGTGAAGTGGAAGGAAAATGATAAATGTTTTTTCAACATTTTTTACAAATAAATATGGAAAAAGTGTGGGGGGTACATTTGTATGGCGCCCCCCGGAGTCAATACTTTGTAGAACCCCCTTTCTCTGCAATTACAGCTGCAAGTCTTTTTGGGGATGTCTCTACCAGCTTTGCACATCTAGAGAGGGACATTTTTGCCCATTCTTCTTCTTTGTAAAATATCTCAAGCTCTGTCAGATTGGATGGAGATCGTCTGTGAACAGCAATTTTCAAGTCTTGCCACAGATTCTCAATGTGATTTAGGTCTGGACTGTGACTGGGCCATTCTAACACATGAATATGCTTTGATCTAAACCATTCCATTGTAGCTCTGGCTGTATGTTTTGGGTCGTTGTCCTGCTGGAAGGTGAACCTCCGCCCCAGTCTCAAGTCTTTTGCAGACTCTAACAGGTTTTCTTCTAAGATTGTCCTGTATTTGGCTCCATCCATCTTCCCATCAACTCTGACCAGCTTCCCTGTCCCTGCTAAAGAGAAGCATCCCCACCACATGATGCTGCCACCACCATGTTTCACAGTGGAGATGGTGTGTTCAGGGTGATGTGCAGTGTTAGTTTTCCGCCACACATAGGGTTTTGCTTTTAGGCCAAAAGGTTCAATTTTGGTCCCATCTGACCAGAGCACCTTCTTCCACATGTTTGCTGTGTCCTCCACATGGCTTCTCGCAAACTGCAAACAGGACTTCTTATGACTTTCTTTCACCAATGTCTTTCTTCTTGTCACTCTTCCATAAAGGGCAGATTTGTGGAGAACACGACTAATGCCGCGTACACACGGTCGGACTTTTCACCTGCAAAAGTCCGACGGACGCCGCCGGACAAAGTCCGGCGGAAAGTCCGACCGTGTGTGGTCTCCATCGGACTTCCGACGGACCGTTTCGGTCGGATTTTTGCGGAAATCCGACGTACTTTAGATTTGAAGCCTGCTTCAAATCTTTACGTCGTACCTCCGCCGGACTCAGTTCCTGACGGAAAGCCCGTTCGTCTGTATGCTAGTCCGAAGGACCAGATGCGACGGAGGAGCAGGTTACTGCATCTCGCGCTCGCTGCAATAGGAAAAACAAATCTTCCTATTGCGGCGAGCGGGGCATACCAGGCCCTTAGGTCTGGTATGGATTATAAAGGGGAACCCCTACGCCGAAAAAACGGCGTGGGGTCCCCCTAAAATCCATACCAGACCCCGATCCGAGCACGCAGCCTGGCCGGTCAGGAAAGGGGGTGGGGACGAGCGAGCGCCCCCCCCCCCTCCTGAACCGTACCAGGCCGCATGCCCCCTAAAACGTCACAGTCCCAGCATGCCCAGGGACTGTGACATCATATGGGGGCGGGGTCTCCGCCTATATAAGTCACAACGCAGCCCTCAGAGACCAGTCCAGCCGGAGAGAGCGTCGTGTCAACATCTGGGGGAAGAGAAGAGAAGAGAACACAAGAAGCCAAGAAGCCCAGAAGTCCGGACCTCCGCTGGCAATAGAGCTACCTGAAGAAAGCGGAGGGGCCGGCCGAAGACCTGGGACACCGAGAGAAGAGGCCGGAGAGCGGAGAAGAACCAACCGGACGCCGGGAGAAGATGAACCGGAGGGACCCCCGAAGACGGAAGAAGACCCCCCCCCCCCGGAGCTGTTTAATAAATTATTTTAAAAACCTGTGTTGTGTTTTATTACTGACACTTTTTACCTAGGTAAATGGGTAGGGGTACCATGTACCCCATACTCATTTACATAGGGTGGGGGGCCGGGATCTGGGGGCCCCCTTATTAAAGGGGGCTCCCAGATTCCGATAAGCCCCCGCCCGCAGACCCCGACAACCAACGGCCAGGGTTGTCGGGAAGAGGCCCTTGTCCTCATCAACATGGGGACAAGGTGCTTTGGGGGGGGGGGGCGCAGGGCGCCCCCCTCCCCCAAAGCACCCACCCCCCCATGTTGAGGGCATGCGGCCTGGTACGGTTCAGGAGGGGGGGGGCGCTCGCTCGTCCCCACCCCCTTTCCTGACCAGCCAGGCTGCGTGCCCGGATCGGGGTCTGGTATGGATTTTAGGGGGACCCCACGCCGTTTTTTCGGCGTAGGGGTTCCCCTTTATAATCCATACCAGACCTAAGGGCCTGCGACGGGGCTCGCAAGGTTTCAATCTCGCCAAAAAAAGCGGCGAGATTGAATTCCTTTTCTAGTCCCGTCGTACCAAAGTCACGTTCAAAATGAACGGACTTGTCCGTGTGTGGGAAAGTCCGTTCGTTCTGAAAGTCCGGCGGAAGTCCGTCGGGAAGACCGGATTCCGGAAAGTCCGGCCGTGTGTAGGCAAGTCCGGCCGTTCAGAAAGTCCGGCGGTAGTCCGCCGGAAGTCTGGCGGCAAGTACGTCGGACCTAGCTTTCTAGAAAGTCCGACCGTGTGTACGCGGCATAATAGTTGTCCTGTGGACAGATTCTCCCACCTGAGCTGTGGATCTCTGCAGCTCCTCCAGAGTTACCATGGACCTCTTGGCTCTTCTCTGATGAATGCTCTCCTTGCCGGTCAATTTAGGTGGACGGCCATGTCTTGGTAGGTTTGCAGTTGTGCCATACTCCTTTCCATTTTCCGATGATGGATTGAACAGTGCTCTGTGAGATGTTCAAAGCTTGGGATATCTTGTTATAACCTAACCCTGCTTTACACTTCTCCACAACTTTATCCCTGACCTGTCTGGTGTGTTCCTTGGCCTTCATGATGCTGTCTGTTCACTAAGATTCTCTAACAAACCTCTGAGGGCTTCACAGAACAGCTGTATTTATACTGAGATTAAATTACACACAGGTGGACTCAATTTTCTAATTAGGTGACTTCTGAAGGCTATTGGTTCCACTAGATTTTAGTTAGGGGTATCAGAGTAAAGGGGGCTGAATACAAATGTCCCCCCCCCCCCCCACACTTTTCACATATTTATTTGTAAACAAGTTTGAAAACCATTTATCATTTTCCTTCCACTTCACAATTATGAGCCACTTTGTGTTGGTCTATCACATAAAACCCCAATAAAATAAATTTATATTTTTGTTTGTAACGTAACAAAATGTAGAAAATATAAAAGGGCATGAATACTTTTAAAGGCACTATATATATCTATCTATATATATATATATATATATATATATATATATATATATATATATATATACACACACTTTTGTATATGTTGCTAAATAAATCCTGTATAATAATAATAATAATAATAATAATAATAATGTTGCCATGTTTTATAACAATACATAATTTAACTATAAATGATTATAAGAAAAAAATAATAATAATTATATATAAATGTATTTTTTTCCCTTTTCACACTATTCTCTTGATCCCTCTGAAACCAATCATCATAAGGTGAGCATTGCAGGCAAAGCTGCTCCTCTTAACCCCCCACCCCCAACATGCCATTATTTTCCACTTTAGTACCAAAACGAAGTTGCAGGAATTTTAAGGTATACAAAATACATGTTGCCATTTTTATTAATAATAACAGTAATAATAATATAATCATTATTAAAACAAGGAATATACTGTAAATATTTTTGTTACACCTTTTCTTTAATCGTATTACAGCATTGGAGATAAGGTGGGCAAAGCTCCCCGCACCCCTCAACATGCCACTATTTTCCACCTTAGTACCAAAAAAGAAGTTGCAGCAAAGTACAAAATATAAAAAAATAGTAAAAATATATTTTGCCATTTTTAATTATTAGGCCTCATGCACACTGGACGCTATAATAACATTTTTAAAAACATTTTTAAAAAAGGCTAGTAGCTTTGCCGTGAGTTTTTTACCGTCGTTCAATGTTTTCGCAATAGCGATTTTTAGAGTTTTTCAGCGGTTTTTATTTTTCAATGGGATCAAAAATGTTAAAAAAAAACACTGGTGAGCCGCGTTTTTGAGCATTCATTGGCATTTTTTGACATTGGAGTGTTTTTTACAGCAGAAAAACTCCTAAGAACCCACTAGTTTTGGGTTTTTTTTTTCACAACCAAAAAAAAAACGTCCCAGCCAAAAACAGTTGATAACAGCCTATGTGTGCATGGACACAAAGAATAACATGCTGGAGAGTTTATTGACTGTAGAAAAAAAAACAAAAAAAAAACGTATGAAGCCAAAAATAGCGGCTGTAAAAATGTCCAAAAACGTCCAGTGTGCATGAGGCCTTATTAAAAATGGAAAAAATATAATACTGCGCTAACAATCAAAAATGTGTAAGCAGCGACTATAGTGTTATACAGCACAATCAGATAAAAAATAAAAAAAGAAAAAAAATAATAATAAAAAATAAAAATATAAAAAATAAAAAAAATATATTAAAATAAGAATATATAATGTATTGTTAAATTATTGTTTAAAAAAAAGAAAAAAAGAAATAGATCATTTTATTATTTATCTTTTCTACACTTTTTTTTTTAAATCTCTCTGGCAGCAAGCATCAATAAGCCCAGAAAGCTTATTACAGCACTGGAGAGGAGGTGAGTATTGCAGCATTTCTCCTCCTCCCCCCCCCACCCCACCCCGCCCTTTCCCATGCCATTATTTTCCACTTGGGTCCAAAACAGAAGTTGCAGCTATTTTAAGTAAATATGAAATATATGTTACGATTTTTTAATAAAGAATTTAACTATAAATGAGTAAAATTATATATACCGGTATGTGTATGTATATATATATATATATATATATATATATATATATATATATATATATATATATATACACCATTAGATAGATAGATAGACAGACAGACAGACAGACAGACAGACAGACAGACAGACAGATAGACAGATAGATAGATAGATAGATAGATAGATAGATAGATAGATAGATAGATAGATAGATAGATCTATGACTATCTATATATAGATATATATCTATATATAGATATATAAATAATTATTTTAATCCCTCTGGCATCCACTATCAATAAGCCCAGAAGTATCACTGTTTTTTAGACATGACGAAAGGTTTTCCAGTTGCGTTATGCCCCCTCCCTGTCCCCCCCCCCCCCAAACACAAAAGGCCGAGGACTGGAGCCAAAAAATTTAACAAGTCAGGGTGCCTTTGAAGATATTTAATTAAAATCTAATCCCACATTCTTAAAGGCTCACATAAATTAAGCTGTCATTGCGGAGATTTATGCATTCCTATTTGCATATTACATACAATTCATCAATTACTCATGTTTGAAAGCAATGCCTTTTCCCATGGAGTGGAGCTGCCAGCCGTGCCAACGGGCGCCCTGAGACACACACACACAAGTCTACTCGCCGGTACCTTGGAGAGAGGCACCTCCATATGTCGGCCCGTCTCCCGCGCGCTCGCACAGCCCGCAGCGCACTTGTAAGGAAGCGGCTCCCTAACAGGGAAGACTTTTAATGCTCAATCTGTCAGGTTAGGGAGAAGATTTTCTGCTTATTCCAGCCAAACCATCACCTCACCGACGCACAACGAGGAACCAGAGATATGTAGGGGGGGTGGGTCATGGGGGGGTTGGGGGGGGCAGCGAAATACTAGCCTTTCTGGAAGGCTTTGCCTATCGGTGGCAGAGGCCCTAGGAATAACCACCGAATGTTTCGTACTAAAGCAAATGATCCATTTGTGACCGATGACGAATGAATCTGTCTCAAACTAAAGTGCGAAACGCGTCAGCTGTGTCTGTACCATCCGCCTGATTGTCCTGTATTTTTGATGATCCCATTTTTACAATAAAGAAGAGTTTTCAACTTCATCCAGTGTGCGGCATCCAGATTCTCTTGTTCCAAACCTTACTTTCTCTTCACAGTTATTCTCTCGTAAAGGAATCAAGGCTGTTCCTCATAGTAACCAAGGAGCACGTAAGCGGGATTATGGTGGCGGGTCTTTCACACCCTATTCAAAGAAACGTCCCCCCATTCAGGACACTACTTTGACAGAACCAATCACTTGGTAATCTCATCTCAATCACCTTCAACTCACAGTATACCACTAGCAGAGTGCAGTACACCAGTTTCTTCTCTTGTTACACAACCTGATAATCTGCAATCATTACCACTTAATACATCTTCGAATATACCACTTACGGCACAATTACAAATGTTTACCAAACAGAGCACACTGGATTCACATTTTACCCAACCAGGCCCTCCACAGTCACATTTTCAGTTGCCTGTGAGCAACCCACTTCCCACCAAGAGTCAGGTTTAGATGTTATCAATCTTACTCCTTACCACTTTACGAGTCAGGAGTTGGATGTCTTAAAATTTGGGCTCAGTTTTTGCCCGTCTATGGATATTGATAAATATGAAGCCATAAAAGATGTCTATTTACGAGACATGTCACTTACAAATATCTGTTCGATCAGGACTACCTCCGATCCAAGCAGGACAGGCAGATCTCCGATAGAGTCAAGCATTACACCATGGAGGACTTTCGAGCCCTCCGTGATCTAATGCTTCTTCTGGATGAAAATGATGTGTCAGATGATACTAGCAGCCAGATACCCCCCAATTCTACTGCACCTATCTCGACATTAATGGCTACATTTAAACTCAAATCCCAGAGATTCCCTGACCTAATGACCAACCCCAATGTATGGGCTTTTTTATTGAGCACAGTCAACGTCATCAAACGTATGACTATCACCCCTAGACAAGACAATTGGACACGGCCACAGCTACAGGCTATTCAGAGACTATGTAGTCATCCCGACCTTGAGATCAAGGCGGCCGATAAAGGGGGGAACATTGTTATAATGACTAAGGCCAACTATGAAAAAATGTGCATGAATATACTACAGAATACTGACTGGTATATACAAATCTCTGACTCGTACCGTAAAATTCAAGTCCGAATATTTATCTATCATTAATTCTGCTTATCAGAAAGGTCTCTTTGACCAGGATCTCTATAATTACCTTAATACCAAGACTCCCAGGGAGGCTACGTTTTATGTGCTACCAAAAATACACAAGAATCCATTATCGCCCCCCTGGGAGACCGATTGTGTTGGGTATTGGCTCATTAACGGAGAACGCAAGTCGTTTGGTTGATTCCATTCTTATGATCCATGTAACGGGTTTACCATCCTATACCGGAGACACGGAGCTTACCTGGGCTACCCAAGGTGATTGTCTCGGACGGGGTAGTCAGTTTGTGTCCCGGTTTTGGCGAGCCATTTGTGCACAGTTGGGAATTCGGCTTGCTTTCTCCTCTGTGTAACACCCGCAGTCTAATGGGGCCGCAGAATGAGCCAATCAGTCCTTGGAGCAATTCCCATGTTGCTATATTTCTGACTATCATAACAACTGGTCAGACCTATTACCGTGGGCAGAGTTTGCTCACAATAGTGCCTTGAATTCTGCTTCCCGATTGTCCCCGTTTATAGCAAACTATGGTTTCCAACCTTCCATGTTGCCTGACTTTTGTTCGTTCCACTTGGGCACAAATTCAGGAGGCTTTGCGACATGCTAATGATAGGTACAGACCCCATGCTGACCGCAGACACCAGCCCGCGCCTTCCTACTAGGTTGGGGACAGGGTCTGGCTCTCATCTTGCAACCTCCGACTTCATGTTCCCTCTCTGAAGTTCGCACCTCGGTTTTTTCGGGCCTTTCCGTATTCTTCGCAGGATTAAGCCAGTGGCTTACGCGTTAGACCTTCCTTCTAATATGCGCATCTCAAATGTATTTCATGTCTCCTTATTAAAACCCTTGGTCCTCGTCCTCACCACCTCACCACCTCAGTGCCTCGTCCTCACCCTGTTCAAGTTGAGAACCATGAGGAGTATGAAGTACAGTCCATTGATGACACCTGTAGGTTCTGTGAGCGCATACAGTACCTGGTGCATTGGAAAGGGTACGGTCCGGAGGAACGCTCTTGGGTCCCATTATCGGACGTACACGCCCCTGTCCCCCTCCGTGATTTCCAGGCGTTTTCCCCTCAAGCCTGGTGGTCCTCCAAGGGGGAGGGATCATTGAGGAGGGGGTACTGTCAGGGCTTCCTTCTCTGAGCTGGCCGCTCAGCTGTCGGCTAATTGCCAGCTCCTACCTCTCCACAGTGACTCACCTGTTGATGATATCCTGCTCGTCGGTCCTGCCTACTTAAGCCGTCCAGTCCAGAGGATCTCTGCCTTCGCCTTGGTCACTTCTCTAGAGACGCTCTCCTGTGTTCCTGTTAAAGACTTGCTTGGCTGACAATCCTTCTGGCTCCCAGACGTTTTGGCTAGTCTGACTATCCGTTCCGGTTCCTGAACTCTGGCTATGTTTTGACTACAAGGCTTTAAACAGGAGGATCTGGATGCCGCACACCGGATAAAGTTGAAAAATCGTCTTTATTATAAAAATTGGATCATCAAAAATACAGGACAAACAGGCAAATCGTACAGACTCAACTGACGCGTTTCGCACTCTAGATTGCGTGCTTACTCATAGCTATGAGTTTTGTTTCGATTGCATCTAAGGATATATGTTTTGACTAAGTTTACTCTGTTTACCTTTTTTTTACTATTATTATTAAACAAATGTGATTTAACTGTACTTCTGTCTCAGTCTGATTCATGGTTTCTGACACTGCGTCAGTCTCGCAATTCACTCCTGTATAAGACCAAGACTTTCTCTCCTGAGTATACTGTCAAATATATTACTAGATACTCTCAACAACATGGTGAGTTACGTAATATATTATCAAATCACTGGCCACTCCTACAAGAGGATCCCATCCTTAGTAAATATATTAGCCCAGGCCCGGAGATCATTTTCAGAAGGGTTAAATCCCTAAAGGATAAACTAACATCAAGTCATTACTCCGTCAATCCCTGTTCTAGACACCAACAACATGGTATAACAAGATGTGGTAAATGTGCTTTTTGCTCCTGGATTTCTGTAGGTACCCAATACATGCTTCCTAATGGAGAAATACTGCGCGAATACGGTGTGACCTAAAGTATTGCAACGACCGGTATTTTAATCTCTAGGGTGTCTGGAAAAAAAATTATAATGTTTGGGGGTTCAAAGTAATTTTCTAGTAAAAAAAAAATAAAACCTGATTTTAACTTGTACACAACAATTTTGAAAAACAGGCCCGGTCCTTAAGTGGTTAAAGTTTCCATAAAGCCATTTTTGATTTGACTTTCACGTCTTCGCTATTCTGACTTCCCCTGACCGTATCTCGCTTGCGACTTTCCCTTCAGGCCCATTCAGACCCTGGTGCATTGCATTGCGTTAAAGGCAGTTCATTCAAATGAATGGGGTGGCAATGCACCAAAAAGGTAAAAAAAAAAGGGGGGGGGGGCATGCACCATTTTTGGCAATGCAGCTCACCACAGCATACAGTATACATTGGCGATTTAAGGGAATTTTTTAGGTGCATATCAAGTTAATCCAAAAAAAAAATTGTAGAAATATATATATTTTATTAATGCATAAAAACAATGCAATTGCATTAGAAAAGACTCATACAGTACAGTGCTTAAAATGACAGTACGATGGTGAGTTTCCCAACATGTTTCGCCCTATAAAAGAAGGCTTCCTCAGGGGGCGCTGTCCAAGTAAATAACAGAGCCTTCCCAGAATATGTGCAATAGATAAGGGGGTCAGGGGGTCAAGCAGACACCATTGGACCAAACAACAGACTGCAGGCAATCCTAGGAGGCATAGATGTCTAATTTGCAAAAGAGATGGACATGAGGAAAAGAAACTCCTATATGGGGACACTCAGCACAAGATCTGAGGTCCTATAGGTAGTGTATGTCTCTCTTCGTGGTTTCCTGCTGGCAGCATATGGTAATGCGTGTGTGGTACATTGCAATGCATGTGAATTGCCTTAGTGTAGGCAAATCAAAACCCACCCTGAGCTATCCCTGTGGACAGCCAATCATAATCGGTGGAGGCATCCCCCCCCACAGACACATGTATACAAGGGGTGGGGGATTGCCTCCACCACCACTCCAGCGATCAGACTGTATATTGTAACAAGGCTGCAGCAAGGGGCCAATCTGTGTCAGACATTTGTGAACACTGACAAGAACTGCACAGGCACCAAAGATTTAGAGGTCTCTGTCATCTCTGAGCCATGATCCCACTCCAGGAAGTAGATGGCGACCCTGGATGATGCCTGAAAAAAAGATGATGCTGCCCTTCAGGAGAAGAAAAAGCAGAAGGAGCCATAGTCACTGATTTCTGTGAGGGGTGGTAAAAACGTTCTGGCAGTTTGACACAGAATATTAAATATTTATTGAATAAAATACAGCCAAGACAAGGGCCCCCCCTTTCTTCAGGGCGTAAAGTGGACCTTCGCCCCTTTTCCTAATGTTCCCCTCCCATGGCTCCTTCCCCTCCCTAGAATTGAATTGCAAAAAAATAAAAAATTTTTTTCCTTAAATGTTCAGGTCCATCGATCTCACTCAGGGGAGTATGATGTACCTGGACCCCGTGCATGTGCTGGAAAGCCACGGGTCACTCTGGGATCCGTTGCAGCATTTCTGTGCATGCGCACCGCCTGCTGGGCTGTCCTGTGTCATTCATCCCAGGAGGCAGATCGCAGGATCTCATGCATGCATACAAACCGGCCGAATGACTGCAAGCTTACTGACAGGGGCCTATGGGGTGTCTGTGCATGCGCAACCTTGTCCCCGCCCCTTACCTACCTCCCAGTACCGCCCCTTTTAGAGAATACAAAACCAAGTATTATTTTGTGGTGCCAGGTCATTTGTAAGCAATTTGTGAACAAGAAAAGAAGTAAAATAGATCCCCTACAGCCAGCAACAACAGATCCACCAGCAACATAAAAACCCCTTCAGCAACAGCTCCCCCATAGCAACAATGGACCCTCCCATTAACAGTTCAGCCCTTTCAGCAACAATTGACCCCCTGCAACGATAGACCCTCCCAGCAATAATAGACTCTCAGCAACAACAGCTCCCCTACAGCAACAATAGACTCTCCCAGCAACAATAGAGCCCTTTCAACAACAATAGACCCTCCCAGCAACAATAGGCTTCCTGCAACAATAGACCCTCCCAGCAACATCAGCCCCCTACAGCAACAACAGACCCCCCCCAGCAACAACAGCTCCCCTACAGCAACAATAGACCCTCCCAGCAACAATAGGCTTCCTGCAAAAATAGACCCTCCCAGCAACAACAGCTCCCCTACAGCAACAATAGACTCTCCCAGCAACAGTACAGCCCCTTCAGCAACAACAGCTCCCCTACAGCACCAATAGACTCTCCCAACAACAATAGACCCCCTGCGACAATAGACCCTCCCAGCAACAATAGAACCCCTTTAGCAACAACAGCTCCTCCACAGTAACAATAGACTCTCCCAGCAACAGTAGAGCCCCTTCAGCAACAATAGACCCTCCCAGCAACAGTAGGACCGCTTCAGCAACAAAAGCTCCCCCACAGCAACAATAGATCCTCTAACATCAACAAAATAACCCTCCAGCTATAAAAGACCCCCACAAGCAACAAAAGATCCCCCAGCAGCCAGTATCAATAGACCCTCCAACAGTCAGCAACAATAGACAACTCCCTCAAAGGTAGATCCCTCTAAGCGACAATGGACCCCCCCAGCAACATAAGATCTCACCAGCAACAATAAAGTCCTCAGCACCCCTTGCCATTACATACATTCACTGCCTGGATTCCCCCGGGTTCCTGCTGAAAAAAAGCCTTGGTCACTTTCTTAGGCCCGGGTTCACATATATGTGAATTGGATGTGGGTTTCCCTGCATCCAATTTGCACGACATGCGAGTGTGACTGGCTCTCAATGGAGGCGGTTCACACATGTCCGGGGCGGCCCCGGTCTGCATTCCAAAAGGGGCCCTGTGCATGTTTGGGTCCGGTTCAGGTGCGAGTTCAGGCAACAATTTTGACCCGATTCGCACCTGAACCGGTGAACAGGAACACACAGGACCCCCTGCTGTGACCCGCGGCCCCACATATATATACCCGTCCTTAGTGTGAGGTCTCTAACTGGCTGACTGGAGAATTTAGCGTGAAATCTCAGCTATCTGCTGGGCTCCATTATATATATATTTTTTCAAAAGCTTAAAAACCTTCCCCTTTATTCCTACCAATCTGGATCCATGGGTGTTGATCGGCATACTTTCCTTGACTTCTTAAAATTTTGTGAAAAGAAACAAAGGAACCGCGCTCTTATATCATAAAATTACATATCACCATAGTGAATAAACAAATGAATACAACTTCATTTAAATTATAAAAAATACATAAAATTTGTGAAGTCCATGTATAGATCCCACATGTGAATAAACATCCTCAGTGAGTATAGGAAAGGTTCCTCTTCACCCGCATGCAGAAACACAATGCACTCACCAGACTTACACACAATACACTCACCAGACTTACACACAATGCACTCACCAGACTTACACACAATACACTCACCAGACTTACACACAATGCACTCACCAGACTTACACACATCACTCACCAGACACACATCATTTACCAGACTTACACACAATGCACTCACCAGACTTACACACATCACTCACCAGACACACATCATTTACCAGACTTACACACAATGCACTCACCAGACTTACACACAATGCACTCACCAGACTTACACACAATGCACTCACCAGACTTACACACAATGCACTCACCAGACTTAACTGACCCCTATTACAGGGAGTCAAATTCCGCATATGGGAAAATCCAAGATGTTATACATGAAGGCACAGGAATGAACCCAAACTGCTGCTGTGATAGATAGATAGATAGATAGATAGATAGATAGATAGATAGATAGATAGATAGATAGATAGATAGATAGATAGATAGATAGATAGATAGATAGCATATTCAAAGCTCCAGTGCTTGCCATATAGAGAGGGAGAGGAAAGGATACTCTCATATTGCAGGATTTCAAATCGTTTTAAAAAAAAGATAGTTGTACTGTATTGCACTTACAACAAAGAAGACAGGGATCAGCACATATTGTATGGGAATCGCTGGTTTGCGCTCCACCTGCCTTTCAGCTGACCAGAAATAACGTTTACTTCCTCTATAAGAGTTCCATTCACTGGAACTAAGGGGCCAACCACAACCCCTGAAAAGCAACCCCGCATCACAATCTCCCCTCCACCAAATGATTTGGACCAGTGCACAAAGCAAGGTCCATAAAGACATGGATGAGCGAGTTTGGGGTGGAGGAACTTGACTGGCCTGCACAGAGTCCTGACCTCAACCTGATGGAACACCTTTGGAATGAATTTGAGCGGAAACTGCAAGCCAGGCCTTCTCGTCCAACATCAGTGCCTGACCTCACAAATGCGCTTCTGGATGAATGGTCAAACATTCCGATAGACACACTCCTAAACCTTGTGGACAGCCTTCCCAGAAGAGTTGAAGCTGTTATAGCTGCAAAGGGTGGGCCAACTCAATATTGAACCCTACGGACGAAGACTGGGATGCCATTAAAGTTCATGTGTGTGTAAAGGCAGGCGTCCCAATACTTTTGGCATTATAGTGTTTCTTTGTTTTTATTGCTTTGTAATAAAGTGAAAGCATTTTACATATTTTTTGATTGCGGTGCCTAAAAAAAAACCCCATCCTAAATTCTTCCCAAACCTTTTCCTCTTTAACTGGTTTTGTAATTAAATCCGGATTCATTCCAGAATCTGCTTCCAGTGGGAGGTGTCAGCGCATCCATGTAGAGATGACGAGAACGCTGATAAAGTGTTACATCAAAACTGCACTCAGGAATTGACACTTTGTATCCAATGATTGCTCCACTTTAAAAAATAAAACAAAAGATGGCCCTCACTCCGCAGTTCCCCCTTAAAGCCGTCACCGCGGCAGCTGAAATGTTAAGCAGGCGCCATTCCCAGCCTCCAGCGTTTCCAGCCGTTGCGTTTCTCAGATGAAGTCTCACAATAGCTATTAAATCACGGGCTACTTTTAATTAAAGTTTAACACACCCTGTAACCTTTCAATTCACTGGCCTGGATCAGGGAAATTAAAACGCCGTGTCATTTCGTTAAAAGGTGTACTCTTCCTAACAAAGGACGCCATTCATAAATGAGCTTGTTAAGGACGACGGCCGTCGCGGTATTTGATGCGTGCGTGGCGGTGCGAATATTCCCGCTCTGAGCGGGGCGGCCGACGTTCTACAACAGACCTGCCAATTTGGAGTACAGGACCAGCCAACAAAAGTGAAGCCACATAGAGATGAGTGGAGGAATTTTACCAAAATTAATATTGATACAAAAGTTACCGATTTCAGAGGAAACTTCAGATTTCGCTCACTGAGATACTTAGAGTCAGTAATCCCATAATAAAATATTCTGTATATGGTTACAATGTATCAATAAGGAGGATGGCTGGCTGTAGAGCAGGGGTCTCCAAACTTTCCAAACAAAGGGCCAGTTTACAGTCATTTCGGTTTTTGGGGGACTGGATTGTAGGCAGTGGGGGTAAAAAATGTCCTGGGATCAGTGGGACTAAACAATGCCTCAGGCGCCATCATTGGTGGCAGTGGGGGGAATAGTGCCCCATCATTGGTGTCAGTGGGAGGAATAGTGCCCCATCATTGGTGTCAGTGGGAGGAATAGTGCCCCATCATTGGTGTCAGTGGAAGGAATAGTGCCCCATCATTGGTGTCAGTGGAAGGAATAGTGCCCCATCATTGGTGTCAGTGGGAGGAATAGTGCCCCATCATTGGTGTCAGTGGAAGGAATAATGCCCCATCATTGGTGTCAGTGGGAGGAATAGTGCCCCAACATTGGTGTCAGTGGGAGGAATAGTGCCCCAGCATTGGTGTCCGTTGTGGGAATTGAGCCCCACTGAAAGTGTCAGTGTTAGGAATAGTGCCTCAAAATCAGTGGGTGGAATAGTAACCCCCAGGGGCCCAATAAAGGCTAGCAAAAGGCTGCATCCAGCCTTCGGGGAGCAGCTTGGAAACCACTGCTGTAGAGTATCCCTGCTGGTATAATGGGAATCCTGAGGGATCTTGAATTAAGTGCCCACTGGGTAAGGTGGGGGTCAGGAACATTTCCCTGCTGTGCAGGGATCTGAGGGGCCCGGTGCCTCCTGACTTGAATGAGCTACCTGGTCTGCCTGGAGGCTGGGAAGGCCCTCTGAGGGCCCGAGGATGCCTTGAGGAGCACTATGGGTTTGGGACCCCAATCCCAATCTCTCGTTCTGCAGTATGAAGGTACAGGACACCCCACCGACATCCTCTACACACATGTCATAAATACACCAGCAAACAAGCTTCCCTGACCATCCCTAGCTGGCCATTGGTAGGGAGCATTCCCATCAATACAACCTAAGGAAGATGCCAAGCAACAATCTGAGACTCCACCCCCAGCCCTATGAAAAGCGGAGACCAAGCAATGGTATTTGGAGCAATGTTTTTATATTTTCAAATAAGTGGCATGCTTATCCAAAGGCTATGCTTAGTATGGGTTAAGTATACAGACTGTGGTACTCAATGAAGAGCTCTATGCTTAACCACTTGCCCTCCAGAAGATTTTAGAGAGATACAAAGTAACATTGTTTATAAACATTGATCAGACAGGAGATAGAGAGATACAAAGTAACATTGTTTATAAACATTGATCAGACAGGAGATAGAGAGATACAAAGTAACATTGTTTATAAACATTGATCAGACAGGAGATAGAGAGATACAAAGTAACATTGTTTATAAACGTTGATCAGACGAGAGATAACCACTTGAACTCCGGAAGATTTTCCCCCCTTCATGACCATTTTTTGCGATACGGCACTGCGTTACTTCAACTGACAATTGCGCGGTCGTGCAACGCTGTACCCAAATAAAATCGGTGTCATTTTTTTCCCCACAAATAGAGCTTTCCTTTTTTGGTGGTATTTGATCACCTCTGTGTTGTTTTTTTTTTTTGCGCTATAAACAAAAAAAGAGCAACAATTTAAAAAAACAAAAAACAAAAAAAGGATTACTTTCTGCTATAAAACACATCCAATAAAAAAAATCTAAAAACATCTAATTTCTTCATTGGTTTTGGCCAATATGTATTCGGCTACATATTTTTCATTAAAAAAATCCCAATAAGTGTATATTGATTGGTTTGCGCAAAAGTTATAGCGTCTACAAACTATGGAATAGATTTATGGAATTTTTTTTACTAGTAATGGCAGCGATCAGCGACTTCTAGCAGGACTGCAATATTGCGGTTGACAAATTGGACACAAACTGACACTTTTTGGGGACCAGTGACAGGACTATAGTGATCAGTGCTAAAAATATGTACTGTCACTGTACTAATGACACTGGCTGGGAAGGGGTTATTACCTTCTAGGGCAATCAAAGGGCTAACTGTGTGCCTAGCCAGTGTTTGTGTACAGTGTGGGAGGTGCTTTTACTAGGGGAAGACATGGATCCATGTTCTTGCTCTGCAGGAACACAGGATCAATGTCTTCCCTACTGACAGAACGGCGATCTGCCTTGTTTACATAGGCAGACTGCCGTTCTGCTTCTGTACATAAGGATTGGCGGGTGCCGGTGGACAGTCAGCGGGAACAAGCCGTCGACTGCACGCATTCGCACCTGCTTGCTACCTTGAAATGCCGGATGACGCATATATATATATATATATATATATATATATATATATATATATATATATATATATATATATATATATATATATATATATATATATATAATATAATGTGAGCCAAAGCACTGAGGGATTTTGATGAACTTTGTAGCAGATTCTTACCAGTTTCTGTTCTAAAAAAAAAAGCTGCTCGTACATCTGACTTCAGGATTCTGATTGGAAGAACTTTAATCAGCTGCTGCACTTGCAGGGCTATAATGAGGGAAGTGGCAGGGTCTGCATCCCTTTAGGACAGGGGTAGGCAACCTGGGGCCCTCCAGCTGTTGCAGAACTACAAGTCACATCAGGCCTCTGGGAGTAATTGTAACTTGCCAGGCCTTGCAAAGCCTCATGGAAAATGTAGTTCCACAACAGCTGGAGGGCCCCAGGTTGCCTACCCCCTACTTTAGGGGCACCTTGCCAAAAATGACATTTTTTGTTGCAGGGGATGCCTAAAAATTGACTTGCATGTTAGTGCAGACTTCTGGAAAAAATCAGTGAGCCAATCACACAAGCAGGAAACAACATTCCTGGGGGCCGTTCTGTATACCATCTGTGTACGGAACGCCTCCAGGTCGTCATATTCAAATTACAGCGGCTCCAGATCGAAAGGGAAAGATCATTTTTAATAACATTCAATTACAGTATCACTTGTGTATGGCAATTTGAAATGTCTTTTTTTTTTCTTCATATGTCAGTTTTATATGTTTTGCTGCAGCAGGTTCTATACATGGTACAGATGTGCCACTTTACAGACAGACTAAGGGGACCCCCAGGAACTATATTTAAAGGATTTTTTTATTTTTATTGTTTCACTTTAAGCATTATTTTATTAAAATCACTGCTCCTTTAAAAATTATATTTTTTAAAAGTTTTTTTTTGCATTAATACATGTCCCCCAGGGCAGTGCCCGGACCCTCAATACCCGTTGTATGGCCAATAACTTGCATACAAGCCTTCAAACATGAGGACTTTTGTAATTTTCAAGTTCGGGTCCCATAGACTTTAATGGGGGTCGGGTCACAATTTTTGCGATGTTTGAGAGTTTCGGGTTTTTTTCGGCTCACCTCTATTAAGTGGTTGAGACTCCTTGGCATTCTTTGTTTAGTGTTTATTCTTTTGCTTTTTTTTGTATCTGATCATTTACTTGCATATCTTCCCGTTAAATTCTATTTCTTCACGTTTTTGCTTTTGTCTGATGTCTGCTCTTTCGTTTTTTGGGACAAAACAAAACCTCCCGTTCTGCATGGATATGGACTATGCTGAGATCCCGGCACCAGGAGCGACTAATAATACAGCACATGGAACCGTAGAATAGGATTTGCCCCCCGTGCAGAAAAGAAGAGGCCCCACCCATGCAAAAAAACTCCAGTTTTCGTACATACAACTTGGCTGGTAGCATCCTAGGGGCACCATCTATCCATTCTCTTCAAAATGATAAGGGAAGGGCTATGTGACCATTTTAAACACCGACGGCACTTAAGAGTCGTTCTTTAAACAAGAAGCAACTGCGATCGACCCCGAGCGCCGACTGTGGCGAAGAGCCAAACCCCGAGATCCTCCGCGCTCCATCCGCGGCTGGAGGAACGCTACACGGATAATCTCTCTGCGTTGTTTGTACGGCTTAATATTGAGTTTGGCATCCGCGAGGTTCACAGGGACGGCTCAGCCTTAAATAACCATCTCTTTCCTGTTGCTGCTTATTTATACATATTACTGGTCGATGAATTGAAGGCTTTCGCCCGGCGAGATTTCGTTGCCTGGTGGTCTGGCTTAAAGTGGAAGGAGTTCTATACAGAGCAGACAGTTGTAGCTACTTCTCATAGTAGTGAAAAAAAAAGTTCTGCTCATCCCCCTATGGACCAGAGAAATGTTTACATTTCTGCAATGGGTCTGTTTCCGATCTAACATTTGAATATTGTTTATAAACAATGTTACTTTGTATCTCTCTAGCCATCGTCTGATCCATGTTTATAAACAATGTTACTTTGTATCTCTCCATCTCCTGTCTCAAAAATATTATTTGTACCTCTCTATCTCCAGTCTAAACAATATTTATAAACAATGTTACTTTGTATCTCTTCATCTCTCATCTAAAAATTTTTTTACTTTGTATCTCTCTATCCCCCATCTAAACAATGATTATAAATAATGTTACTTTGTATCTCTCCATCTCCCATCTGATCAATGATTATAAATAATGTTACTTTGTATCCCTTTATTTCCCATCTGATTCATGTTTATAAACAATGTTATTTTGTATCTATCACCCATCTGCGCAATGTTTATAAACAATGTTACTTTGTATCTCTCTATCTCCCATCTGATCAATGTTTATAAACAATGTTACTTTGTATCTCTCCATCTCCCATCTAAAAAGTGTTACTTTGTATCTCTCTATCCCCCATCTAAACAATGATTATAAATAATGTTACTTTGTATCGCTCCATCTCCCACCTGATCAATGTTTATAAACAATGTTACTTTGTTTCTCTCTATCTCCCATCCGATCCATGTTCATAAACAATGTTATTTTGTATATATCTCCCAGCTGCACAATGTTTATAAACAATGTTACTTTGTATCTCTCCATCTCCCATCTAAAAAATGTTACTTTGTATCTCTCTATTCCCGTCTAAACAATGATTATAAATAATGTTACTTTGTATCGCTCCATTTCCCGCCCGATCAATGTTTATAAACAATGTTACTTTGTAACTCTCTATCTCCAGTCTGATCAATGTTTATAAACAATGTTACTTTATAAACATTGATCAGGCGGGAGATAGATACAGTGGGGACGGAAAGTATTCAGACCCCCTTACATTTTTCACTCTTTGTTATATTGCAGCCATTTGCTAAAATCATTTAAGGTTATTTTTTTCCTCATTAATGTACACACAACACCCCATATTGTACACACAGCACCCCATATTGACAGAAAAACACAGAGTTGTTGACATTTTTGCAGATTTATTAAAAAAGAAAAACTGAAATATCACATGGTCCTAAGTATTCAGACCCTTTGCTCAGTATTTAGTAGAAGCCCCTTTTGATCTAATACAGCCATGAGTCTTTTTGGGAAAGATGCAACAAGTTTTTCACACCTGGATTTGGGGATCCTCTGCCATTCCTCCTTGCAGATCCTCTCCAGTTCTGTCAGGTTGGATGGTAAACGTTGGTGGACGGCCATTTTTAGGTCTCTCCAGAGATGCTCAATTGGGTTTAAGTCAGGGCTCTGGCTGGGCCATTCAAGAACAGTCACTGAGTTGTTGTGAAGCCACTCCTTCGTTATTTTAGCTGTGTGCTTAGGGTCATTGTCTTGTTGGAAGGTAAACCTTCGGCCCAGTCTGAGGTCCTGAGCACTCTGGAGAAGGTCTTCGTCCAGGATATCCCTGTACTTGGCCGCATTCATCTTTCCCTCGATTGCAACCAGTCGTCCTGTCCCTGCAGCTGAAAAACACCCCCACAGCATGATGCTGCCACCACCATGCTTCACTGTTGGGACTGTATTAGACAGGTGATGAGCAGTGCCTGGTTTTCTCCACACATACCGCTTAGAATTAAGGCCAAAAGTTCTATCCTGGTCTCATCAGACCAGAGAATCTTATTTCTCACCATCTTGGAGTCCTTCAGGTGTTTTTCAGCAAACTCCATGCAGGCTTTCACGTGTCTTGCACTGAGGAGAGGCTTCCGTTGGGCCACTCTGTCATAGAGCCCTGACTGGGGGAGGGCTGCAGTGATGGTTGACTTTCTACAACTTTCTCCCATCTCCCGACTGTATCTCTGGAGCTCAGCCACAGTGATCTTTAGGTTCTTCTTTACGTCTCTCACCAAGGCTCTTCTCCCCCAATAGCTCAGTTTGGCCAGACGGCCAGCTCTAGGAAGGGTTCTGGTCATCCCAAACGTCTTCCATTTAAGGATTATGGAGGCCACTGTGCTCTTAGGAACCTTAAGTGCAGCAGAAATTTTTTTGTAACCTTGGCCAGACCTGTGCCTTGCCACAATTCTGTCTCTGAGCTCTTCAGGCAGTTCCTTTGACCTCATGATTCTCATTTGCTCTGACATGCACTGTGAGCTGTAAGGTCTTATATAGACAGGTGTGAGGCTTTCCTAATCAAGTCCAATCAGTATAATCAAACACAGCTGGACTCAAATGAAGTTGTAGAACCATCTCAAGGATGATCAGAAGAAATGGACAGCACCTGAGTTAAATATATGAGTGTCATAGCAAAGGGTCTGAATACTTAGGACCATGTGATATTTCAGTTTTTCTTTTTTAATAAATCTGCAAAAATGTCAACAATTCTGTGTTTTTCTGTCAATATGGGGTGCTGTGTGTACAATATGGGGTGCTGTGTGTACAATATGGGGTGTTGTGTGTACAATATGGGGTGATGTGTGTACAATATGGGGTGCTGTGTGTACAATATGGGGTGATGTGTGTACAATATGGGGTGCTGTGTGTACAATATGGGGTGCTGTGTGTACAATATGGGGTGCTGTGTGTACAATATGGGATGCTGTGTGTACAATATGGGATGCTGTGTGTACAATATGGGGTGCTGTGTGTACATTAATGAGGGAAAAAAATGAACTTAAATGGTTTTAGCAAATGGCTGCAATATAACAAAGAGTGAAAAATGTAAGGGGGTCTGAATACTTTCCGTCCCCACTGTACAAACAATGTTACTTTGTATCTCTCTATCTTCAGCCTGATCAATGTTTATAGACAATGTTACTTTGTATCTCTCTATCTCCCATCTGATCAATGTTTATAAACAATGTTACTTTGTATCTATCTCCCGCCTGATCAATGTTTATAAACACTGTTTTTGTGTATGTCTATCTCCTGTCTCATTATAAGCAAATATGTCTTTTATTAGTATAATAAAAAGAGAAGTAAGAGAACAATAACTACAGTGCAAAGGAATGGCACATTCCAGAGGTACAATGCAATACATATAATCATCTCTGCCACAGGGGACCAATATAGATCGTATGAACAATACAAAATAAATAAGAACAGGAACTGAAGAACATTGTGTTCAATGGTCACCAAACGAGTATTAAATGGATTCTCCAAAGTGCCTGGATACAGAACAAGACGGTAAGAAAAGAGATTGTGAAGGGTAAGGAGAGAACAGGGCTGGCGACAATGTTTCAAGCAAAAAGAGTAAGAAAAGGGGAGGAGTAAAAGAGAAAAAAGGGAAAAAAGAAAAAAAGAAAAAAAGGAAGATGTGGGCATTGGAGGGCACACGATAAAATCAACAAAATTAGTAGAAACTCTCTCCTCTGATCAAAGTTTATTAGATTGTAAGCTCTTCTGAGCAGGGCCCTCTTAATCCTCCTGTATTTTATTGTATTATAACTGTATTGTCTCCCTTTTATATTGTAAAGCGCTGCGTAAACTGTTGGCGCTATATAAATCCTGAATAATAATAATAATAATGTTTGTAAACAATGTTACTTTGTATCTCTCTCTATCTTAATAAAAGGCCAAATCTATCAGATCTGGAATAAGGAGATACGGGTTTATATAGTGAAAGAGATGTTCTCTGCAATTGTTTACTTGTGTCGCCAACTGCTGCAAATCAGCAGTTGATATCCAATTAACTTGGATTTAACTGCAACAATGTGAATTTACTTTAAGACACAAAAAAAAAAAAATGCCCCCCCCCCCCCCCCAATTATTGTTCCCATGTCTAACCTGCATTAGAAATGTACCGGGACGGTTGCACCTTCCCGGCGTTCCTGTAGACCGTGTCAATATTGGATATTGGGCGCTCCATAGACAAGCTGTGATATTTTATTTATGATGTGGAAATTGCATCCTCAGAAGCCGGAGAGGAAGATAAACACTCAGCTGTTTGTTTTTTTTCGCTGGGCCCGGCTCCCAGCATCCTCCCCGGCTCCTCGCTGGTCACATTGGACTGACATTTACAAACATTTCATGTTGATCTAACATGGGTCACATCAATCAGCCGTACAGTTTCAATGACACTTTGTTAAATAAACTGTCATGAAAGATTTATAGAGAATTTGATAAAAGTAAAGAAGATATAGTTGGGTTTTTAAAGACGCATCGCTCCATATACTGGCAGGGTGGGGGGGTGGGGGGTGTCCCACAACTTTAACTGCTTTCCTGCCAAGAAAAAAATAAATAAAAAAAT